>VZSF01007163.1:86524-102270 GCA_013398295.1 Chionis minor
GCCACGTGGACATTGACCCATTAACCACAACCCTTTGAGTGCGGCCATCCAGCCAGTTCCTTATCCACCGAGTGGTCCATTCATCGAACCCGTGACTCTCCAATTTGGAGACCAGGATGTCATGGGGGACAGTGTCAAATGCTTTGCTTAAGTCCAGGTAGATGACGTCCATTGCTCTGCCTTTGTCCACCAAGTTCGTGGCAGTATCGTAGAAAGTATCATATCGAGATAGGAGTATCCTCATGAGAACTTGCAAGGGCTGTAGCAATTTTGAAAACTTTTCTTGGAAATGCAGTATACCTATGAAAAAGAAAAAGTTTTGCTAGTCCAAGATGAAATTTCCAGTCCAAGATGAACAGAAAAGTGTATGCCATTGAGGTAGAAAGTTCTCTGTAGTTGGTCCAAGTCAAGCAGGTCTACAGCACTCCGACCGATTACTCTATTCACCAACTATTTTGGGGATCTTCCTTCTTTCTATTTCTCTTTCTTTTAATAAAAGTTTTGGTCTTTCAAAATTCATACAACTAGACAAGTAATCAGTCCCTGCCTTCTTTCCCACCACCACCTGAAGGCATTTTATCTTCTCTGCCACCCAGCTGCAAAGCTGCCTCCTGACTAACTATCATTATAAATCTTGGTCTTAATGGTTCTCTTTCTGCTAAGTAATTACAGTGAGTTTGCACCCGATTATGGAGCCAATGACCCAGATTCAGCTGATCTGACTTTTGCCTTCAACACTGGGAGCACATAGTCCACAATTAACGGTTCCCTCAAAAGCTGGTGCAGAGGGAAAACTGCTTCCAAAGGATGATTAAACCTATCCAAAACCAGTTACTACCACGGAAGCCTGTCTATCTACTGACTATAGAAAAAGCCGAGGACTCTAACTTTAATTAGAGTCCTAACTTTTAGACAGCTGAATCTAGATGAGGTTTCTCCCAAACCAGGATTTCCCAAGAGAGGAAAAACCCTTTAAACTGGCAGAGAAGGGCATTGCAGGGAAAGCGCCGGCAGATTAATCTAAATTCAGACTAGAGATCAAGCTAGCTGATTTAATACTCCCTCTGAGTAGTTGGTATGTATACTAAGCACAGTAATCTATTAAATAGCCCTGTTACATGAGCACAGGAAGGGGTTTGGGAATTGATTTATAGATGCTTAACAGGCAAAATGTTGAAATTAACATAAGGAGTTAATAAAGGCTTGTAGAGGATCTGCCAACTAACATTTCCAATGTAGTTAACATACAGAGCACTGCAGCATTTAAATCTTAGCACTATGATTTGAGACCTTTCTGACTGGGATGCAGCCCTCCTTCTCAGCTGTTCTCCTCCCTAAGGCTAGGGGCCAAGTAAAGTTGAGGAAAACCGTGGATGTGTATAGGGTCCAATCCTGCTTTTTGCACAGAAAATTATTTTTAGACTATTTTTACATGATTTTGCCCTCATTCTGTAGTTTCCAGCCTATGGCTTGTACAGAGTTGAAACTGATTTAAGAAATAACTTTTAAGAATCTTATATTGAATTGTAGCAAGTTAAATTGGGAAGATATCTTGGATAATTTATCTTATCTAATGAACAAATGATATACTTGAAAAATTTTGTGCTGAAATAATATTTAAAAAAACAAACCCAAACTTTAAATATTGTCTCGATCCTTTTTGTTGTTAATCATAAAACTAATTACTCAAATATATCTCAGATGATTCTAGCTGTGTTGGCCCACTGCTAGCTTTTAAGGACATTCTTGGCTAACGATATGAAACAGTTATGTATTTCTTCTGTGCTCTAACATTAAAAGAAAAAAGATCCTTAGTTTTCTGCATCTGTTTCCTCCAGGTTTATATCCTTATCTAGTTTTTCAGCATTTAGGTTGAATGTGCTTTTGTACCCCTGTGTGTAAAAGAAAATGAAGAAATTGTACACTGTGTTTTGCTCTCTGTGTTTCCCTGGCTCTAACATCCCTACAACCCCATGTATAAAAAGCGTCATCTTGCGTTTGTGGTGTGTGGAAGTAATTAGTGCACTGAACTATGAAAGGCTGGGAGCTTATTTAAAATTAATTCTATCAAAATAGCATCTTGCTGCAGTGAGGAGACAGATTATTATATCTTGAAAAATCTTTAGCTGAAGTAGAAGAAAAAAAATTGTTTCTAGCTGCATTCTTTTACCTACAAACCAAATACTGCATTATTCATTGGCACAGACTGTTATTTTAAATAGCACAACAGGCTTTAAGATTTTATTCATCTTGTGTTAGAGACACTGAGTTGCATCCTGAACACGTTGAAAACGATGCTAGAAGTCCCATTGTGAAGTATGCTTTAAAGGAGTAATAAATAGGCTCATGGAGGATAAAAGCGTGTCTATGCAATGAGCCACTTAAGAACTGATGGGATTTTAATAAGATTGATGTGATATACAAACCTTATGCTGACCTCTTCTTGGCATGTATAGTTTATTTGATAATTGGAAGTATGTATAAGCAGTTCTGAGGTTCAGATGACCTCAAGACCTGCAACTGAAGCCTGTAAACGCAGCTTCAGCTTCTCTAACATGGCTTTCTACCCAGCTACATATTGTACAGGGAAAGCTTCTGGGTGCTGCAGACTTCTGCAAACCTGGTCTTAATTGTGGGACCATTTGGAAAAAGACCTGTTTGTAGAAGAGATGTAAAAGAGACTGAGTTATCTCCACTGAATTCTGTGAGAATTGCTCCTCTGCCGAGCAAGAGATCTAGACCAAGGGTGGAGGAGCTTCAATTGCACACTCATTAAGTTAGTGTGACTGTTACAGCTGAAAGCCCATTTCTGTCTCTCTCAGCGTGGCAGCTGGGAGAACCACCTGAAAAGTTTTACAAGTGAAACAAAACATGCCTGATGTCTCATCAGTTTTACAAACGAGGGGGATATAGTCCTTATTTTTCTACTTTATCAGCAGGCAAAGCTAGCAGGTGTATTTCAAAGGTGATCTATCTTTTTATTATGTTTTTCCTTGTGTCTGTTTCTTCGACAACTCACATGTCCTAAATGGATATGTGCTATCCATCACAGCCTTACAGAGCTGGGTGAGCAGTTCCATTATTCATTGGCCTTATTTTTATATAGTACTATGGAAATGAGTAAGGTTTTTCTGAACCTGCCTAGTCCCTTAAACAAAATGGGAGCTGGGAATAAAAAGAGAGATAATGAGGGTTCACTTTTTGCTCTAGAAGTGTGTGTTCCCTGGAGGCAGTACCAACAGTCTGATCTTGCTTGGTATTTAGTCCCCTTCAGCGTGAGAGCTTCAGTTCCTCAAGACTTCACTAAGCTCTGAAGGTGCAAAGCAGCTCGCAACATCAAGCTTCGAGCATCTGGCAACAGATATTTATTTATTTGTCCATTTACTCCATTTCTCAACACTCATTTATAGCCTGAGAACTTCTTGCATCAGGGAAAAATCATAAATAAAATAATTATAGGGCTAGATGTTGATTCTTTCCCCCTTTTAGTCATTTGAGTGTGCAAACCTCTTTTCTGGCTTCTGTCAGACATTTTTGGGAGAGCTAAGCATTTTTGCAAAGCTCTATGCTCTTTCTCCACTGGCTTCTACCATTTTCTGACCTGAAGTTCATGTGATCTCTTAGTGCAATAAGCAGTTCTCGGCAATATCCTTTTCAAGACACCAAGTGGGCTCATCTGAAATGGAGCCAGTGAGCACAGCGGGATGGGTGTAGTGTGGATCTGTAGTCAGGGATCAGGAATCAAATACATCACAGGGAGCAAATCAAGCTGTTGGGCAGGCGCACGTGATACAGATGACACTTTGGGATTGCCTTTACTATGAAGTTACACTTTGCTTGGAGCTTTTCAAATTTTGGCTTTTAAGCACTAGTAAAAACTCAAATAATGTAGTAAGAAGAGCCTGATGTGGTCCTGTCCTTTCTCCTGCACCACCTTCCTGATGGAAATTTCTGCTGTACTGTAGACTCTTCTTACTGAAGTGTCTTAAGCTATACTAGGGCTTAGCACAGCTTTAAACTAGTGCTTCCTCCTAAGTTAACTGTTAGAGTCATTCATTTAGTGCAAATAGCTTAAGACTGTATTACAATAGTGTTAAGGTAATAAAAGGAGCGTTTTGCCCAGAGGCTTTTGTTCACACTGAGTTTTCCATCTGTAGATGCAACAAGGCCTCCTTTGAACTATGTCTCCGAAAAGTCAGTCAGACCCATCCTTAATAGTGATTTGTGATTCTCCATAACATCCGTTACTGACTAGAAGTTACATTCATAGCCACTATCTTTATAAATGCTTTATTGCATATCTATACATTTTTCAAATATGTTATTTTAGTTGCATTATAGCTTAGTAATTCACTGTATTATTAAGTTTTGAGCTTTGCAGGCTTGTTATCTTTGCATTTCTTCTGACTTGCCTTCATGCTAGCAGAACAAGAAGATGCTCTTCCTTATTTGACTTTGTCATGGTTTAACCCCAGCTGGCAGCTAGGACCATGCAGCCGCTCATACAGTTGTCCTCCTTCCCCCAGAAGGGCAGGGGGAAGACAGAGAAAAGGAGAGGAAGGGGGAAAAAACTTTGTGGGTTGAGATAAAGACAGTTTAATAACAGAAAAGAGACATTAATAATAACAACAACAACAACAACAACAACAACAGCAACAACAGTCACTCTCACTGCCCGGTGAATTTGCATCCTCCCAAGCAGTGGTCATGGATTTCTGCCTCCCAGCCAATCCCCATTTATAAACTGAACATGACACCTATGGTATGGAATATTCCATTGGCTATTCCATTGTTCTGTCTAGGCTCCTTCTTAGCTGTGATAGGAAGCTGAAAAGAGTCCTTTAAAAGTATAAACATTGCTTAGCAACAACTAAAACAATATGCATTGTTGACATTCCTTTCAGGACAATTACTAGAAAGAAAATTATCTCTTTCCCAGTTGAAACCTGGACAGACCTCCAGTCTTCAAAACAATCACCACCACTTTAGAGTATTGGCTTCCTTTTCTCAATGATTTCAAAAATTCTGTTAGTAACATACAATAACATTAGTGGGTTTTGTGCTTTCATTTCTAAAAGAGATTAAATCTTTTTGAGAAGCAAATGATGATTGTTCATGTTCTCCAAATCCATGAGACTGTATGGTTCCTAGAGACTGCATATAACCTTAATTGCTTTAGACTTGCCACTAAACCTAATTTTTGACTAAATTACCTATGGAATTTCATAACTCTCTGGCATGCTTACAATTTCACATTTTGTACAAAGATGAAACTTATCATTCTTAGAAATCAGGCCCTTGACAGAGCATGGAGAATCTGCTGGTTGTTTGCTGTAGGTAATATTAACAGCCTGAAAAATTAGGTTCATGTTTTGTGAACAGTAAGAGTTTAACAAAAAGCAAAGTAAGCTGGCTCCTACACTAAGCTACAGTGCTACTCTGTCAGAGCCGGGTAACCGATGGTACCTCCTATACTTTTTAAACATAACCATTTGTATGAATAAAACCTCACAAAACCAGTCAGACACACCCCTTCCTAGTTTACATTCCAGCTTAACAGCTAGACTCAGAGTATTTTTATTCAGAGTATTTCATGTTAGATCTTTTCTTGTCTGTTTTGCTGTGTAACTTTATTACTAACTCCAAGAAATAGTTAACCTGCTAATCTTTATGCAGTGTTACACTAATTTTTATGAGTAGATACATTGTCAAATTTTCCAGGTATTCATGCAGTAAACCCCTAGAAAGTACAGTTTTTCAATGTTAAGATCAAAGACACTTCATCTGAGGGGAAAAGGCCAATTGCATTAGAAAATCTAACTATTATCCAAGAGAAACAGTGCACTTCTAATTTTAAATTCATTTTGATCTGCCTTCTGTTGAGACCAACTGTATGCTCAAACCACTGATGACTGTTCTAAATCAGGGTGGCTGTCAAATTTTCACAGGGCCAAGAGTCATAGGACACACATGGCATAATCTAGGGGGAAGAAGGGAGGGAGGGAGAAAGGAAAGGAGGAAGGAGTGGAGGGAGAGAGAAAGAAAGGAAGAATAAAAGGTGCAGGAATGCTTTACGGGCATGACATGGGAGAAGCACCCATGGCTCCTATCATTCCATTGCGCAAAGGAGCTGGGTTGGGTGTGCAGTTATTTCCAGGTGGATGCCAGTGCCAGCAACAGATGCTGCCTTTCTTCCTCCCACTGCTGGGGGCTGCACTGTCGGCACAGCCCTGCCCTGGCATGGCCTGTATGGTGGGACTAGTGACCACTCAGCTGCTTGTAAGAAGCCATGGTGCAGCCACTCGGTGATTGTAGGGTAAACCTTGCTGTGGACACTGTTCAGAGAGGTGTATTTTTCCCAGATGTCACAAAGCAGTTAACCTTGATCTATGCCCAGTCTCAGAGGGAATTTCTGCTACATCTTCGGTCACAAACTGGCAGCAGTACTGATAATAGTCATTATGGACAGGATTAAAGGCCAATGTGTGCCCTTCCATCTTTTCTTCTTGTCTACCTTCACCCAAACCATTGATGAAAGTCTAGGTAAGGAAGGGCATCGCATTGCCTCTGCTCAGAAACAATGGATGCAGAGAACCACACTTTTTCAGCCAAAAATAAACCATCTTACAGTCAGCCCAGCCCTCCTGTGAAGAAGCAGTGGTGGAGACACACAGCAGCAACTGAGAGTGTCAGCCGTGTCTCAAGTAGGTTGGCGGTAATCAGGGGGAGGCAGTACCCTCCGCTTGGTCTGCTGTCAGAAACTACCGAAAATGTTCAAGTGGCTGAGAAACAGCAGTGGTAGTGGCTGATGCACTTAGATCAGCTTATCCTAGAAGGTGTCATTCCCAGTGCCCTAAATCAACTTGAGCCGTGGTTGCAATGATCTGGCCGTATACGCCGGAGGACTCCCCTTTCCTCCCCGTTTCACCAGCCCTCGACCTGCCCCTGCTGTTTGTGCAGCTGCGCAGGGAGTCAGCCTTGCAAACTGATCCGGGCAGAAAAAATCTTCTTTTTATTTTTGCTTTTTTTTTTCTTTCCAGCCAAATCGGTGCTCAGCCCCGCTCTCTGCTCGGGCGCAAGAGCCCGGCAGGGTGGGTGGGTGGGTAGACAAGGCAGTTTAATCTGCTGTAAACTGTGGCGGAATGTGAGCTGCGTTCTGAGTCAACCTGGCCCATTAGCTAGAAAATAAACGATAGTGTGGCAGATCCTCTTGGGATCAGAGAGAACACGTAGGTTTTTTAAAGCCAAATCTCCCCTGAATATGCCGAGCTGTCCCACCCTTATGCATTATTAAAAAAAGCTTTATGCTGCTTTTTAACATTTGTTTCTGTTTTATCCTTTTTCTGAGCTTCGCACACATTTTTGAAATATCAGGAGATCTGGTTTCCATTCACAGTTTCGTCTCCAGTGTTGAGAAGTGATTTGCAATAATCACCTGACATCAATAGATAACAGTGTGTTACAGCTAGAGCAGATCAAATCTTTGGCCTTCTCCTTCTGTGATTTTTTTCAATAATTGGCATTTCTAGAACAGTATTGTAATCTGCCAAATGTATCATTTCTTTAATAAAAAGCCTCCTAGAGATAATGTCAAGCTTCCTGGATAACTTCACCTATAAATACAGTACAGCTGGAGAAAAGTTCCTTCAAAAAATTATCAACTGAAGGTTAAAGCTATTCATTTTATCATGGAAAATTTTTTTTGTAACTCTGGGGTATTCACAGTAGTCAAACTATATCTGTGGTGTCTGTATTCAGGCTACAAAGTAACGTGTATTGTCTCTGTGCTGCAGCCATATAAGCTAAGGCTGATGAAAGGTAACTCAGCTGAAATACAACCAGCCCAGAAATTGATATAAATCAGCCATGATATTTGTTAGCTCGAGTCTTCATTAAGTACAGATGCAAGTCTGGCTCTGGGGGTCAATATAACAAGCTCTGTGGACAGGGAGCACCTAACATTTAAACTGGTGAGCGCAGAATAGCAGGTGAAGGTCACTTGACTCACTGAAGTCTTTCCCATAGCATCCCACAGGGCTGGTTCAGCTGTCAGTCTCCCAGACTAATTTTATTTTAAACATTGCTTTTCTTCAGGTGATTTGTAATGTATTTTACTACTGTTGTGGTGGTGGTTTTTCCGAACAGGAGCCTTCATCAATGAATTACATTTATCAGCATAATTACACCTCTTAACATCAGATGTAAAATATGCCACATATACTATATACATACACATATGTGTAACACTTAATAACATTAATGTAATAAACACTGCAGAATGGAGAAAGGTACAGAGATTTCTGAGTTTACTGGTGCAAACTGGCCGTGCAGAGAAGGGAGGTTTAGTTCTCAGACCTGTGTAGCCGAGTGAGGTGTAGCCTGGCAGGAGAGTTCATTAGAGGGTGCAGCACAGCACCAGCACAGCTATATTCTGGACATCTCTGTGCTGACATAATTACAGTACTTCTCATTCTGAATTAGCTCAATGCCTGCTAACTCAGCATCTCTGTACAGATCCATTACAGACCTGCCCTCCCCACAAAGTCTTGGAATTGTATTTTTGCAGTTTCACTGAGGGAAAATGATTAAAAAAAAATAAAATTAGCTCTGACTGTTGCTGATAGCACAGCACTTAGCATAATGCCTTGCTTGGCTTGGAATCCCAGGTGAGGAGAATCCCAGGGTGGAGGTGGGTGGTGGGGAAGATGCAGAAAGCCTTCAACTCTTTTCCAGACTCTGGAAACAAAGGACAAAAAGAGAAGTAAAACTTAAGTGAAAGGGAAACGAACAAAATGACGCACTGAGTTACCACTCTGTAACAGCAATAGGAAAATATTCCCCCTCTCCTCCCCTCAAAAAGTCTGGAAATCAAAGATGATGCAGAGGGGGACCCAGCAGGACTGAGGGAAGAGGTGGAAATTCCTAGTTCAGAACACGGGGAGTGATGTGCATGATTATCCTGGGGGCAGGTGGCACCTATGGCTGCACCAGGGGAGCTTCTTATGCACTGCAGCTTCCCCAGCTCCCTGCAGCAACCCAGCCAAGCAGAACAGTTCATCCATAAGACTTTTATAGGTCACCTGGTGATTGGACTGCCGTATCCCAATGGCCTTAGTACTGATGAAGTGAAATAAATGTAGGAAGGTTGTGCACAAAATGGCCCACACGTGGGACCTCCTTCTCCTCATACATTTGGACGCGGGATGGCTCTTTGGGAGTAGGCATACCCTAAAAAGATAGGGCATTGACCACAAGTAGGAAACAGAGAGAGATTTAGATAAAATCCAAGGATGGATAAAAGTAGATGACCAGTCCAAAATTATATATGTTTCTAAAAGAGATCTAAAAATTGAAGGGAAAACTGGACTGTGGAAGAGAGCCCTAACAGGCATATTACAAACCTCGGTGGTAAAAGCATAAAAATGACATAAAATCATGTTAGATAAATAGGGTGTGTTAATAAGTAACATAAGAATCACCTGTTTAGGACTGAAATGGATAGAGTTCCATGGCTAAGCAGAAAAGTGTAAGAATTATAGTACCACCACTCGCCTGCTTCTGAAGTTCTGCCTTAGGCATCTGCTGTAGGCCTGATGCCCATGATTCTGCAGGATTGGAGCTGGGTGGACATTCAGTTTAAGGCAGCACAGATCTCTTCTGATTATGGCTTTGTGGGATGCCAGAAATGAGAAAAAAATAGGGATGGCAGACTACATTCCAAAAGGAGCTATGTATCACTGGTTCTTCGTAAAATGTACTCAGGCTGCAGGAGTATAGAATCTATCAATTATGAATGAAGAGATTGCAGTTCCATTATTTACAGTAAAAAATGTGCTCTGTAAGTATGCATAAAGCACCAATGAATAAAGGAAGCTTGGGGAAAGGCAATCCCCAGGCAAAAAAAAAAAAAAAAAAAAAAGGAACTAGCAATAGGGAATGTCTTTCCCTGGGTATTTTTAATGAGAGACTGGACATTCTATTTTGTTGCACCCTGAGGAAAATGACCTAGTCACTTCTAAGAGACAGGATAAGTTGTCCAGTGGGCATTTTCTACTTCGGATCCTCACAATTCTATTAAACCAGGGTAGAAACAGTTACCTTTAGGGGCATGACGATGGATGAAATGCCTCCTGTGATGTGTGCTCCTCCCCGACAAGACTCCTGGCATGCCATTTCCTGAGGAGATCTCAACAGATATATTTAAATAGATTAGGTATGAAGAACATACAAACAGCGTGGACAATTGCTTTTTGGAATAAGGTTACATTTAAACATTTATGTCAGTATTTGCTAGAGCTTACCCGCAGGCAGCACAGCAGAAATGAGCCTTCAGGGAGATCTTAATCAAAGAGACGGCGTAAGTCTTATAACTGAATTTGTGGCCAAAATAGTAAGTGAGGACACCGAAAGGTCTTTACATGATCTGCTGGCAAACGGGCTGGTCAAGACTGGCATGGGAAGAAAAGCAGAGACCGCTCGGGGGAGATAAGTACTGAGCTCCGCAGGGCTTTGAAAGAGGCCTGAATGTAATGAGTTGAGGGAGAAACTCGAAGGAATGAGGGGTGTAACTAAAGCAATAGGCAAAAAATGTGATACCAGCAGATGCATTTTTCAGACCTAGAGGATAAAATGGAAGGTCAGAGAAGTGGATGCTGCAGCAGTCAGGAGCTCACATGGAAATTTAACTCTAAAAATACGTAAAGACTATGAATTTCAGGAAGTCAGGCAAAATGACTCCGAATAAAAGATCAGTTACAAGTTGTCTTTTAAGTGATGGAATAATATGGCCTAAAATTTTAATTGAAAAATATTTTTTTGTTGATCCATAAATTTCAACGTTATTTAGAGCCTGGAATTTTGATTACCATAATCACACCCATCTACAGAGATCAAGTAGGTTTAGGTGGACTTGGAAGAAGAAATGCCCTTAATGATGTTTACAGAGACTAAGGAAGATCTAGGGGTATTTAGGGATAATTTTAGTAAATATAGAGATTCAAACGGGGTTTTGTTTAAATAATCTGAACTGAAACTCTGTATTGCTGTTGTATTCCTAAGATGCAAAAGGATAGGGTTATTTGTTTTCCCATAAGAACTGTGAATCTCTTTTTCTAATAACCAGCTTTAGAATTATCATAACACAAAAATGTGACTTCTAATGTGCCAGCACAGCTTTTTCTTAGGATTCTCCAAATTCTATTAGTTCTGCTCCATGGCAAGAGTAAGAGAAAAGCTGATGAGTTGATGGCATAATATGCTATCTCTGCCAGATTGTCATAGTAGTACTGCAGTAAAAAAAAATCACAGTCAATGTTTACCAGTCTTTTTAACTTACACTGGTTTACATTGAAGAAAAAAAAAAAAGAAAAAAAATCAAAACAGTAAAAGCCCCCAGTCTTGCTTTAAAATTGCACAGTGTATTCCACATACGGATGAAAACATAGGTTAAATCAGCAAAGAGCATCACCGTAAGAGTTTAGTTACCAACTTTTTTCTTACCAGTTTTCCTTAGCTTCTTTACATCTGTACTTTTTCATTGTACTTTAGGCTTTTCTATAACTATGGGAAGAGTTTTATGTTTAGTAGTAACTCCTGCTTTCTTTGTCAAAAAGAGAAAAGCTGCATATCATTTAGACAAAGAAGACTGAAGAAAAAAATGCATCTATTATGAATTATATGAAAAGAATAATAGTCTCAATTACTTTCAAAGGCCCATCTTGTTTTCCAACAATAAAAGTTACTTTGTTATTTACATTATAAATGAAGAGTGTTTGGTAATTTCAAACCAGTAGCTACTCCCTTTTGTTATATACTGTACCCAAGGAGGAAAGGTTAATATCTGAACAGAGCAGGCAGATCAGAGGGTCAAAAAGTCTTTGGTTGCGATGAAGAACAATTATTAGCAGTGGAATAAAAGAATTATTGTAACCTATGAAGACTTTTTTTAGCAGGTTCTGTAAATGAATTACAGAAGGGACAATGTAGGTGGGAAGGGATCTGCAAGAGCGGTGAATTAACAGGAGCAGAAAAAGGAGCAACATACGTGTTGCTAGTCACCTGGAGAATTTTTCCAAATTGTATACTTCAGGACTTGTCTGAGTTATAACTAAGCTAATAACCCATCCCTAATTAACAAGAGACACAAGTAGAGACCCTTCGAGTTTTCCCAGCACAGTGAAATTTTCTGCTTACTTTGTACTCTCGGGAGGACTTGCTTTGATTTTATGGGTATGAAATAGTAGAAGGGGGTTGCTGCTGCTGCTCAGTGTTGGATCCAGAGAAAGGGGAACGGTTCACTTGTACAAAACATTCCAATTGCTTCTCCATTATCTTTCTGCAGACTGTTATTTAGTCTTTTATGATTATTTAAAATAATAGGAATAAAAGATATTATTTAATGTGTTATCTGCTTCCTCTGGTTCTATGAATTCATCCCTTCTTGCAGTTCCCACCTACATTTTCCTTACATTTACGAAAGTTATTAAATATAGTTATTCAGTCTGTACACATTATGTAGGAAGTAAAGACATACGGAAATTTGTCCCATTGGAAGAGCTATGCTCTTGGAAAGGAAGAAAATCAAGGTAAGTTCTACATAAAAACATCTTTTCGGAGAGTGTTAACTAACATTTACCCATCACTTTTATCCAGCATGATTTGAAAGTTGTGTTCATATTTGTATAGGATTCAATTTGCAGAGAGCTAAGTAAGCATTGCTACAATGAGATAGCCCTTCACTTATTACCTCCTTTCTTCTTTTCCTCTTTTACAAAGAAAAGAGTAGAATTAGAATAGATATTGTTGCTTCGCTTATATTTGTTGATCTTTCCCTCAGGTAACAAGAAGAGGGGATTAAAGGGTTCCTTTCCCTCTTTATGCAAGAAACTTAGACAAACATTACAATAGTGAGGAAATACAGAAAAGACTTCCTTTTCAATCTTTTTGTATTTACATAGTTTAATAGGTGCTTAGATATCACAGAGATTATAATTATGTAGATAGGTAGATCTTTATTATGAATAGATAAGTATTTTTACAGTACATTTCCTGTTAAGGGCTGACCTTTTAAGTGAAATTTAAATTAAATGCTCAGAAATCCTATACCACTGATTGGCCTTTTTTTGTAGCTTCTACAACACACAAGGTTTTGCAGGGGGTGGAAATACAGGAAAGCAAGTAAGTGTACCTTTTCGTTGTTATTATTAGAAAACAATTTATTTTTCTTAAAGCATGAAAACACTTTTCAATGGTTAGGATCTTCAGGTTAACTCCTTACAATCAAGCTGTCATTTTTATCTTGCTTTTAATCAATTGTCAGGAGAGATTTAAAGTAGTTTTTTTGAAGTCTCGAAGTTCAGTCTGTGCTTTACAAGAATAACACGCTTTCTTCATTTCATCAACTTTTCTTTTTCATCATCCGTTCCCTGGCAAACTACAAAAGGCGCACTGAAAACCACTCACGGTGCATGAAACCACCATAACACCTCCCATGCTGACTTTTGGTTATCTTGCTTCCATTGTCTAACATCGGTTCTCTTTTTTTTACTCTTGGTATCATACCAAGAGCTGAAGGTAGATAAATGTCCAAAGCAGTATTTCTGCAAAATGTTCTGTATTTTGAGCGCTCTGTTTTGAATTGTTAGTAGGTCCCTCCAGTGACATTCATAAATGTGGAGGTCATTGTAACAGGTCTGAGCTAAAAGCAAACCTTTTCATTCCTTTCTTAGGAATATTGTTGGTACCTGGATACAGTAAAAGAGCTTTCAGTTTGCAGCTTCAGCCAGGGGTATAATTAGCCATCATGTGCTATGGACTAGAAAGCTAGTACATTGCATTTAAGAGCTCTAATTATTTACTAATATCTTCTCTACTTTATTACTACTGGAAAAAGTAAGTTTTCCAGATGCTCCAGGAAGAATGTGCACATACAGCAAGCAATATATTTAAGTATAGCCTTGGCCTGGTCAATATTTTTAAACCTTATGGTCCTCACACAATAATCTAAGAAGATTGTAATGCCTTGGGGAATGACTGGTCTTCAAATCTACCATGTAATTAGAGATATTTCTTTTCCATTACTTCCCAAAAGAGCCAGAATGTTGAATTTCCTTATTGCTTACAATAAAATTGCTGTTCTCTCTAAACTTTTAAACTATCCTTGCTCTGTGAGCAGCTATGTTCTGAAGACAGATTAGTCAAAATAACACAGAACAAAAGAACAGTAAATCAGAATCAGAATAACACAAGTAACCAGAACAACTCATTTCCTGAACCTGGGAGTCAGGTAGTCCAGCTGTCCTTGAAGGAGGTGGAACATGATGGATGTGGAACATGAAAAAGTATTAAGGTTGATGGGTTGAAGAATAACACAGAAGAGACAGAGAATGGATACCTTGATAAAGAAAGAAATTATTTGAGCCATCAGGGATAAAAAGGTTCTAATCTGGGAGGGATGCCTTGTAATAAGAGAAATAAACTTGAAGATAAGAATTAAAACAGAAGGATAGGAGATAGTTATGATAATAAAGGACAACTGAGAGAAAGATTAAAGAAGTTCTATAATTGGAGAGGAGAAAGGAAAACATACCTCCCCTTTAGTCTAAGTCTAGTATACTGTGCTCATAATTGCTTTTTCTTACTCTCCTAAAACTGTGTTAATATTAGAAAGCATAGTAACTTTGTGGGACAAGTCCTTTTGAAATCAGAAAGACACAAAAGCATATAGCAACTTTTTTTCCTGAATGCCACGGCAACATTTAAAGGTTGTATTCTGGGTTCCCAGAACATAGGCTAAAGTAACAGCAATGCTGTGACTGTCAGTAGAAGGCTTGTCAGAGAAGGCTCCTGGTGTTTGAGATTACCTTAGAAACAACAGATGGACTCATTGTATCCATGTTAGTCCAGAATTTATTGGAGGAGGACTAGTCTGCTCCTGGTGTCTCTGTTATGCGGGGCTGTTGGCCAAGTCACCTTTCAGAAGGTCTGTCTGGGATGTTTGGAGCTCAGGATCAAGTCAGCTCTGTGCATATGCAAACCCGACTGAGAATGGAGCTGCCTCCAAGTCTCTGAGCCCAGCCTGCACTCCAGACAGTATTAAAACCATCAAATTCATTCATCTTGTCTTCACCACTCCAGGTAGAACTGCCAGGACAACTGCACCTGTGTGACCTTGCATATACTTCCAGTGATATACTTCTAATGCTGAGTTTGAGGATGCCATTCTGCCAATTACTTTGGCTACCAGAATCTTTGCTGAGCACATTGGACACAGTAGTCTTTTGAAGACACGCTTTCTGAGACCTTTATCATCTCCTCAATTTTACCTTTTACTCATTAGTGTGATTTTCTGTATCAAGGAACCTAGAGACAAATAACTGCTGTGATGATGGGGTTCATGGAAGTCTACAGCTAACTAGTTGACTATATTTTATACTCTTCCACTGTTGTTTTTTATTCATGAGAGAATACTTCTCAGAATAGCTTCAAGTTTGATTTCAAAGGAAAGAAATTCAAGTGAATGTCTAGTCAGTATTCAAACCCTCACAATAAATCAGAATATTTTCTTCAGTCTCTGAATGTTCGTAGAGTCCACATGATTTATTTATCTGGAACTGCAAGGTTGCAGCTTTCTGAAAGAGTTTCTATTTTGTTTGCGGTCCACAAAGTGCTTCCACAGGTTCATTTAGCACTAAGTAAAAACATGTCCTTCAGAGGCTGACAAGACTTGAGGAACCGACAAGGAAAGG
>VZSF01007165.1:0-22296 GCA_013398295.1 Chionis minor
GGGCTTTCTTTTTTTTTCT
This sequence comes from Chionis minor, assembly GCA_013398295.1. Lineage (NCBI taxonomy): Eukaryota > Metazoa > Chordata > Aves > Charadriiformes > Chionidae > Chionis > Chionis minor. The sequence goes on from VZSF01007165.1 coordinate 20, forward strand.
GGCAAGCTGGCATTACTCATCAGTCTCATGGTAGTTTTGTTTGAAAAATGCTTGTGTTAGAAAAAGTGGATTTATCAGCTCAGCACTGTATGGTGCTAGCATGCAGCACAACAAAAGACAAGTGCTCATTTCAGTAACGCTCGCAGCATTTCATGGGGCCCCCAAATAGGCTGAACAAGGCTTCTCTGGCAACTAACCCCAAGTACAGTGGGAAACTGTTAAAGTGGCAGTGTCACTGCCTGGAAAAGGGATTCGGTTTTCTTCCATCATTTATTGCTGCATTTTTTTTAAAAAAATTATTATTTATTCTTAATAAACACTAAGAACTGCATTAAGAATTGTGCTGAATATTGGAGGAAAAAGAAACGACGTTGTGCTCTTAGAAGTCGTTTTTTTTCTCATGGTTTCTTGCAGCGCAGACCAAACTGTCAGTCTGTCCTTCCCAAAGAGTGTGTGTTTTATGGGGAAAAATAAGATACTTGCAGCTTTTTGCAAGCAGTACAACAAAGTCAGTCGTGCTGCAGCCTTTCAGGGAGAACTCATTCTCTGCTTAAATCAGTTTATTTTCAGAATGATTTGCTGCACTTACACTTTCTTTTGTATCTGCTGTTCCAGAATGCAAATACAACCTGGAGAGTTTTCTGTATTTAATTGAATGTGTCAGGTGGTTAAAATCATGTTTTAAAAACAGTGTTACATACTGCAAATGTGTAAAATCCTTTGTTCACATATATTTAGAACAAATGTATTTTTCAGTATTTATTTGTCTATTCTCTCTGTTTACACTCCATACAGATGGTGAAGACAAACCACTGAGTTTCATTTTTGCTGAAAAATTGTCTTTTACATTTTCAGGTTCTCACATACTGGCAAGATGCTACAACTCCCATGTGACAAAGATCAGAGGGAAATACTTATTTGAGGAAATCTTTGTCATAAGCTGTGTTGTAAGTTTTAGAAAAGGTTCAATTTTATAAAATGCAAATTCCGGACTAATTGTTCCTCTGAAAGCCTTTATGGTCTCTTTACTAACTGCCTTTACTCAGGTACCCAACAGAAATCAGAGACGGGTAAAAGGCGTCTTCAGAGATCTTTAAATCAGTTATATCCGTTTTTAACTTTTATTTGCCAAAATGTTGCTGTGTACCATAACTGGCATCCAGACAAATGTATCTAAGCATGCACAATTTTAAGGCTACGCAACAGGCAAATGCATCCCCCCTCACGGGGGTGCACACACACACGTGTGTGCACACACACACGTGTTCCTGTGTGTTCACCTCCCACACGTAGGCGTGCTGCAGACGCCGCTGTGGCTGGGTGGGAGGAATGGGTGCACGCAGCTCCCATCCCACCCACTGGTGTACCGTGGAGAGAGGTGGCTCCGGTGAATGTCTGCTCTCTCCAAGGACAGAGGTTTGTGGTTATCAGCTTCTGGAAAGCCTGTAACACCTCAGACAGAGACGCAGAGATGTACGTCTCTACCTAAATGCTCTCTGGCATCACGTTGTGACTGCACACACAACCTGCAGCCCCTTTAGCCTCCACACGCCTGCCCGCAGTGTCCTGTGGCATCCCGTGGGTGTACACGGAGCAGACACATCTGGATACCACGAGCTCGCTGTGACTAACCCGTCGGGATTCAAACCTGTCTGAAAACAGCGCTGTGGTAGCTGTAAGACGTTTGCATTCATCTCGGTCCTAGAAAGCTGGGTGCTTTCTAGAGTGTTTCCAAAGTGGTGTGGGCAAATTGGAGACCCTTGGTCCTTAGCCAGACCAGTCACAGATAACGTACTAAAATGATGCTTCAGAGAAACTAAAATGATGCTTCAGAGAAACAGGGAAGATGTTCAGGAGTTCTTTCTCCCTGACTGGAGTAAATTTGAAAGCTATGGAGAGGCACCAAGAACAGGCTGGGGAACCAGGCTTTGAGGGCATGGAAACCGTTGAAGACCTTCCATTACTGATACTCCGATGTCTTTTATCTTGTTCCCACCCAGGCCAAAGCTGTGCAGAGACGGCTCACTGCTCCCCCAGGGCTGTTGGCGAATGACATTTCCTTCATGACTCACTGTACCCTCACATTTGTAGCTCATCCTCTGGTGCCTGGCAGAGCACTCGGGGCCAGGTGCACCAACAGACCCCAGTGTAAGGGTGTAACTACGGAACACAATTGGGAAGGGCAAGAAAAGATTCTAACAGTAGCTGTGTAAAGGCGGGGGTGTCTGTTTCGGCATGGAGAGCAGGTCCCCAAACGTTTGTCCCACACCTACCGCAGCAAAGTTGTGGTTGTTAACTTGAGTGACAGGGGAATGGGAGACTGGGATGTCTCAGCCCAAACTCCCTTAAGCCTTGGCTTGATGGGTGAGATCTTGAACGTAGCCAGAGCCTACGACATTAAAAGCTTTATAAAAGCAACAGTCCCAGTTTAAAACCAACCTCCCACAATACCAGCAACCCGGGCAGGTGTAACATGATCCAGCAGCCCCAGCCAGTGAGTAAACAAACCGCTGCCTTCTGAATGAGCTGCACCGGAGAAACGCTCCTAACTGGGAATTACAGTGGATACTGGTACTGAGTAAGCTGTGCTGCTATTGAAAGACCTGTGAAAACGGACCGGCTCCTGTGACTGTTAATTCTTCTTACACGCAGGTTTTTCCCTCTACACTGAAAACGAGGTAGGGGAAAAATTTCCCTAATAAGCCTGTAAAATTTAGTGGAATTGGGCCTGATCCGGCTCCTTGAACTTCAGTGGGGCGTGTTGCTGGGTTTCCCTAAGCCAGAGCAAACAATCCTACTGCTTCAAAATTGCCAAGTGGCATTTAATATTGTCCCCAGGGAAGCGGCATCTCTGCTTTTCTGCTGGGTTCCCAGTCCCATCTCCAGTGAGCAATATTAACTGAAGGGTTTCTTACTTGGCTACAACACTGATCACTTTTTTTCTCCTTCAACGCCAACACCTAGGCCTCCCTAGACAGCCTTTCTGTGCCCAGCTGAAGAGAAGCTGACTCACCATTTCAGATCACCTCAGTGTTACTGCCTGGCTCCCTAGCTGGGGGAAGCGCATAAAAGTAAAAAAGACGGATCTGTCCAAGTAGAATCTGGACCTTGACAAGTATTATGGGCTTGCCAGGCTCTAAGACTCACCGCAGAGTCCTTGGAGCGTGCAGACCATGGGCCCATTACGCTGAGGTACCAGCGGTCCAGCTCTGCTCCTGTGCTTCTGCTTCCCAGCCTAGGTCCCATCCTCCCCCCTCCCCGTGCCCACGCTCCGGTTACTCATGAGTTATGATAACATATAAGCAGCTTAGAGAATTCTTATCGGAATAAGTTGAACACAATGCAACATTTAACTCTTAATGACAGCCACCTCTGACTGTGAGTGACATATTATAAATTATGTTTGAACTGGATTTTTCTTTCAGAGGCAGATATTCCTTCTGCCACCCAGTCAGCCCTGTAACGTTGCACTTGTGGCCTTAATCCCACTTGGATGTGTGCCCTGCTGCCTCCACTTTCCGTCACTTGGGTACTTTAGTATTCTTGAACAAGTGAACAATCTTTGTTTCTGTACCTTATTAGGCCAAGGACCATAGCAGCTAGCGATGGCATCAGCAGGCCCTGCAGGCAGGATTCTCTGCAGACACAGCCAACCTCCAACAAACCCCTTTTTATCCTCCTGTTTCTAGGAAGAATTATGATGGTGGTGCCCTGCTGTTGATCAGTGAAATCTGTGGTAGGCCTAGAGATAAGTCCTGTAAGTGTGGTGTACTGTAAAACAGCGGCTCCCATTCATTAGTAGCTTGTGTGTAATAAACCACCCAAAGGAGGGGGGTGGGGAGGAGAGGGACGAGCAGCTGCAGTATGCAGGAACAAACAACACAACTCATTCTTGGGAGCCAAAACTTTCTAATTTGCTGCTGGGCTGCTGGGAGAACTCAAATTCTTTCTGATAATACGCTCGTGCCCTCAGTGTCTCTGCCTGCCTTTTCCCGAGTCCTGCTCTCTCGAGGTCCCCGAGTCTGGGACGGTTTCACTTTGAACCCAAAACACAGAGGGGAGTTGAGCGGGGAAGAGAGGGACACGTTGGCCACCCAACGTTCGCAGAGCCCGGTGTAAGAAAGCGGTGGGCTCGGAGACAAGTCGTTCTGCCCGGGAATGGCCGTTGCACGGATCTGCTTGTGCAGGGAGTAAACAAAGCATCCCATGGGCTGCAGAGCACGCACCCGGCGCGGAGCAAACCCACGCGTATCGGAGGCACGCAGGAGGGACAGACTATATCTCAAACGTTAATGATTTAGAGCCTGGTGGAATATTTAGAAACTAGTGTCTGCCAAGAGGCAAAAAACCCCAAACAAACCTCGAATCAGTAATAGCTGAAAAATTATTTGGCTTAATTTCTACTGGTTACCCCCCCCCCCAAGTTCCTGTAAATACTTATATGAGTATAATATTTCCCTGTTGCCCTGTATTTGTATTGGAAACTGCTTATAGGCATGTGAATTTAAATGGAATCTGCTAACTATAATGTCAGATGTTACACGTGTTGAGATGTCGGTAGCTCCTAGTACTTGCATATCTGTGAATACATTGGTGCTTTGGGATCTCAGCCTTGGACCCTCCAACTGCCTGGAGAACATTTCAGACCGGGAACTGAAATTATTGCACGTTGCACAACTGCTCCCATAGACCAGACCTTTGTGCTGAAATTAGTACTGTCACAAGAAAACAAAATTATTTTCAGATAGATGCTTCTCTGGAAGACCGCTGTACCCTTGCAGGAGATGACAGTGAGTGCTTTTTCACAGTGATGTGCCAGGCTGTGACGGTGCTTGGACTGTCTCCTAACATTTGTATAGACAAGGGCTACTACTTAAATGGCAAATTCAGGCTTAGGCCAAACTACACGTACTGTTTATGTAGACAAGGCAAAGTCTCAGATTTGAGGTTTTCCACTTTCCTGCAGGAGATCCATCTTTCTTTCTTTCTCCTCCCCTGACCTCCTGGGGAGCTGTGCTGAGAGATGCCAGAGTCTCAAGCTCTGAAATGAGAGGTGCTTCTGCCAGGCGCCTGCTTGGTAAAGTTACCCAGTGCGTTGTGGTAAAAACATCCCGAAAAGCCCCTGCGTACATCCACGAAATGGTGTTAACTAAATCTGGGCACACAATGGTTTTCTTGTCTTCTGAAAGTTTAGGTAACCTGCCACCATGAGTTCCCGTTGTGGCATTTTGGCATTTTTGACAAAGTCAAAATAATTTGGCATTTTGATTTTCCTTCCCCAAACTTCGATAGGTGGGTAGGTCGGTAGGTAGACACCTTTATAATCGAAATTTTGTGGTCGGTGCCCATTTCCAGCACGGAGCCTGACCTCACTACTACTTGCTGTTTCCAGGATGTCCAGCTAAAGTTGCAATGATGAGGACTTTATGGGAATCTGTCCGTGACTTCTCAAAGAGAATGAGAAACGTAACACCTCTGGTAATCACCACGTGCCTTTACTATATAAGCAGATGGGTCTGTAGCAGAGAACTGTCAATTGGAAAACTCCAACAGTGGTCTTTGTGCACTTCATGTGAAATAATGTTACATATCGCACAGTAATTATCAAGAGCTGAGCATTTTTTGGATGGACCTGCTGTCCTGGTAGCAGACAACGTACAGCAGTTACCTACCTGTGATTGTGTTGTCAGCCAAACATTTGAAGTTACAGATGAGACCAGCAAATTGAGTGAGTGTGCTGGGTACAAAATCAGGGGAGGGAGCTTTTTCTGAGGGTTTGGGCCCCATCTCCAGCCCCAGCAAAGCTGTGTAATCCTTCCCTTTGCAATTAGAGCTGCAAAATAACCCCCCGGGCCAGAGCACTCGCGCAAGGAGCAATTAGACAAGCTAGACAGTGGGAAAAGCTAAAAATAGTAAATAATCTGCCTCCACAAAAATACCTTGAATCATTAGAAAAGGATGTTTCATGAACTTCCTGGGAATCAGTTACTGCTTTTGTATTTCATAGTGCTCTGCTAGAAGGGCTATATTTTAACTGTTGTTTGACGGAGGTAAACATGAGTAACATGACTCTCTTTTTACACTTGAGACACTGGAAAAAGCTAAGGAAGTCCTGAGATTTTCATATCTAACCGACTGAAATTGGGGGAATTGAACTGGTTCATGTTGAACTGAGGCAAAATATGCCTCGGTGCTATTTTAAGAAAAGTGGTCTAAGAACTTGAGGGTAAAAAAATGACTTATTTTGGGTTATTTAATGACTCAACTCAGTTTTCTTTAAAAAAGGATGAATCAACGATATTCATCCATTAGCTGAATCCAAATTATTATAAAGACTCTCCTTTTAGAAAGTATATTATTTGTGAAAGGATGACAACTGTTGAATTATTTTGCAGTACTCCTGAGCTGGGTGAAATGTAAAACCAAAAAGGCTAATCAGAGCAGGATATTTTTAGTCCTTTGCAGGAAACTATATATGATGCTATTTAAGTAGGAATTACTCTTAAAGGATGATTTGACTGTTTATTGCAGAGGAATTAAATTTCTGATGCATTTTTAAAAATGTAATGAAACTCAGACCTGAGGCTTGCAGGCAAGAAAAGTATGTTCAGAATTAGCTGTTTACTAGTACAGGTAAAAAAGGGGTTACAGGTTGCTATGATTTTTTTTTGTTGGTAACTTGTGTGATACTGTATGAAAAACCTTGTGGCCAGTAAATGACATTCTGTTCTGTCTTTTCTATCCACAGGAGATAATTCAAGAGGGGAAGAAAACCCCTGTGTAAAATGAAACAGCAAACCCTGCGTGTGTCTGCGTGCACATGTGTGTATGCATGTACTGTTGCTGGCACACTTGTTTTCAGCTGGAAGTTTCAGTGATGGATGATTTAACATAAACTTTAAGTGTCCGGCAGACTGTTTTTGTGTGGTGCCTGCTGCTTGGTTCACGGGCTGCCCTTTCCCATCCCAAGCCAGCACAGCGCGTTGCAGCGCTGTCAGCACCCCGCCGGCCTCGTGACGGGGATGCGATATTGAAATTCCAGGAGCTCTTTTCGCGCTGCTGACTTGGAGCAGAAGCGACTTTGGTGGCGAAGGGGCTGCGTGGGGCCAGCTGGGCTCTGGGGCTGCTGCACGGCAGTGGGAGGCGTCGGTGGCCCTGGAGTTCCTGCAGGTGTTGGACATCTAAAATGTTGCTCACATCCTTTTAGTGTTGCATCCACGTGTGCCATGTGCATCCGAGTGCATGAGCGTGGTGGGTGTTTGCTCGTCTGGCTGCCGGACACGTGGTGACCGGTGCTGGGGGATCTTGGGGGCTGCTGGAGTTGCCAAGATCCACCCCATCCCTGTGGCTCTGCACAGTCCCCTGGTCTGCATGAGACTGCACAAAGTTTCTTCTAAACGTGAATTTAATACGCTTTCAGACTTGACAACCTCCTTTTGAATGAAAACACTTATGTTAAGCAAAAGGCATGTTTGCCTTTCCAATAAATGGAATTATGGTTCCAAGATCTGACTTAATCCTGAAGCTCTTACACTGTACAGTAAGTAGAAAAGAAAGGGGATTGCCTGGAGAAGCAGGGTTAGCAGGATCAGGCTCCATTTTATATCACCTTGCTCGTTTTCCTCCTGGTATTTAATATATCTATTTCAGAACTCCCACTGGCTGTTTATAACAGAGTCAAAGTAACTTCACATCTATTACTTAATGGCAAAAACCCTAATAACTGAAAACACTGAGGGGTGGTACAGAGATGGTACCCCTAATGCCCATCCAGCTTTCCTGCTAGGAAAATTTGAGGATTGTTAATCAAACCAAAAATTCAGTTCTTCCAGATGTATTTTTATCATAAAGTCATGTCCTTTTCCAATTTATTTCAGGACTTTTCTCAAATGCATTGTAACTTTTTGTTCTTTTTCTACGTCTTTTTTTTGTGAAACTGTATTTAAAGTCTGCATTGACATTTCAATGGATTTGAGGGAAGATGTTTGCAAAATAATGGTGACATTTGTATTTGTTGTATTTCTAAAAATGGAATTTCTGATCACATAACATTAAAGTATTTTTGTTTTAGTTTTTGTGTGTTTTCATGACATTCATATGTTTCTAGTTATGACTTTGGTACCTGATGCCATGTCACTTGGCTAATTAAGGAAGGTGGGATCAAAATTTTTATTGTTCTTACATGTCAATCTGTTCTATAACCCCACTGCTGGTCTCGGTACTCTCTGAACTTTTGAGTTGGTTTTTTTTTCTGCTAAAGCCCTGAGGTACCTGGATTCCAGTTGGTAGATTGCATATTCAGGACATCTAAAGCTGGAAGAAGCCTGCGGAAGAAGAGTAGTTTGTTTAGTGGATGCATCCAAATGAATCTCCAGCAAAGGCTAAAATGAAGACTGAATGAAATTTATTGTGGCAAAGTTTCCTTCGTGGGCTGCAAAAAAATATGTACAGAGAATTGGACAAAGAAAGTTTTTCAAGCTTCATTTTAAAGCCTGAACCCTCTTGTGTGTGTGGGGAAAAAAAAAAGTCCTCCTGAAAGATGAGACTTGGTTTTTCCTGTGCAAAGAAGATACCTGGCTGGTACTTTGTACGCTGCTTTGTTGTGACGCTGTAAGGGGATTTTGTACGTGGACAAAAATTGGGCCCAGCAAATGACATGGTCACTGTTAGAGGCCAAGGGGAAGCTTTGTTTCTTCTTTCTGCCCAGGCTGAGCTTTTGTGGGAGCCCAACTTGATGGAATGGGGGGTTTCTGCAATCCCCTACTGCCTGCACCTCCCTCTCCCCTCATCCCTCGCGGCACCTTCCCATCCCTTCCTCCATCCTCTCCTCCATCCCCTTCCCATCCCTCCCTCCCTCCAACAGAACAAGGGAATGGCTTTCTGCCGGCACAGCCCGCAGCCCTGGTTCGGTGTGGGGTCAGGGCAGTGGGGACCTGGCTGGGGCTGCTCCTGGCGAAGCCCCATGGGGACCCCAGGGCCACCCTCTGGGGCCGTTTGCGCAGATGGGAGCTGGTGGAACCCGTCACTGTCACTGGGATTGGGCGGGCGGTGGTGGCCTGCGCCAGCCCACGTCCCCCCTGAACCGTCCTACCTGCACGCGAGGGGTGGTCTTGGGCTTTCTTGAAACAAGTTTATGGGCCGTGGTGCCTGGTTTTTGGGCACAGGGCCAAACCGAGCCAGAAACACAGGGGATTTCCAAGTGTCGTCTCCACCCCATTGCAGGGTCTGGCTCTCACTGTTGTAATTCTGGAGTGAAATGAACAGTCCGTAGTAAGAAAGTAAGGCAGTGTTTTAGCCTTTTCACTGAAAATGATCAAAAGCAACTTTTAGATTTAAAAGAAACTTCCCCCCCCCCCCCACGGAGATGTTGCATGAAACATTTTTGCCAGTTCCAGGTTGAAACCGGCTCACTTTTTCTTTTTAGATTCAAATTTAAACTAGTTTCTATTCAAAGTTTTTAAAGGGACATACACAACATCATTCTTCAGCATGACAGTTGAGTCTCACCCCCTGCCAGGGAGGATACCTTAACCTCCGTGCTGCTGAAAAGGCTAGAGAGAAAAATAGCTTGTTTTTTTGTACATCGCTTCACATGGTCACTTGGTGCTACTTGGAGTAAAGTGAGTTCATTGTAACTCTTCTGCTTTGTGTTTCACCTTTCAGTTTGTGTGGGACTTTCTGGAGCTGTACAGAGATGGACAGAGAAAAAAATGAAAACATAAGGAAAAGTCTGCCCTTGGAAAAATCACTGTGTGGATTATATGGGCTACATGGGCAAGACACAGGTGGAAGGTGGACTAGGTTAAAAGAAGATTTTTTTGGAAATGATTTGGGGACTTTCAGGTTATCAGTGTCTCCCTAAAAAAAAACCAAACAAAAACAAGCTAAACCATCCCTATGTGCCAGTCCAACTGTGCTACAAACTGTTTTTGCAGAAACTGCTTTAAACATGGCTGTGAAATCGATGTGGGCAAATCTCTGACTAGTTTTCTCTTAAGTGTTTTTTTTTAAGCAGAAATCAAGGAAGGTTTTTTGTTTGTTTGTTTGTTTGTTTTGTGACAGGGAAACAGACAACAGTTATGCCGAACAAATAGATTATTAAAGTATTCCCTACATATCTCCTTATCTTTCTCAAGCCATTCCAACCAAAAGCTTTTGTAAGCATGTGGGGGCAGCACTGACCTTTTAATTCTGTTTATATGATGACTAGAAAAAATAAACCCCTGGTCGAGGAGGACCCGAACTTGTAGGAGTTGCCTCAAGACATTTTAAGCAACTATAACTTGAGGCGTCCCTGAAGGCAGCCAGCCTTGCTCCAGCGCTCCCGGCTGGCAGCAGGCACCTGCGGGATTGTCTCTGGTTTAAGGGAGACACAAGAGCTCCAGCACTTGTCTCCGTCGGCCCAAGAGACGGCCAGTGCTGAGGTCCAGCGCCCGTGAGCACTCACACATGGCTCAGCATCTTCTCAGATGCAGCTTTGCTCGTGCCAGCACCGGAGCCCAGCACCGCGGCTGGTGTTCGGGCTGTGGTTCCTAGGTTGCTCCCTGCAGCGGGCTGAGGGGCTTGGTGGGCGCCCACCAGACCCAGAGCGCCCTGTGGGGCCGCCCCACTCTTTCGGCAGGTCCTGCCCAGCAGCGTGACTCGAGGCTGACAGCATGGAGGTTTGCAGGCTGGCTGTTTTGGAAGCACCCTCTGCCAAACCAGCTGCCCTTGGTGCTGCCAGCCACCTCCCTGCCGTGCCTCATGGATTCTCAGGAGCTGGAGAAGAAGCCATGCAGGCAGGGTGGGCGCCACAGCACCGGCAGGGACGCAGCTCGGTAGTGTGGGGCTGAGCACAGCTCCGCAAAAGCACCGGGGGTTGTTCAATGGTGAGGCTGCGGCGTGACTGGTCCCAAGCTTCCCTCCCTCTGGAATGGCCACTCGCCCAGCCCCACAGCTCACACTGCTGTTGAGTTCACTTTCAGCTGGTTTTGCTCCCCAAAGCAGATCCCGTTGGGAGCCTGTCCTCCAAGGGACAGCTGTGTTGTGAAACCACGTCCGTGGTGGTGAGGATGCAGAGTTAACGCACGGCAGCAAAAGAAGGGAGGGAAATACATCGTCGCACCCATGAGATGAGGGATTGGGAGGCAGCCCATGGGTAGCCAGGAATGGGGGCATGTCAGTCTCTGTCCCTAGGAGTCAAACAGCAGCTTTCAGCACATACAGCCTTTTTCTTCCCTTTCTTTTTTCTTTTTTCTTTTTTTCTTTTTTCTTTTTTCTTTTTTCTTTTTTCTTGTTTGTTAGCCACTTGCTGCTACATCCCTGCAGGAAGATGGGGAGGCACAACCAGTGGGAATCTGCAGGCACTCCCCAGGGCTGCCATCCTGTGCGGTGCTGAGCCCCAGCGCAGAGCCAGCCGGTGCCCGCTGCTGCCATCAGCGCTGGGGGAATTAAGGGCATTTCACAGCTTTCAGGCACAGGAACAAACTGTAAACTGTAGTGTTGCATCCATGTGTGAACACACACAGACACACACACACACACAGACACACACACACAGAGAAAGCCGCCAGCAGCTGATGCTTCACACTAATCACTCTTATAAATGCCTCTAATTAGACTTATAAATACCTCTAACTTTCCTGCAGGGAACAAAATGCCCAACAGGCTTAATGTAAACTCGGGGGGGGGAGGAAAAAAAGAGTTAAAAAGATGAGTAAAAGCTATTTTTAAACCTGGCAAGTCCTAGACCAGCACTCTTGAAAATCCAACCAGCACTAGAGAAATCCTAAATTGCAGTGCCCTGCACCCCCCCGGAGCCCTTCAGGCTGCTGGAGGGGAGGCGCAGCATGGGCAGATTGGGGGTGAGCAGCCGGGGGAGGGGCTCCAGCCCTCAGCCTTTGTAGCCGGAGGGCGAAACATTGGGATCCTGCAGAGAGGGAACACAGAAACCCTCAAGGCAGAGAGAAATAGGCCTAGACAAAAGCCCGTTACATGGTTGCAAATCACCCCACTGCTGTTATTTTATTTACCGCTGTCCGCGGGAGGATTGTTTTCTCTTGCAAAATTTTAAGCTTTTTTTTTTTTTCTCTCTCTTTTTTTTTTTTTTTCCTTCCCGTCTTCCTTTGCCCCGCTCCCCTTGCTTCACAACAGTGGTCACTTGTCCCACAGTGCCACATACAGACTGAACTCCCCTCCGCTCCTGGGCAGGGAGGGGGTGCTGCCGGCAAAGGCCTCCCGAGCATCCGCGCCCACCGTCCTGGTGCTGTTTGGATGGAAAAAATTAAAAAAATAAACCTTTTTTTTTTTTCTTTTTTTTTTTCTTTTTTTTCCCCCCCCAGGGAACGGCCCAGGGGTGGCTTATTTGGATGCCCAAGCGAGGAGCCCAGCCCAGCGCAGCCACCCTGCGCGTTTGCTGGTGCACAACCCAGCTCTCACACAACCCCCACGACCTTCCCTGCTGCGCCAGTAAAAACTCCCCACGATTATCATAAAACTTTTTTCATTAATCTTTCTTCAAAGGATCACTATATTTTTTTTTTTTTTTGAGGGTGTAAGAAAGAGGAACAAAGGCCTCTGGGGCATCACATTCATTTCTTGGATGTTCGTTTGGGAAATAAATTCCCCTTCCAGTGTCTCCGCAGTGCCAGGGAGTCACGCTCATCTTCCCCATCCTATTCAGGCAGGTTAAGTTTAGGACTGCCAGATTTTAACCGTCGTGGTGAATATGAGTCCTCAGTAAAAACAACCTGTAGACTTTTGTGCTTTGAAAAAGGGGCTAATATGGGGCTCGCTGGCAGTTCCCCCACCTTCAGCTTTAGGGGCTGTAATATACCTTTGGGATTTCATCTGCCGTACACACAAAATCATGAGCAGCATGGAAAGGAAGGAAGGCAAAAAGACTGAAGCTATGTCCCTGTGGGGAAGAAATGACTCCTGCCCTTGCTCTAAACATTTTTTTGCGGCTGTCTTTTGGTGGCCTGGCCGTGGGGAGGACGGGGGGACCCCAGCGAGGTCCAGCTGCCCCAGCCCCAGCCACCTCGCAGCTGGGAGGTGAGCTCTCCCTCCTCTGACAGGTATTTACAAGGTGTTTGACCAGGTAATTAGCACCCAAACTAGGCTGCAGGAAAGCCTTCTGCTCATGGCAGCACAGGCAGTGAGCTGGAGGGCTGATTTTCGATGGCTGATTTACTCTGAACAAAGACCCCAAACAGCACTGAGCGCCAGACTTAGGGCTGGTAACTTTAGAGCCAATGGGCTCCTTTCCCATCAGTTTAAAACAGTGTTATTTTTTTCCAAGCTGATAACATTTTAGACATATTGCAAGGCGGATTTTTTCTTGGGAGGCAGGGAAACCCGTGAATTTGCTATAAAAGCAACTTCTGTGAATAAGGAAAGCCGTCCTGTGAATTCACCTGTTGCCAGCCAAGGAGAAATGTTTGGTGTTTTATTTCAATTGAGAATTTGCTGCATATCTGGTGCTTTATCTAACCTCACTCTTTGGAAGATTTGATGTTATGCTTGGCAGAGCTCTCAGGTCCAAGCTGCTTTATTATGCCGCGCTCTACAAGTTTTAACGTTTTAGACTGGCGGTATTGTAGGACTAAAAATACAGCATGACATCCTCACAGAATGGGCAAGGTGCATTTAGCATGGCTCAAATGAATCTTGAATTTTTTTATCAGGAGTTTATATGCACTGGATGCTGTTAAAAAAACCCCAACAACTCACCATCTTTTTCTATAAGCAAAGTCTTAGAAATGCGCAGGACATCTGTGGCTCTTGGAAAATCTTTTCTTGGCTTTGACCAGCGACGGCATCACTTGCACATCCTTCTCTGGGTGCAGAAACCCAACAAACTCTGTGTTACCAGTTACCAGATGAAGAAATTTGCCGTGGCACTGCTAGTTTAAATCTTTGTCATACTCCCAGTGTTGGTTTAAACTCTATCAATTCAGTGCAGCTATGCTGAAGTTTGAGCAATCCGGCTACTTCAGGTGAAGCACAAGGGCAGAGGGTGGCGGGCAGAGCCATTTGCTGCACAGAAGGAGGTTTGTGTGTCTCCCCCCTCCATTTTTATCAAGCCTTGTCTACTGGCTTTTATTTTTTAACTTTATACAGTAGACTTTGATAAGTAGTCTCAGCTTCTCGGTATCTTTGTAATGCCATTGACTACATGGATCAATGTCTGCAGCCTTCACCACTTTCTTCAGCCCACCACATCTAAAGTGGTCACTCTCGGGTGGGGTTGTGTGGGTGCTGAAACATGTGTCCATGCTTTGACCATTCTTGTCCACATTTCTCCATCTAATCAGCTTTTCACAAATACGGTGTGTTTGAACAGCAGCGTTTGGGGCTGCCCTTCGTCTCAAGTGGTGGCAGCGCCTGGTGAAGGTGCAACATCAGCTAGTTGGGGACACAACCTCTGACATTATCACAGCTGGTGCCACTCAAGCTGTGTCTGTCATAGCACTGAAATTGCCCATATACAAAATGAATTTAGGATTACTGCAATTCACTGGTCAATGTGGGGCACGGTCCTGTTACAACCTCTAATTACGGGTGGTAACATCTTGAGTACAAGTGGTAGGATTTTGTTCTTATGGTGTTAAATGTTGGGCCTCACTCTTTGGTGCATCAGTGAAGGCTGCAAATAGGAAACCTTTTCTGCAGTGAAGACCCTACTTAACCTAACTCAATAGGTCCCAGCTGTGGTTTTCATTAGTAGAAAATTTGTGCCATCTGCTTGCTTGCAGCCCCTCCCTCAGTGCTGGTCTGGTTGGTGCCCAACTGTTGCTCCTTCCTTTCTAGGTAAGGATTTTTACTCTTATTGCTATTTTATGTTTTTTTTTTTTTTCTTATAATTTACAAGGTGTGTTGTTCTTCTGGAGAACAGGAAAAAGAAAAATCTCTGTTCTTGGCGAAGGATGGGTATATAGTAAGTTCTGTTCTGTGGGAGGTGGTTTGTTTGTTTAACATTGTTGTAAGTGTACTGTGTGCATAACCTGCAAAAGCGCTTAAATCTGGTAGTGTTTTTCTTGAAGCAATTCAGTTTAATGTATAAGTTCACGCTGAAGTTGAAAATAATAAATGCATTAAGTTTCAAATGGCTGCAAAGTTAATTCTGTGCTTGGAAAACACATATTCTTCATCTGGGAGAGCAGTGCTGTGTCATAACTGTAAGTGGAATAAAGCAAAGTTTGCTGCTTTGGTAATAAAGATTTTGTTAACTGCCATACCGCATCTTGCTGAGTACGGAAAGGTATAATGGTGGCCTGTGCTAGCACTGAAATGGTGAGTGGTTTTAGGAGTCCTAAGGATATTCTGAAAAATAGCATGAGGACTAAGGTGATTTTGTAAACATGAGCAATAATGTGGGGGAACTGCAGTCTGATCCCTCTCGAGCCAGTGAAGCCTCTTAATACTGAGCCCTGGAAAGACATATGGGCGTGTTACCCATCAGAAACCCTGGGTCTGGGTTATACACAGAAAATGTCAATGCTTTAATAACCCTTGGATTGTTTGTTTACTGGTTTGTGCAGGTAGGGAATGTTTTCCAGTTTTGTCTCTCTGTTTGGGGTTGGAGACATGCCCTTGGCTTATTTGTGCCTTAGAAACACTTGTAACTGCAGGAATGGGGGGTTTAAAGCCCACCCCGAATGCCCGTGAGATTCCCGACAGCACCTGGGGTTCCTGTTCTGAGCAAGAGAAGGAGCTGGGGGTTAGGAGCTCAGCATGGCTGTGTGAAGCACTGGGAGCAGCAGGATGGATCTCTTCCCAGTCCTGGGTTGTGTCCTTTCCCAGCAGCAAGGGCTGGAGCGCAGCTCCTGGCTGGGCTTTAATGGAGACATTGGGAATGTGGGAAATTAAGGATAAGAGAGCAGAGTCCTGTTTCTACCTCCAGAGGGGATTTGTGTGGTGGAGTGGGTGAAGACAACTTCTTCTTCTGGCTGTCCCACCCATATAAGTGCTTTTTTTTTGCACTGCTCTGCTCGGGGCTGGGGATCAGGCAGCCTCGCAGCCCTGTGAGTCCCCTGTGCACCCTCTCACCCCATCAAAAACCACTTCCCGGCAGAGGATGGGGAGGGCTGATGCCTCTTGGTGGCCAAGGAGGGGTCACGGTGCTGCAGTGCCCAGCAGCAAGACCCTGAGCTTTAGTCTTGGGGTTCACGTGTAAAAGATGGCGGTATCTGAATGAGTATTTACAGGTTATCTATTGCCTTGAAGCCACGTACGGGGAGGGCAATTGCCGCAGAAATCTTTTTAGTGTTTTAGGAATGTGTTTGGGGACACTTAAAGTGTGTCGTTAATTTAATCACCTTGTGGCCTACTTGTACTTTTTTTTTTGTCTTTTTTTTTGGGTCAGGATCATATCAATTGTAGTTGCCTGTCTTTTCCAGAAATAAGGAAGAAACTTAAGAAAAAGAGTAAAGCTAAGTGCTGTGTACAAACAGCTTTTGGCTCTTCATCTGTGTGGAACATCCTTATTAATTTCTGTAATGACTTCAATAGTGACTAATGTGATGCTATAATAAAATGTAGTTGTTACTGTGCTAAAAGTTCAGGCAATAAATGAGGAAAAAACATTTAACTCACAGGAAGGTTTTAAAGACCTTGCTGAAAGCTGCTGGACCCAGGCTCCCAGAACTCTCTCTGCAGAGCACACTTTAGCTTTGGACATACCTTTAAAGACTTTAAACAGCTTGAGAATTGTAGTTTGCCACAGGAGCTTAGAGCAAATTCATGTTTCTAGGTTTTAAACCGTGAGCTGGAGTAGGAGAGCCCTGCTCAGGAAGGTAAGGAAAGGGTCATTTTGAACCACGTACGTTCAGGTTGTACCTTTAAAGTCAATTCTAAATTTAATTGAAAGCTGAGGGCAAGAGAGGCAGGGTAGCACTGATGTGCTGGCTTATTTTGAAGCATGTGAGGAGCCGTGCTGTTGAATGCTCCATGAGTTGCGACCTTAATAAAATGGTGCTGGGCGAGTTGGCAGGAAGAGGGACTGGGCGAGATGAAGGATGAGGTTTGGGACAGTGCGTGGCGGTGCCTGTCTCTGCAGCCCCTCCCCGGAGTCTGGGCTCTCTCAAGTTGATGGCAGAGTGCGAGTGTGTGAAAGATGGCGATGAAGTCACATATTTAACCAAAACCTCCAACAGAAGATTTTGCAGAGGTTTTATTACACTAGCAAAGTGATGGATGAACAGAACCAGCCAGATATGGCTCTTTGAAAATGGAACTGGAAAAGGTAATAATTTCACTGGTGCTCAGCTTGAGTAGTAACACTTCTCTTCCCCCTCCATTTTTGAGATCAAGAGATCTGCTGGTAAAGGAGGTGACTGTTTCACCCTCCTTACAGATGGAGGTGCTGAGGCATATGGGGGTGCAGTGTCCTGTCCTGTGTCACCCAGCAGCCAAGGGGCAGCTGGGAAAGGTCCTCCTGCTCAGAACTTTGTGATCCCGATCTTGCTTTAGCAATAATAACTGATGCTGATCTGACACAAGAGCACCCACTAAGCGAATAAAAGCTCCTGGTGATATTAGCAATGTTCTCCTTTGCTTTGCTAGTTGTTTTATATCAGAATCATAATCTCTTTGTAAAGCGTACCCCCCTCTGCTGAATGAACCGCTGGAGCAGGTGGTTGTGTGTGCCTTCCAGCCAGGTGCACCTAGACTCGTCTCCCAAAGCCTTCTCCAACCAGTTGTGATGCACGAGCTCTTCTGCCCTAGGTCCATGCAGTGCCACCCTCAAGGGAGAAGTGTAATTAGCACAAGCTTTTCCTTTTCTCTGTACTGCCTTTTTTCCCCCCTTAGCCTCACTCTTTGAATAAGGGAAGTAATGTTGCTCGTGGTGGCTTTACTGTCTGACAAAAATTTGCATCGCTTTGCTATAGAAAGAAGGGTGAATATCATGGTCTTTTCTGCACGAATGTGTGGTTGCTTCTACTGCTTTACTGGGCTGATTTGTGGCTGACCAGTTGACTGCAATGGTAATGCAAAGCTTTGCTCTCCTGGAGTCTGAAACAGAAATTGCATAGAAATCTGGTGGGTGTGGTGCTAGACCCTGAAGAGAAATAATCTTACAGTACATGGCTGACTCTTCAAGCTATTGATATTTGTAGCTGTCAGCTGTTGCATGTATGAAGTTACTTGACGGTCTAGGAAAGCGTGTGCTTGTGACAGTGGCAATGGTGATGTCAACTTTTTTGACTGGAATTTTACCAGCAAGTTTCCTGTTCTCCCCACTTTTAAAAAATGAGAAATCAATATAGAATTCATATGAGATATTTTCTAAGTCATAAGGTAGGTAATCCGCGCATTGCATACATGCAGTTACTTTCCAGTTGAGTACAGTCTCTGCTTTTTTATTTCAGAAATACTCTGTAAGGTCTTTAACAACAACCACCCTTCCCAATTCATACCAGGTTTTACTAAAAGTAGACTGCAGTTGTCTCCTCCAGTTTAAAGTTTCTGAAAATTGCTTCCCAAGTCCAATTTGGTCTCATTCACCTCATTACTTATGGAAGATAAGATTAGTCCTTCCACCTGCATTACATATTTATTCTTCATTCTGTTTAAGAGAAGACTTGCACGAGTTGTTAGCAACATGTTAACCACTAGACCCAAGTCAATAGCTCATGGGGAATTAGCTGAAGTGCGTCAGGCTTTTAAAGTATGTATTTTTTTATACCAGAAATGAAATCGCACTGAGCTCAAAGATTTTTTGGGCTGCATGTGCCCAGACATTGATCAGAAGGTATAGTGGTGTCATCTCTCCTGTCATAATTCCTGTAACTTTTGGCATCTTCTTGCAAATCTTTGACTTGTTTTTTGGTGGGTTTTTTTTTTTCAGTTTCTTTATTGATATTCTTGGGGGAATTATTTTTTCCTGTTTGTTTGGGTTTTTTTCTCCATATGCTACTTTCGCATTAAATATGTAAAACAAAGCCTTAACATTCTAATACGGCACTATAGACAACTGCATTATATAAGTATTGAAAACTGCCCTTTTTGGGCAGCTTTTGGCAATAATACTTTTTTTAAACTTAAATCAGCGTTATCACTCCCCAAAATGAATAATGCAGTTGAAACTGGTGTTCTAATTCGCCTGTTATTTATCTAGCTGCTCTAATAACTTTGCCCTGGGAAGGTCATGATATGTGGTTTTTTTATGTTTTTGTTCTAGCAATGATTTGGTTTTGTCTGTTTTCCACACCCTCCAAATTATTTACAGTTATAATATTTCAGCATAATTTCATGGGGCTTGTTCCTGTTGCACTGAAGTCAGCAGAAGTCAAAAGTATGTCCACATAGTTATTCGGTAGCTAGAAAGACATCCGAATGTGAAGATGATCGTGCTCATATTTGTGAAATTCTGCTTGCCATTATCAGTTATGAACAACAAATTAGTCTAATTCTGCACTTTCTGAATATATTCTTGTGAAATTCTGCTTTGGTTTAAATCGAGTATATTGTTATCCTGGAAACAGAGATTACTGTTTCTGTTCTTGCTGAAGACAAGTATTTAAATGCAGGTAAGGATGTTTTGGAAAAACTTGAAGAAAGCTTAGACTGTGAATTTTTTTATAAACCATAAATCATTATAACAAGATTAGCCTTTTACTACCTCTCTCCCAATTTCTCCCTAAGGCAGGTTTTTTGTCCCTTTTGGGCAGAGCTGTCATGGGAAATCCTTTGCTCTTCATTGTGCTAATACATATGCTTAGTCATCTGTATTTGAAGTTTTGGAGCATGTTTAAATTGTGTTGAGTAAGTGAGGTTACCCAGTGGTACCGCTGGTGCAACACTTTATTGATCCTGTTTTGTTTTTGTCATCCAGTATTGCTTAAATCAGAATAATTGCGTTTGTTATAATGGCTTAATCAATACTTTCTTCAGAGGTATGAGTGACTAAATGTGTAATTCTCCAGGCTTCTGGTGACGTGTCCAGCCAAAAGTTTTTTCTTTATCTTGAGATAGTACCTATAAGTTTAGATATTCCACCAGTTAAAGAAAATGATCTTGCATGTTTATTTGACAAATCTTCAAAAAATAAGTTTTGGCTGTGATCTTGCAAATAGTTAAGCATATGCTTAACATTACAGTGCTACTTCAGGTAGACGCTAGCTGGACTGTGTAGAGGATCGGGGGAGCTGGGAACTGAAGTCCCATTGCTTAATTGGAACTGAATTCCCAATATTTTTTTCTTTTTTTTGTGGGGTGGGGGGGAAGGCTAAAGGAGGATGGGAACCAGGCTCCATTATTTTCCAAAACACTTGGAACACATAAATGAGGTAGCCCCAGATTCATGTCCATTTCTACAGTTCAGATGAAGTTAGAGGAACTGATCCAGGCTGTATCTGGCTGCTGATTTGGCCCTTGCCAGCTAACACAGGTGAAAAATATTGTCTGAAAGAAAACTATTTTTACTCCTGTAGGTGTTATAACCTGACAGAACGTGACACTTGCATTTTGCTGTCGTGTACCCTGAGCTGTGAGGAGCAGGGAAGGCTGCTCTGCCTACAGAGAGCTGAATCAAGTGAAGAACGTGCATCTGGGCCTAGTGCCTTGATGTTTTACAGTCACCTACAGGCAAATTTTAATGTTTTGAGCTTTAGATTCACAATTCAGGTTTCCAGAGTTCCTTGCTTTAACTGATGCATAGCGGGGGAAAATCTGAAACCTGAACTGATTTCTTCCACTTTTTTTAATATGGTGTTAATCCCTACCGTGTCATCTCAGTTTATTCCATCTGGTGAAGTGGTCCAACAACTAGGAAATAAAAACTTAACCAGATCAAACCTGTGATAGGGATCAATTCCATGCAAACTTGCCTCATCCAATGAGGTGTCAAAGATATTTGAAAAATATCAGTCTGACTAATTAAACTTATTCTGCGAGTAATGTTTTTGGGTTTGCCAATTAATAAAGCACTATTAATTAAGGTTATACCAGACATCTACAGCTGCCTACCTATGGTTTATAGGGCATCTCTATTTCTGTTACTCGCGGGGGTTTTTTTTGGTAATAAATGCTGTCATCTTTCCTTCGGTTTTCTTGTCTCTGATACTCCCAAGCTAATTAATATTTGCAGTCTTCTTTAAATATCACATGCGGTTGCAATCATAAGCATATTCTTAAACCTCTTAGTACTGAAAGGAAGACCTAAATAACTTTTAAATCTGTGAGACAATGTCAAGAAATGTACTTGCTTAAATTTAATCCATCACTCTGTGCCAGCAACGCATATAGCTGAAAGGTCAGAGAATCATTGAGAGGGAGAAAAACAATTAATTTGGTATCAAAAAGGTAATAGGATAAGGCCTTGCCAACCCTCTCCTATTGTTCTGCCGCATTAACTTCAGCAGGTCAGATGCCGCTGGTCGTTGACCTCAGGCTAAACAGGGTCAGCCCAGGCTGATTACAAAAGAGATGTGTTTGCACTTACCCAAGTGTGCCTTAAAAAAACCGAACCCACATCTGTGTTGTTCCTGGGGAGGAACACACAAAGGGTAAACATTTTTCAATGCAAATAGCACTTACAGAATCTTCTGCATGAAGAAAAGCGTCTCCCATCTTGGCATGGCTCCTATGTGCGAGTCCTTCCCACCACCGTGATGCGTTAGAACCCCAGACCCGCCAGCAGGTGTGTGTCAAAGAACTGGTGATGCACTGGGAAAAATCTGCCATGAAAAGAACTGGTGGAAAACAGTTGTATATTTTTTCTGAACTCTGCTGCCACATATAATTTCTGTAGGAGGCCTACTCTGAGAGGAGCTGCTGATTAATTAAAACAGAAGATGTCAGTGAGTTAGATGATTCTCCCTTGGTGGGGGAAAAATGGTCCTAAAACTTTCAGTAAAGGTCATCCCAGTGTAGTACATGAGATCTTGGCCTCGCCATATCTTGGTCTAAACCCTTGGGATCTGCTCTGGGGTCCTCTCCTGGAGACCATTTATGCCACTGCTTTTAGTGCTTAGCTGGAAAGAATCACTTTCTGTTGATGCTGGAGTGGCTTCATCAACACTGTGTTGACCCACAGGCTGATTTGCTAGCGCAGCTCTATACAGTAAGGCTCAGGTGAGGATACCATCTCTCCTCTCTCCTTTCAACAAATCTGATGCTTTCGGTTGACTTCAGCCAAAGCTCACCAACTGGTAAAGAGCCACAGGTTTCTGTAAGATTTGTGACAGCAGAATACAAGTCAGGCAGAGAGACTCTGAAAGTCTTCTAAAAAGAGATGTTGAAAAATCTGTAATGTCAACCTGGTTTTGACAGTAAAGAAACCACCGGGGAAAGGG
>VZSF01007165.1:22316-149804 GCA_013398295.1 Chionis minor
AGGGGAAAGGGGGGCAGGGGAAAGGGGAAGAAACTGTGTGGCTATGCCACAGAAGTGGTTATAGATGACAAAAGTCAAAACCAAGATGCAAATCATGGGAAACCCGGCTTCTGTAGCTCTTTAGTCTTCCAAAGCTAACTTAGACCCTGACTGCACGCAAGTGTCTTATTTCCGTACCTTATGCCAGACTGCCCCATCCAAGCCATCCAGCTTGCAGCTCTGGAGTTCAGACACTTTTAATAATTACAAAGCTGTAAATATTCCAGCTGACAGATGTGAACTGGAGTATCACTGTGTTGTAAAAACATTTGAGACTCTAGCTCCAGGCTAGAGACAGTTAGCTAATTGAAAAAAAAAAAACAAACCCAAAACCCAAACCCACAACCCTGCTACTTCCATATGCCATCTACCTGCTTAAATTTTAATAGGATTTCTTCCCTAAAGATACTCATTTAGTCTATGGATGAGACCTTTTGGAACCAGTTAAATTCATATTACCTTTATTGCTGGGCTTGATTCTGCAAAGCGCTAGGCCTTCTCTGCCTCTGCTGGGGAACAGGAGTTAGAGGTTTGATTTTTAAACACTAGTGCTTCTAATGCAGGTAGGGAGGACTCTTAATCGTACAACTGTTTTTCTAGGAAAGGAACAAGTGAAAACAGGACTATGATAATTGCTAGTAAATATATGCTGCATAGTAGAGTTTGGGTGGGGTGAAGGGAGCAATGGCAATCCATTGAAATAGGAAAAGTATGAACCATTTGCATGTTTAAAAAATATTTAACTCAACAATGCTCATTTACTCTGGACCATGCTGATTAAAAGCATTCATTGTGAAGATTCCCAGTACGCTCTTGAGTATTGCTGGGCTTTGTTTTGTGTCGACCAACAGCCCTCTGTGCAGCTTCCACATTTGAAGTCTCCCCTCACGCAGTGCTTCCACATCTGAACATTTACTGGTCACTAAGATAATATTGTAATTGTCCAGGTGATGCCCTGCTGTGCTGAAGGCACAGGTATTTCTTCATCAGGAAAGAGCAAAATGTGTGCACTCTGCTCAGAAAACAAGGCAAAGGGTGGAAAATTGAAGTGCTGAATGAGGAATAAGTTAGATAAGTGGAAAAGTAAGGAGGATTTTGCCAAGCTGAGACTGTCCTGTGGTGTCTGTCACTTAGAAACCCAATTGCACGGTCAACTGCAATAGCATGAAAGCCCATCAGCCCAGTAATCTCCAGCTTGTAATTGATTCTGTTTCTACAAATGTTAGCTAAAGCAAAAATCTGCATTAAGGTAAGTGCTAAACATCCATCAGCCTGACTGATTAGTCAAAGTAGGAATTGCTGGAGAAATGCACGTTATTTGCCATCAGATTAAGTGAAGTTTTGCTTCCACAGTCAGAAAGCTAATAATTCGCTTGTGATGGGATCTGTTCAGTTTTCAGCTCCACTTGCTGTGCAGATCTTCATGTTTGAGGGCACATCTCTTCAGATCATGAGGCAGATAGGCAAAATAAAAATATTTTCTGGTTAAGTAGATATCAAAAGCTGTTGAAAAAAAAGAGGTTGAATTGCAAAGATTGAACAACTAAACTAGACAATAAACAGGCCAGAATCTTAATATAAAGACCAAACTGGATTTATCGGTGGATTGTCTAAATCTGCTTTGATATTGCTTCTTTTGTGTTACATGTTTTTCTTTGCCATTTTCTTTTCTTACAGCATGATCAGTTGATATTAGTTTCCATGAACTTATTAATGTAACCATGCTGTTGTGAACTGGGCAGCTATATTCCATACCTAAGAATGCATGCAGGGTATATATGTTTTTATAACATAATAAATAAATAGACCTAGGGGGGAGATAACATTGAATTTGACAAACTCTTATTTTTTTCAAACATTCTGTAATGCTTATAATGTGTCCATACTAAAATTATTCCCGGTCCAACCAAAATCCGCCCCTTGCTGATGCTGAGCAATTATGTGGCAGATGGTATTACTTTCCTTTCTAGCTTATGTAACTCCACAAGACCTCATGAATTAGGAGTTTTATAATATCACACTCATACTTTCATTGAACATTCTAGTACTTAAACTTAAAATTCACTTATAGAAATGTTCTCTGGTAATCATAGGACTCTAAAGCTTGGCAAAAATGAATGCAGAAGGGTTATACAGAGATTAAAAACTTGGTTTTCTTTGTACTCAAGCAAGTACTTGTGAATAATTTTTTCACTATTTGCTTATCTCCAAGGTAAGCATCTTGCATGTACTTCACCAAGAAATCTAGTGAGTACAGAGCAACTCTGCAGTTCAACAGCACCTTCCCTTGGCAAAGTGCTATGGGATTTTTCACGACCACTGGTGGTCAGGACTCTGCTTTTACCACCACAAAGGACCACCTCTGACGATCTGTGCTGGGCTAGCAGGTTTGATGTCAACAGGGCACATTTACCTGAACCAGCGTTTTGATGTTCCTTCCTCAAAATACCCAATACTTGATCACCTTGAAAAGCCCTCTCATTCCCAAGTTCTCAAAAAATGTGCTCCTCCTACATGTTGATGATGAGTCTCTTGGCCCTGTGACCCCTGGTGGCTATGTTATTTATCAGCAGCATGGGGGAATTGCCCTTACTGTGTTCCCATATGGCTGGTCCCACCAGACCCCCTGCAAGCCAAGCCATGGTGGTGCTGAGATCCTAATAATGTTTGAAGATATTTATCAATTAACTAGCTGCTGCCCTGGATGCGTCATGACTTGGCAAGCTCAACCCAGGAAAAAAGTGAAGCAGAACAAGCCGCCCCACAAACGGGAGGAAGCTTCTCAGATGGATCTGTCTGTCCTGGTGGGACTTCTGTGGGGCTCTGAGCTCTGTTGAAATGTTTTCTGCAGGCAGGGTGAGTCGTGAGGTTTCTCTCCTGTGCGAGTGCTGTGGTTCGTGTTCATGCTGCACCCTTTCTATCTGCTGGGGCATTTCTTGTATCAGAACTGACTGTTCCCCAGAAACCTGTAAGGCTGCTCTTCCTAAAGACCTTTTTCAAATGTAGGTGAAACTGCTCCTCAGGGTCAAAATGAGCGGCTGACAACAGAACACTTAGACTGGGTTACACCTATTTGTGGTATCTTACACAGCTAGCAGTGTTGTCACTTCTCAGACTTGCAACTAAAATCTGTGCACAAGGGCTTTTCCTTCCCTCGTGTGCAATTTTCAGCTTACATGTGTGTGGCTGAGCAACCTGAGCAGGAGCAGGGAAATGCACTGGCAGGAACTGTGCTTGCAGTATTTCTGTTCACAACACAAGTGGGAAGAGCGGCAGCCTCTGTGGGGAACTTTCTTTGGTGAGATTTTCAGCTGACTTTTCTGGCCCAAAAAGAGTTGATGAGACTTTGTGTAAGTACCTAAACATTTAGATACATGTGAACTAAATAAACCCGCCAAACCATGTGCAGTTTATTTAAGGTTACAATAGCTTAATTTCTGAAGCATTCTTGTTCAAAAACGAGCAACAATTCAGCCTTTAATACAATGTTGAGCTGTGATTCATAGTTGGTGGTAGGAGAAAGCAGTGAACTAATTGCTTGGATCTGGTCATCAGACAGTGAAGCAGCTCCCTTGTCCGTGATACCATGCCCCTTCCCTTTCTGATTATTCACCAGAAAACATCATACGAGCCCATTCATAAAGTCCAGTAATGACACAAGAAATGTCATGAGTATCTGCTGAAAGAGTGGGAGGCTGACAGAGCAGCACATTGTGAGCCTGCGAGAGCAGCTCTGCGTTTCCTCTGGGGTTGTTTTCAGTTCTTTTGTCAGCTGATTACATGGTCTTTTATAATTTCTAATCTATAGAATAGAGCTATTTGCTTGCGGATTATGTGAAAGTCGCAGGCTTATGCAAAAGAAAAACAAAATAATCTGAAAGTGAATTCTGCTAGCAAAAGTTAAACTTCATTTAGGTGGCTTTTATCTAAAGGGGAGTTTAATCTTGGGGCGTGAAGGAAAAAAACCCAAAACTTCTGTCAGTCTTTGAGATTTCAGCCCTGTGGAGTTAATTCAGCAGTGCCTCCATGCATGTGACCTAAATTACTTGTCCTTATGCATCAAAATGTATTTAAGACTGTGCTTAAGGTTAAGGTTGGTTTTATGTGTTTTAGTGAATAGGAATGGTGTTAAATGTGTGCTAAAGTCCTTTGTTGATTTGTTGCTCGTACATATTAAATTCTATAAAACCTTATAGCATAAAGGTGTAATACGCTATAAACAAGCTTATTACATTTACTGTCTCCTTTACGGTTAATGAGAAGAGTGCATACTTATCCTGATGCTTTTTTATGTTAGTCTGTGGAAGTGGGTGCCAATTCTTTGCAGAAAGAAGGGACTGTGAGATTAGGATTGGGGTATAAGCAAATTGAGCTGTGAGATGTGTTCATATTGATCCCCAAACTTGTTCAGGTAAATCTGGGTTTGCAGCCTCAAGCAGGGAGATAGTTTCTATTGAGTCATAGTAAAATGTGTGTATGTATAGAAATATATGAAAGGAAATAATGAAATAAGTTGAAAATGGTGCTAGTGAGCAGTATAGTTTCTTGTGGGTCTCAAGATTGAAAGCAGGACCCTGAGACGGGACCTGGTGGAAACAACGGAGGTTCTTCTCGACAAGTGTAAGAGAGCCGAACCAGTGAGAGGGATCTGAAATTCCAGCATGGATGGAGGAGGGAAGGGTTTGCTCAGCTGTATGTAAAACTTCCCTCAGCTCCTTGCAAGGCCTCCATATGACTTTCAGATGTGACTAGGTGTGTGCAGATGGCTGGTGTGATATGCTTACGATTTATCAATATGAACTTTGGAAGCTGGCTTGATCTCCTCTCCTTAGCACCTGCAGCAGGCCCCCTGCTATCTGCTGTGCAAAGTGGACAGATGTATATCGAAGAGGCACACTTTATTTTTCTTGGGTCAATATTTCACATGGAGTTCTTGCAGGATAGTTTTGTTTGGTTTTCATCGAGCCCCTTATTATCATGCTTCTGTTGGGGGTGTGAATAGTAATGCTAGAATAATAGGATCTGCAGCGGAGGGTGGCGTGCTGATACCGCTGAGCTTGGCCTCCTAAGAAACTGCTCTTCTGCTTGTGCAAATGCACTGGTGGAACAGCAAAAACCCACCAAGCAAAAAGGCAAGGGTGCCTGATGCGCCAAGGGTGGAGGTAAATGGTCTCAGGGATAGAATTTGGCTGCGTAACAAAAATGAACATACCCCAGCCCCAAGTAATAAGTCTTCTGATATCTTGTTTTGTTACAAAACCTCTAAAAATTAGAAAGAAAGAGTTTTGTTGGCTTTGACAGCTATTAATGAAGTGCCTCAGGAGACTTCTTGGAGCTTGTTGGATAGATGTATTTGGAGGCATTAAAAAAAAAGCTTCTGTACGGCAAAGCTTGGTTTGAGAAAAAGATTCTCGCTTCTGGTTTATGGTTTTCTGGCTTGAATAGGAATTAAGTTTACAAGTAGGGTTTTGTGCTTCCTATTACAAAAGCAAGTACGGTCTACTTATAGCTTGCTATTTCTATTGTCTGCAGATTACGTAGAATGAATTCTCTTGTATCACAAAAAAAAAATATTTGATAGTTTCCTGAATAATTCTGTTAATCTAGAAATGGTGGGTCTGCCCAAGCATCTAGATGTCCATCCTACTTGTGCATTAATCCAGCACTCCAGTAAGAAGGTGATCCAACATAAAGAAGCATTCACCTTGCAGAAACATCATATGAAACATCTTGCTCCATGACTGCACTTCAGAAGAAATTAAAAGTACCTGTTTGCTTTGGGATGCATATGACTTTTCACTGAGTCAGAATATGGAGTGTTTGGCTTGTAAAGGCACAAAAAAGATACCTATAGTATACTTTCTGCTTGTACTTTATTTTACATGCTTCCCTCAGTGTTTTACCACTTTCATGTTTAATAGTAGGTTTTTGTCTCCAAGATTACAAAGTGGTTTACAGACTGTTTATGTAGGGATTACTTTATTTACCTCTTAGCTGCCTCTCAGAATTTGACAACTGTGTCCCACGATAATGCATGATTATTTTTGTTAAAAAATAATCTGCATTATGAGGACCTAGTTCACAAATCCAGATTCACCCACATTGTTTACATGAAGACATGTGTTTGGATAGGAGTTTAGAAGTAAGCGTGGAGCAAAGAAACCGATGCACGTTTTGTCCAAAAAGCGAATTGTTAAACTGTGGGTTTCTTGCCCCTGACTGCTGCCAATGGGGCTGGACAAGGTGTACCTTCATAAGGCCAAACGAAGTCCGGTCTGGCAGATATTTTGAGCCTGGCTCCTCCTAAGCACCCTGTGGATCCTGACTCTGACTAGTGGCCAGAAGTGTGGTTGGGAAACGTGCCGTCCAGAAGAATTGGCAGCTTTTGTGGCTGTTCACCATGCAATGTAGACAGTCTTTGTGTTTGTCTAGCTGTAGGATAGGAAATGCATATTTAATTCTTGTTTTAAAAACAGATCTGAGGTAACAGAAAGCACCATTGCCACCAACCTCAGCAATTTGGACACAAGTTGAAAAGTAGGAGAGACTTCAGATCTTGTTGTGACCGTACAGGCTTTGCTTCTGGCTGTGGTCCCATACTCTGTGGCTCTCATCTCAATTTTTGCACAGAAATAAACTAAATCCTCAGGATGGCCCAATTGCTCTTCTGTGCCAGAAGCTGTAGAGAGTTAGAGATTTACCTTGCTGGTCCTCAAGATGCTTGTATTGTCATGTCTTGTCACTTTTATGCTGAAATATTGTGGTGAGGAAGATCACTGGTCATGGCTTTGATGCTGAGTCAACTCAGTATAAAAGTCATTTACAGCTGCAAAATATCAGTGGGTTTATCTGCTCGGAGCTGGTAGTCATCTTCCCAGACGCTATGCCTGTAGAGCCCTTGTTTTCTGTCCTGCCAGTAAATGCAGTCTTCTCTCTGGTAACAACTGTGAGAGTCCGTTTTGTTCCTACAGAAGGTCTCCGTCACTGGAGAGAGGAAAAATTTGCCCTGCTTCGCAGAAACTGCTCTGCCCCCTGCTTTCATTTGGGCTTGCCCTCTAAATCCAAGGGACATCAAAGGTTTTCCCCCATATGATGGAGGCTCCCTGGCCTGTTCCGAAGTGAAACAATGGCTTCCCTATATTCTGGGATCTGTGCTCAAAATGTGCCTGTCTGCCTGGCTAATGGGGCTCGGGCCATTTCTGCTATAAAGGACCAGTTGTGTTTTGCGTAATGGCCTTTGATAGATATCCTGGGTGGGTACACCCTAACATACTGTGTGTGATTTTAATCTCATAAACAAAACATTCACAGCTACAATTGGCATACACTTTCCTTACACTGTATTTAGGGGGAAGAAAATAAAAATCTCCATGAACTAAGAATGAACAGTTGTGACAATATTGTGACGGTACAGATAATGTTTTCTAAATGGCCCAGGGGTGGTGCGCAGGTGTGAGTATATAGTCTTTGTTGAGCCAACTTTAGCTAGGCCAGGTAGCAAAAGCATTGAAAAACAGATTTTTTTCAACAGTGGGTTAACCACCTAAATGGAGTCAGTGGTTCCAGGTGGTCTTGAAACACGTAATTTTAAAATTGAGAATAAGCAGGGATGCTGCAGCTTCCTTGTTATTTGCACTTGGAATACATAAAGGAAGCTTGTTTGCCGACATCCTGCTGGCACAGTTCTCTGCCCCATATTTAGAAATCATGCAAATCCTATTTTTAAAAAGAAAACCTACTTTTGAAAGTCTTATTCTGTGTCACTGGAACCTGATAGATTGTGCTGATGGAAAGTTCTGTTGTAAACATACCCATCTGATCGCTGCTCAGTGTCATGTATTGCTGCTGTCTGACTTCCACCTCTTGAGGACAAACGTGTGATCTTCAGAAATGTGGGGATCGCTTGAAGGACCAATGCAAAATTAATCTAAAGGCAAAGGTGTCTTTGGCTTTCTTGATTTTAATTCCTTTTGGAAGTTTTGTTAACATACTTGGAGTTTTGCAGAAGCGGAATTTGTGGGGAATTTTGTGTACAAAGATTAATTTTGCAGAGAAAATTAACTTTATTTTGCACACTTTCCATCTGAAAATGAAAATAATTTGGCTGAAATGGAATAAAGTTAAATCTGAGGAGAGAAAATGAGAGAATAAAATTGGGAGGGGAAAGTAATATCTCTTACTCCTTGAGAAAAGGCGTTAGTAATGAGTCTGTCTTGCGCGTGTTCCATCAAAAGGGACATTTATGGCCGAGACTCGTGCCTGATACCAGGCAGGTTTGCATCAAGTTCTGATGTTAGATCACTAAATAGCCTCTAAGTTTTTTCTGCTTTTTTTTTTGCCTCATCTATGCCTGAGGATTTCTATGAAACTGCAAAGTCGTGGTTTCCTCTGTAGCTTGGATTCCTTCCTGTAAACAGAGATGCGCTGACTGCAGAGCGCTCACGCAGCCATGGCCGGGTAAGCTGGGAGACAATAGTTCACATCATCACGTACGGTAAAAGCCAGAACATTCCTGCTTTGCCGACTCCGGTTTTGACAACCATTGTTCTTTTTGTGTGTGCAGTATAGTATCACAGGCAAATAAGGAAAAATTGCTTTTTATTAATAACTGTATGAATTGGAATGAAATAGTGTCCTAATTCTATTTCAGTCAACCTGAAAAGAAAATCCCTTCTGTCAGGATATTGACAACACTCAACTAATGAAATACAAGATGCAAGGGTTGCATCACAAGAACGCTTCTCATCAGCTAAATACACCTCAGGGCAAGCTAGAGATACATAGCTACTTTTAGGAGCTTATTAACTTTGTGGTTGTGTCCTTTAGGCTGTTACATCCTGGAAAAATATTTGTTTCCTATAGTTCAACTTCTTTGTTTTCAGATCACTTTCTAACAACGGTACTTGTTTGCTGAGTCC
This sequence comes from Chionis minor, assembly GCA_013398295.1. Lineage (NCBI taxonomy): Eukaryota > Metazoa > Chordata > Aves > Charadriiformes > Chionidae > Chionis > Chionis minor. Next base: position 31,274 of record VZSF01007165.1, read on the forward strand.
AAGTCTACCTACAAAGCTCCGTGCTACTCCCATTGGATGGAGGTGATTTATCTCCATCCACCTATTTAAATCTCGCATGGAGAGCACTATCTGAAATTACTCCAAGTTATTGTTGTAACTTGCCAGAGAAATGTGTGTTAGCTTTGGGGTTTACTGCCTGAGCAGATGTGGCAATGTAAATCACCTGGGCAAAAATGCTTTCTACACCTTTTGCTGCTTTGATTGCTGCTTTTTGAATATAGTGATGGCAGCTATTCTGGAAAATTATGTTTGAAAGACAAAATCAATGAAGGTACCCCCCCTTCTCAAGATAAAAATACTCTCTCTCTCAAATGTTTCTGAGGTATTTGGTAGTGCTTCCTTGTTTCTTCTGTGGGTTTTATATCAAGTGTGTGTTAGGTGACATAGCTTTGCTGCAGAGCAGCTCTGGTTTGGTTTTGTTTGCTCATTGCTGCTAGATAGAAAGAAAGAATAATAATTTATTGATGTGGCACAGAAGTGGTTGATTTTTACTTTAGGGAACTGGCACTTTCTTAGCGCTGAGAATAAATGCTATGAACACCTCTATAGGCCTGCCTTGGCCCAGTGAGCAATATTAACATCCTTGTGCTATATGGCAACACACTGGTGCTTAGTTGCCTTCGTGGTCTAGTGGACACAAGAGGTAAAAGCATTATGGGCCATTCCCATCTAAAACATATTATAATCTATGGCTGATGTCCAAAGGGTCAATCCAAGCTGTCAATTTTAGATACCTAATTCTAATCTCCCCTATTAAAACGTCTTCTGAATAAGAAGAGGTAGAGGAAGCCCATTGTCTCCAAAAAGAGCAGATTAGGGCAAGGTAGAAGATTAGGATTTGGGATGATGTGCTGCTAGAGTGTAAAGCGAATGCTTGTCACCCCCTGCACTACTCAATAGCAACCTTACAGAACACTTAATAAATCTGGACTGAAGTTTGCCAGTTCAGTGTTCTTGTTTCCTTGCGACCAGGTACTGGTGTGCTTGACTCGGGTAGCTGGAGATAGCATATAGCCCCTTCAGTTTAACCACCCAAAAATTAGGCATCCAATTTCGGGGAGGTGGGTGTGCTCCCCTGGCAGCTGGTGGTCAGGTTGACCTCCTCTAGAGGACCTCCTCCTCTATAGCACAGCAGTTAAAGTGAGGTGAGTCCCACTCTGATCTTTGCTTTCCAAAAGGAGTTTGTCTTCTTCACTACTGCCCCTTTGGAGGTAGGAAATGGCTAAGGGCATGCTCATGGACTAAGCACAGGCAAAAGCCAAGCTGAAACTGAGCTGGGGAGAGAGCTGATCCAGGGAATTGATTATGTCTTTACTTTTATGAGAACAGTCTTAGGCCAAAAAAATTTTATCATGTGAAAAAACAAGTTCTGATCTGAGCTTTCTCTTTTTTATCATCTGGTAGAGTAAACCTCTGTATTCTTTGAGAGTGTTCTCATAACAGCTTTGGTTTCTCTGAATTATTTCGCTTTCACCGCTGTCTCTTCCTCTGTCCCCATCCTTCTGTCCCTGTGCTCTGGCATTAGCGCTTGTCTCAGAATCAGCTGGCCATAGGGCCAGAGCTCATCTGGTTGGAAACCAGCCCACCCCAAGGAGGTGCAGGAAGGGTTGTGCGGCAGCTTCAGGAATGTTGTAGGGTTTGAGAACAGAATCCTTGTCTGCCTGACTTCAAGCATGACAAAACCCCTGAGGGTGGATTGTTGGGATCTGCAAAGGGTTAGTGGCCAGTGCTTCTGCTGTAAGAGGCAAAGATTTGCTGGCTGCCTGCCTGGACAAAGGAGTCCTTCAGGTGATACTAGCAGGTGTCACCAACACCCTGCACAGTGGTCATCAGCCGCCTTGGTCTAGTGTCCCGTGTCGCTCGGTCTCTGACATCATACTGAAGGCAGAACAAAATGGCCACGCTGACTTTTGCATCCCTGGTTTCTGATGTAGGAAAGTGAAGAGTCTACACGGGTAATGCTTACTCCCTTGCTAATTAATTGGTAAGCTGTGTTTATAGACATGTTTTTCTTTCACTACTTGACTCTGTCAGGGTGTTGGGGTGGTCCTGTCTAGTCAATGCTGAAGGGTAAGGAGGACGAGGGGTGGAGATATAATTCCTCTTTCGCTTTGGTCACTTATTGCCTGCGGCATGCCTGCCTGCAAGGCTTCCTTAAATGCAGACTTATTTGTGGAAGTCTGGTGGAGCCTTTTGCTGACTAGTGTAGCCAAGAGGTATTTTGTCCCAAGGGGGAGGGAGCGAAATGCATCTGCAAAGTCTGCAGGAACTGTTATGGAGGCCACGGCTTGGGATCTGCCTATACCTGTCACAGGGTAAACAAAGCGCCCTGGGAGGACTCGGGGTTAGCTGAACACCTTGGTCACACACTAAGCAAACTATCCCCCAGGTGTGCTTGCAGAACAGACTCTCCATCAGCGTCCTGTCATGCACAAAATGTTTATCCAATTTGTCAAGATAATCTTTCTTCAAATAAGCTCAGGTCCTAGGCCTCAGAACAGCCCAATTTCAAGCAGTATAAAGTAACTATTTTTCTTTTTTTTTTTTTCCCCCCCTCTTTGCTCACCCTCCCCCCTACCTTTTAATCACTGTGTCAACTTTTCCTTGGCTTTAAGCAAACTGAAAGTAATTATATCATTCTCAAGTGAGTTATCTTTTCACTGAGTTAGCTGATTTGTAAGTTACTCAAAATGCTCCCAAGTTGTGGTATCCCTTTCCAAACACACGTTCTCAGATGCTTCACGAAGTTGAGCTCATCAATGACCCAACAATTTGTTTATACAGGCACGCATAATAGCTAACTAATGATAACTAATTTAGAGCATTTCTAAAGAAATAGAATTTAGATATTTTTTCCCCCCTTAACGGTAGCTTTACCTATAGTTCTGGATTTCCCTTAGGAATTTAAAAGAGTCTGTACCTTTTAATTTTCTGTTTGAAGCTGTCAATACATTTTAAGTCTATTCTGAAGTATGGATTAATAATAGATCGGATGTTACTGCCTAAGACAATGCTCACTTTTATTTTTGACAGACAACAGCTTCTGAGTTGTATTGCATACAGAATATTACTTCTGTGATCACTCTCAACTGTCAGATTGGAAGTCATTTGTGGTTTTTTTTCCCTCAGCTCCCCCGAAGAACTGAGTGTGCATACAAAAATAGAAAGATAAATAATCTTTTTTTTTTTCTTCCCCCCTGATATGTTTCATTCATTGATTTTTGTCCTCCTCCCGCCCCAGGTAATACTACAGAATCTGTCATTTCCTTTTCGCTTAAATTAAGGCGGAAGCAAACTCTATGTCTTCGCTTACAGTTCTTTGCACCTAGAATCCCTAATGCAAAAGGACGGCTGTACATTCTGTTTAATTTTTAAACTTGACGGTTAAAATCCTGCTCAGTTGGAGACCGTGACTCTGTTCCTGTGGGGCTGTGTGGGCCAGAAGTGGTCAGTGGGTTAATGGGGAAACCTGCAGAAGAAGCTTAGAAGGAGTCGGTGGAAGTTCTCACATTGCCTCCATGGGCGCAATGGCCAGGTCATGCATAACAGCTATTTTTGAGGTTTTGCATTAGAAAGCCTGCGGTTAAAACCTGATTTTTAAAGGCCATTAAGCAGCACCAATCGTTATGTTAATGGTGCTTGTTGTTTTGGGGAAGAATTGCTGTATTTAAACAGGCTGGTGATATCCTATTTATTGTTTGTGAGGGGGAAATGGTAAAATTTGCCTTTGCAACAGATTAAGAATTGGAAGAGGAAAAAATAAATCGTTCTTAAAAACAACTATGACCATTTGTTCTCTTTGCATAGATTCCAGCTGGATTTAATTGGCCAAACTTCCATAAGTGGTAACACCCCTCTACATATTCCTGGCACAGTAAAGGGGCTACGATAGGTGAAAAGATGTGGAGTTTTGATACAACATACTTTCTCTCCCCCATCAGTCAGTTCTAGATGTACATAAAAATAAATGTTTGGACTACAGTATGGCAAAAAAAAGGGAAAGGATTAAAAAATGTCTAGAGCGGCTATAAAGATAGTAATTGATATATTTACATAAGTAAGAGATGTGATAGCTAATAAATAGAACTTAATTAATAAAGATTGCCATTATGCAGCTGAGGACCTTGAAGTGCTTAACAATTAATTAAGCCTCACAACCCTTCTGCGTTATCAGTTGATAAGTGTTATGATTATATACCTATTCTAGTATAGGTAAATGGAGACCCTGTGCACTTTAAGCGAAGCATTTTCCTCAAGGTCACATAATGACTTGGCAATAGAAATCAGGAATCTTCACATCGCCACCTGAGACTGGCCTTAGAAAACATGGTTTTGGCAGGGAGGGGGGAAGTATATTCATGCTGGTGTCAATACAGCTCTTCTGTCTGAGGAACCATTGTCCTTTGGTTCCTGCGGAGTACACCTTCTATGTGCTGTCAGGGTTTTTTTTGAGTGGTGAATTCCTCTTTTCTATTGCATTGCCAGTCAACTAATTGCCGTCTGTGCAGCCTCACAACTGTTCTAAGTTTGTTCTGAGTAATTTTATTTCTGTTCATGCTCTCTTATGCTTTTGTTTGTATAACTCGGTTTGCACATTATACAGCACTTGTCAGACTCATTTGCAAGGAAATAACGGAAGAATTGTGCTGCATAATATTTTGAGTGAGAAGTCGTCAGTCTTCATCTGGTTGATTTGCTAGTCCTAGGAATCACTTTGCTAGTTACCAAAGAGTGAAATACTGCCTGTAAATGGGTGTGAACAGGCCCACGCTCAGTCGTGAAAGGGAAATTGAAAGAGCAGCACTTCAAAACTAAATTTGGATTTTGCTGAGGTATGTTGCCTATTGCCTGACTCATCAAAGTTAGCAGCAATGTATTGCTTTCTGGTAGGCGAGAGGCAGCACTGTCCTTCACAGGTACCTCTAAAGTTATATATAAAAGGCTTTCCTTTCTGGGTGGCGGTATGGCAAGGTTCTTGTTACTCTGACAGATTCCTTTGCTGGCCTTGTGCAAAGAATCTATGCCAGCACCCTGTGAAAATAATGATCGAGTACTCCCAGAAATCATTAGCCAGACAGTATTTTTGGCAAAAGAGAAGTTTCTCTGAACCTACGCTCAGGCAGAAAAATAGTGAAATACATATGGCCAGCCGCAAATGTTTACTATTCAATGAGCCAGACCTTTCAAAACAATGAAAATGGACTAAAAATATTACTTTGCCTACATCAGTGAGGGTTGGAAATACAACCCTTGTAAATAAAATAGATTCTTAAATAATGATGAGATTCTAGGAACTGGAGTGTATGTGAAAATCTTGCTATTTTCCATCAGGCTATCACAAATCTTGTAATAAAATGTTAAGTTTTGGCAACAGTAATGTTGCTCTGTGACTGAAAAAAAATAAAATCAGACTGATCAAATCTCTTAAATTTGTAGGTTTCTTAAAAGCAAAGGTTTATTTTTGTTTTTCCTTTTTTTGCAGCAGACCAGATTCTGGTATTTTGTCATGTGGAAAAAAGTGGGGGTTTTTTTGGTGTTGTCCTGTGTCTTCCCCCTCCCAACCCCCCCAATATTTTCACATTATGATTATTGGAAAGGTATGCTTTTAATCTTGCTTAGTTTTGGAATCACAAGGATACTTTAATTTTGTTTTTCATATGTTTTTGTCGCCAGTCTGGACATAACGTGCTCCTATTGACCTGTAGTAATTAAGGATTCATGTCGAGTATGGACAGTCACCATTTTAGCATCATGCCAAAACCAAAGCTTGAATCTGCCATATGCAAAGAAGCCATACACTTCCCAATTGTGCTAAGGGAAATCTCTGTAACCTGTTGGTTCCATGAGGGAATGAGTTAGTCTTACTTTAACAGTATATGGTCGAGTTGCTAGTGCTTATTGGACAGCTCTGGATCCAACACTGAAGTGAAAACATGGAGATTTGATTCTCAGATCCATGCATATGTGTAAAATTAAACTAAAGAAGCCGTGACTTTTATGAAGCATTATGGCAGGAAAGTGGTCAGACTTTACACTTGTGTATTTGTTTTCTAGGGGTGGTGGACTTCTGTCATTTAACATCTGAACTCTACTGAAACTGAAGGTAGTCATAAATATGTTGCTGTTAGAATAGAGGAAACTGCACGTGCTTTTCAATCTTGCTTTCCCTTTCTCCTGATTTATCAGTTGAATGTGGTTTTCTTACTAGTATCTTGTCATATTTTGGGAAAATCAATATTTCAAATAAGGTTTTTTTTTTCTTTCACTGAGAATGTATCACATGAGGAATGTAATCAGACAGCGGTGGTTCTTGGGGGGGGAAAAGCTCAACCTCATTTTGCAGACTCAAGAAGTTCAAATAATTCTGACAGCATGCAAATGCCGGTGCTTAACCAGGGATTGTCTCTGAACCTTTATGTTCGTTGCTCCTTCTTGATTGAGTATTCATGTTGTTGTATGGAAGAAGAAAAGGTTGCGAGATAATTCCTTACCATTCTGGCAAGCTGTGATCTGGGGTGTGGAGGGAATCATCTCTCTTATTTTGTCAGTGCTACTCCTTTGAACTCCTGGCTAAAAAGCTGTAATAAAGATCTGTCTCGAAAGTAAGGTCATCAGGCAAGCGCTGAGACTTCAGGAAGTCTTAAGCAAACCTACAGAGTCTTTTTGCCATTCAATTGCTCCGTCTTGAGCCAGGCCCTTCCTTACGGTGTGTACTGTAATGAAAATGCCAGTGCTGCTCTAACTCCCGCTGCTCTAATGTGCTTCTCCCCGGCCCTTGCGCTGAATGCTGATTATTCCCTGGGTGGTGGTGCCCTGTGCCTGCAGAACGGTGTGTAGAGTCCTGTAGAAGCAATGGGTAGTCACGAACTTTGAAAGAAAACGCGTCTGAGTCTAATCATAGAGGCAATTAGTGGATGGCAAATAGTGTGTCGGGGAAGATGAAAATATAGAGGGGGGGAAAAGCAGCTACGTTTAGCAACATAATTAAAAAAACACGTTTGACAGCTTTTGGTATGAAAGTTTTCCCACTTTTAAAATAGCATATTCTGATACTTACAATTGATTTACCTAGCTGTTACTGCTGGGGGCCTGCTGGGAGGACCCTGCGGTGCAAGGGTGGCGCTCTGTTATTGTACCCCACAATACAGGACACGTAACAATGGCTGGTGTAGGAAGAGGGAGAGCGCACAGGAGTTTAAGTAAAAGTGTTCCTAGAAGTCCTATTCTCATGAATTTCTCCAAGGGCTCCAGGTGCTTGAAAGATGTGTCCCAAGGGCAAACTTATTCTCTAAGAAGACAACAGAGACATCAGACCTTGGCAGACTAATGCGCAAGCTCTTTAATGTCTGCGTTAACTCTCTAGTAGCTAAGCTATTTTTTTCTTCTTAAATGTTGTTGTTAATATTTTTGGATGCAGTTGTCCTAGAAATTAAAATTGATCAGGAAGCTTGGTTATTAAGCTCAGCTGTGCTCCTGGTGAAATCTTAGAATTGATTGTATAAGGCTACAGCATATTTCTCCTAGGTGAGAGAGTTTTGGCTGCTATGTTCTCCAGTCAGTGCAAACACACAAACTATAAAAGCTGTTGGCAAATTCTCTTCTTTCATGTGTTGTTTTTATAAGTTTCCCATTGGCTTAATGGTTTTCCAGGAACTCTCTTTCTTTTTCCTGTTCTTTTCATGAATTGTCAGACAGGATCTGTGCTTCAGAGTCAGCAAGAGTGTAGACTTTAAGTTAGATATTCAGATTGGATTTTCCCCTCCCCTGTATCATTACAGTCTTTGGGAGCTATCCAGCTTTCTCAGAGATGCTCAAAGCTTAATATTCACCATCCTATGATCGGATTCTTGGAGGTCTGTGGTGGTAGTTTTTTGGTGTTTAATGGTTTTTGGTCTATTTTTTTTGAGAGAGTATTATGTAAATCAAACACCCACAATTATCACGGATGTCAATAGGACCCCATAATCATTATAGGGGGTTATTACCTCTTGAGGAGTGATCCTCAAATGACCTAAGAAAAGTGATTTGGAATAATAACTGTTTCCATTTCACTGATAGAAAAGTTTTAGTTTTGCAAAAGAAGAAACAGATGTCTAGTTTGGCATCGGTAGGTACAGTTCTGCCCATAGAGGAAGCTGTAATGTGGCGTCAACAAGAAAAGAAACCATGCAGTTTTAAGCAGATTAGATAATTGAGATTAGCTCTCTGTGATCTTGCTGTGTTTTCATTTATTTCAAAACAGTTTAACATAGAGCATGTTGAGCAATCAGTTGAAAATCACGTGCAAACACTGCCTAAGTACCGATAAGAATCATGGAGGTAAACAATGAATTCCTACTAATGGCTAAGTCACCAAGGTAAGATCAAGTCTAAATACACACCCTTGGTTAAATATAATTTCATTAACTCAGGTTACGTGGCTTTGGTAAAGGGTGTGTGTGGTTTTTTTTTTTTTTTTCTCTCCCTGCTCTCCACTTTCTGACGCTTGTCAAATGAATTGCATACAACTAATCCATCACTTTCAACTTTGTAGCAGAGATGTGTTTTGAGCTGAGCAATAACCCAGCATAGTTTCGTAAATCTAACAGCAGGTCAATGTGAGATGTGTGTAGTAATGCTGGTTAGGAAAGTGCGATTTCAGTGCATTTTGCTTACAACACTTCTATATCTGAATTCTACTAAAAGTTTAGCTTGTCCTAATAAAAAAAAAAAAAGACCACAGACCTATTATAATATCCAGATATGACATATTTTCCATTTGGAAGACACATGCAGATTTTGCTGGCATGTTTTTATTGCAGGGGCTAAAGTGTTTCTAATCCTCTGTTAACATTATGCATTGTGCCCTATGCACGTGATGTCATTCACTCATCCCTTTTCATCCTCTCCCATTCCAGAATTTCACATAGATGTGGTGTGTCGTCCCCCTCCCTGTGTATGTGTGTGTGTCCCCAACAAGCAAGTTCAGGTATTATAAGTATAAGCAGTTTATCAGTGGTTTAATGTTTTTGTGGAAAATCCTAACTTGAGTTTTTAACTGATATTTACATCTCAGTATTTGCACCTCTTTGTAAGACTTCCTCTTCCTTTTTGTGACATCTCATGTCCTTTGCTTTTTTCTGCTCATGACACCATTTGTTTGGATCAGTTGACTTTCCTTGGTTTGCTGGCCAGACGCCCCTTCTAAAATATCCAGATTCCCTTTTGCTAAATATTCTGCAGTAAAGCTTCTAATCAGCAATGCAGCAGATCAAAATAATGGGCAAACAATGTGCGGGCTCCCTCTTCCATAGGGAGTTCTTGCTCCCACAGAAAACGTTCCTACTTAAATATTCCTCTCATCCTCCCTATTAAGTTCTACAGGACCAGTTTTCTTTTTTTAATGCAACAGAAACTTTTCACCCTACTCAGTACTGCCAACTGGTCCAGTCCCAAGGAGATAGTTAACATATAACAGATGACAATAAATAATAGCAATAATTAAAGCATCCATGGCAGTGGATTTAAAATTTATTGGCTCATTTATCAGCCTGCATAGAAAAACAGATTTCCTTGCTGCCATAGTCAGTAGCCTGACAAGGGCCGGTAATAGATTCTTCAAGATGGAATACAATAAAAGCCATAGTGGGAACATATGGGCTCTACTGACTCAAAAAAAAAAAAAAAAAAAAACCAAAAAAACCACAAACCAGTCTTGTTCATATGCTGATGCATTTTTTTTTCCTATTACCTGAAACTATGGAAGTTCTTTATACCAATGGTATCTTGTGATGATGAATACTGTAGATGCTCGTTATTTATCCAAAAGCTGGTCCTCTTTGGGTTAAGCAAACACAGAACAAAAAGTTAATTGCTGCCTCAAAAAGCTTACAACCTTGCAGAAGAACTAGAGATGGATAGAAAGAGGTGGAAGGGTGTTATGAGACTTTATTGACCAAGATGAAAAGCGGTGGCCACAGAATGTGAGTTGTCAAAGCATCACCTGTGATTTTTGGTGAGGTTGTTGGGAGAGGACATGAATGAACTAATAGTCTTGCAGGTGCTTGCAAGGAAATCCTGCTGCACACAAAGCTGGTGTGGTTGAAATCATGAAGGTCTCTTTCTGTAAACGTAACAAGTGTTCTTCAGACTAGTATATTGGGATGATGATGCAGACGATGGTGTCAGGGATAAGCTGTCAAAGACCTTGCCAAGGAAGATAAGCTTATGTTTGATGCAATAGAAAAGGTGAACCAGATGAAAAATGAAACATACACAAAGAGTGGAACTAAGAAATTATCTCTCTGCCATAATGAGATAGGAGCAAAACATTATGGTGTGTAATTGTGGCCAGAGGACAGTGGCAGGAACTGATATGAGATGGCTTGGATAAGAGTTGGCTCAAGTTATGATGCTCTGATGTTACACGGAACTGTGGAAATTGTCTATATGGGAGTCTAGAGGCAGCTCTGAATCTAAGGTGACTTTTTGATACTGGTGAGATCTCCATACTTAGGATGACAAAATGGACATGAGTGATGGGGAAGATAGTGGTGTGGTCAACAGTGAGAAAAGAACAAATCTGGGAAGACACAGAACTTAGACAGCATCCAAAGAAGATGTATTGATTATATTTTTTTAAATCCCTATCGCTCATGAATATCCTAGCAATAGAAAAAGATCCAGTTTGGAACAGCAGGGAGATCTGGAGTAGAGATGTGGATTTTTAGAGACACTAAGATATAGTGAATTTATGAATAAGATCATCTGTGTAAAAGGGGTACAGGGAGACAAGACAGAGGATAAAACCTCCACCACTCCCAATGTTGCCATTGTGAAAGACAAGAGAGAACAAGGACAGACTTTTCCATGGGATGTAATAAATTCTGCATTTAAAAAATGTTCTATTAAGGTATGCTAACTTTTTAGCTTTGCTGAACATCTCCCTGTTCTTGTATTGCAGCAGAAGCTGTATGAAGTACCCATTTTAATCCCTTGCAGTTCATTATTTCTTAGAATTTTATTTGCTTTTTCTCTAATCTAAAGAGCAATCATCTCAAGATGGCAAAGTAAGAAAAGTAATTGTGAGCACTATGGCACATAAGTAGCGCATAGGAAGGAGTTGAAGTCATCCATTATTACTGTTAGTCTGATTTGCCTCTTTAATCTCTTTCATCTCTATGCACTCAATGCCCTTTTCTTCCTTGGGAAGCCAATAGTTTAGCTTTGTTCCTAGATTTATGCAATTACAGATACAAATATCTGCTGTATGTTTTCTGTGTTCAGAATTCTGGCATGAGATATTAAGAAAACTTCCAAGTGTGTCGCTGTTACTGTCCAGGGAATGATCTAAACTTCCAGCGATTCCTATATTTCTGCAAAGTGTACTTGGAGAACACAGCTTAATTATTGCCTGCGTTTTTGTTTGCAACCTTTAGTTATTGAATCTTATAGTTTGTGTTTGAAATTGGGGTGTTTGGATCTGACATTTTCTGTGGTGGTGTGTTGTGTTTTGTGTGTGTGTGGTGTTTTTTTTTTTTTTTTTTTAAAAAAAGCCTCCCAGCTGGAATAGGGAAGTGTCCTTGCTACCTCTCCATTGTGACAGTTAAGGGTGTCTTTCTGAAGACCACTGGGGATGGGTCTCCTTTGCGATTTGGCACAGCATCTCCTGCAAGCACAGTCTCAGGTGTGTGCTGACCTGTTCTGCCATATCGCAGTGGTTAAAGAGATGCGTGGAAAGCTAGAAGAGATCTGGCTCACTGTGGCAGAAATGATGTAACAAAGTCCCCCGTCCTTTGCCCTGAGCTATGTTACTCCACCTGCGAGAACACCGGAGCAACACAAATAAACCACTAGCCTGCTTTAAGGCATCTCATCTTACTTAGTTGCCTCTCTGCTGAGTTATCCCCTATCTGGACTGTGATCTAAGTCTGCTATTCCAGTTCTTACTGCCTCTTTGTGCTAAGCCTGCCTCCGGTTTTGGGAAAGCAAGAAAAATGTTGAGTATGAGAACAGATTCTGGGAAGTTTCCCAGAAAACAAAAAAACCCCCATTTAAAAATCTCTTTATTTTCTCTGGAAATTAAAAACTCTTCTGTATGTATCGAAATAGCAGGAAGATATCTCTTTAAATTACATCCATGAATCCAAATCTGGTCGTGTAAATCCCAGCTGCTGGCTCCACAGCTTATCATTTAGGACATTCAAGAGGAGGCAGTGTGGAATAGGAAGATTCTGACTGACAGGACAAAAACGTCCCTAGGGAGGGAAGGAGCTACACATTGCCAAGATTCGGCTCTCTGATGCTGTGCAGGAAAATATCAGTCCGAAGTGTGTACTAAAAGCAATGTGAGGGCCATGTGATATTATAACCTAAATTGCACTTTCTAAAAGTCAAGGAACAGGTTTGTTGTACCAACAAGCTTGTACTCCAAGCCAGGCAGGTGGTGGCTATGGCTAGTTCAGGGGACAGAAGATGCTCTGGCCTGAGCATAAGGTTGAGACTGGTGTGGGATTTGGGTCTGAGTAGGGAGGCAGCAGTGTGGTGCCCCATTAAGTTTGGCCTCCCAGTTTTCTTTGGTTTAGCAATTTTTGTCTATCTTGCATGATGGATTGCAAGGAGGGATTTTTTTTTTTTTCAGTGGCATTTTTAGTAGCTTTGGCTGGAATTGGAAAAGGATCCTTTTGCAACTAAATCCAACCCACCAGCACAACTCAAAGATCTGAGGTTGTATTTCGGTGGTTAATCCCCTCTCTGATGTCAGATTGCTTAATCGTCTTTATAAATTCCACCTGCCCAACAGCCCACAGTCGCACATTGCCCAAACTTTGACACCTGAGGACACTGGGAAGGAGGAGAAGTAGTTAAATACTCAGAAATTTTGGAGCTGGTTTTGGATCTGACCAGAATGAGATGGTAAATGAGATGGAAAATCATGGTATTTTATGGCACCTCAAAGTTTGTCAATTGAATAATCATAACCAAGTCACTTACCGGATTTGAACCGTTGGCCAAGTGAGATTATCATTGTATCCATGAGAAACACTGCAGATATGCCTGAGCCTTGTGAACCTGAGACAGTGGGAGCCGGAATGGAAATTTAAACACCAAACAGCAGCCAGGTGCTGTTGTTAGCAAATGTTTCCCCAATAATTAGATCACCCTGTGGTGGGGACAGTGGAGCCAGATGGTGCAGGAGAGTTCACGTCGTTAAAAACCAAAAGAGGCAATGCACTTTTACAATAAATTTCACTTTCCGAGTCTCTTAACTACAAGATTCCCTCTCTCCCCCATTTCTATGTTATCTTTTGGCAATGCTGAAAGTTTTCTCTTATTCTTTTGGAAGTATTTTCAACATTGCACAGCTGTTTATTTAATATGTCTCTAGTGCCTCAGCAGATAATAGCGAGTCAGGGTGAATATTTACCTTATTTCTGAAGCACTATTCCATTCAGCACTTCTAGCACTCTGGCAGTTTCAAGTGAGCAGCGTAGCATTTTAGTTTTTCTTTACTTTGGACATTCAGTCACTCTAGAACAAGACTATTGCTCGTGTTCTTTCTCCCATTATCTTTTCTTTCTCATCAAATTGTAAATAACTTCATCACCTCTTTTCCCTGGCAGGCTTTCAAATTTTTATTTGACAGGTTTGAATGACCTCATAGAAAACAGCAGTTCCCTTCACCTTCCCCAGAAGGCTGCGGAATGCTCAGGAAAGTACCTTGGGGTGTTGTTATGACACTGCCTGTCCCGCTACCAGCCGTACCAATTAGCTGAAAAGCAGACAGCAAAGTCTATTAACATAAAGAGAAAGGAACCCCAAATACTACTTCCCCACTGTGAGAAAACTAAGCTATGTTTCTTCCGCCACTCGTTGTAGTGTTGGTTTAGGGGTGGATTCACAAAAGTTCCTAGCACCACTTCTGCTGAAGTCATAAATCTGTAATAAACTCCCAGTGCACTAAGAACTGAAATCCTGAAAACCCTGTCCCCAACAGGCACCTATAGAGGGAGTGGGGGAGGCTGTTCGCTGCTTACTTTGCGCTTGTGCAAACTAAGTCACTCTGAAGAGATTAAGAAATATTTTCCTTACTTTTCAGAAATAAAAGTTACCCACAGTTGAAGCTAGGCATTTGTTTAACACAATTCTTTTTCACTGCAGTATGCCACAACGTAGTGCTTCATACTGAATGCATGATCACAGGAATCTATTCTGGTCCAAACAAGATAGTTTTATATTGTATTTAAGTATCCCTTCATTGGAAACAGATCAGAAATTCACTGTATCTTGGAGAATAGGTAGCAAGGGACATAATCTTCAGATGGCAAGGGTTATTTTTGTACTTAGCTTTGATACTGCACATTACATCAGCCAGAACACTTCTGTAAAGGTCTGCCAAGTCCTAAATATTCAATAATCCCACTTCCTTCTCTTAAAATTGAAAAGGTAGTGACTCCCCTGGGAATGCATGTCATTTCAGCATTCCCGTTGACTGTGTATTCTGAAATGCTGCAGTCTGTTTGCTTAGTAATCCCCTTGTCTGTGTAAGTTGTTAGGGGTAACCAAAGGCAGCTGATTACTTAATTGTATAAGGCAGGAAATCGGGTTCTTTCATTAGTTCCCATAATGTTCTTGAGAGCAACCAGTATTCTGCCTGACTGAGTTTTCGATCCTTTAATTCAAAAGATATACTTTCCCTTGGCATAGTCAGTGACCCTTTATCCTGATAGGCTATTTACTGAATAAACTGAACATTTTAGATTTAGGAAAAAAAAAAGCCTAAGCTTTCTAAATAAAATAAAACATTATCTCTTATTATAAGACAAAACATGTTGCAACCAGAGCAGAAGTATGACATGTGAGGTCTTCATGTCACTTCGCACTTTTGTAAGATTGTTGATTTTGTTTGTTTGTTTGTTTTTTGTGTGTTGCTTGAACTGATGGGCATAACTAGGAAAAGAAATATTACTATCAACTTGTCATAGCCTTAGAGATCTGATTTTGTGCAGTGTGTCATGCTTAGGAAGCCCTTTTCCATACTGATGATTGGCTTTCTTTTGCTGAAATTAATAGAGAAGCTTGGGGCCAAATCATGCCATTTCTGTGTCTGTTGGCAAACAGTTGTCAGAGGAGGAGACAGTCACAAAGTTTGTGCCTTGCCACGTGATTAGGGGTATGTACGGAATCCTGGGCAGCGCTGGTGGGGGCTGTGGCTCAGGTATGTTGCCCCCTCCCACCCCAAACACGTGGTGAGTTGGAGGGTGGAGCTGGCGTGGGGTCTCTGTGCTCTTGCTACCCGTCATCTATTAGTTATTTCATTAAGAAAGAAACAGCAGGTTTTTTCTTGTTCCCCCCACCTCTGCCCCAATGTACAGCTAAGCTGATACAAACATGGTACTTGCCTTGCTCTTTAGAATTTGTTTATAAATGTTTCTCTTGCCTGCTCTCTTTTAAACCCCAGAAGAACAGTTTGTGTAAGATTGTCCTTGTTTTCATGCCATGGGAGTCATAGGGACTTTGCTATAGAATTCAAGGCGCTCATGTTCACGTCTGTCATGAGTATGAATTGAAACTTTTTGGAAGCATCGTCTATGAATATTCTCCCACTTCCGAGCCCTTTAGGAGAGTTTCCTGTGGGGAGAGATTAGCCTTCGTACATTAAGTGGTGGCAGTTGGAGGCTGGGAAAGAACATCAGAATCTTTCTGATGCTTTTGGGTAATCTTTGATTCCGTAAATTACGTTAAAACCCTCAGGTGTGAATGCTTCTCCCAAGATGTCCCAATATTTCTGCTCCTGAAAAATTAAGGGTGTGTTTGCCACAGCAGCTTAGAGTGCACTGAACACTCTTCCTGTGTAATCAGAAGGATGCAGTAAGCGCGCTCATCGCAGCAAGAGTAAGGTGTGCTGCATTTCTCCCTCTCAGCGTGCTGGGGTCAAGCTTTGACTTAATTCCTGTAATAACAGGCTGCCTCAGGTAGAAAGCTTCTTCTACCCAGCAGAGATGTGGCACGCAGCTGCTGTGCCCTACATTTCCGTGCAACAGAGGGTGTTGCTGATGGTGCTTGGTAATGCAGAAATAGTAGAGGAACAGGGAGACCCTGTGTCTGTTATCACACCCAAAAGCAGCAGTGCTGTTATTGCATCTCGTGTGCTGGTGGGGAGCTCGTAGCCCACCCCTCCAGTATCCCAGAGTCTTGTAGGCTTTAATACTGTCATCTATGTATAAACCGTTTCAGATAGTGGATGCTGTCCTCCTCATTCTTTTTTTGGAAAACAAGGTTATAGAAAAGCTTAGCAACTCCCGGAAAGTGTACAGAGCAAAGAGTTAAACCAAGCTCTTCCACTTCTTAGGCAAGTCTGCCAGTAGACAACTCGGCTAATTTGAATTACAGTCTGTTACAAAGTTAATTTTCATTGTCTGATGGATTCAGGGTAAGTAGGGAAGCTGTTCTGATGAACTCCTATTCCATGTCATTGTTGTACTGCCCATCCTAAAGGGGATAAACCAGATATATGTACCAGACTAGGCAGAGCCACATTCTGAATAAATGAAAGGACAATTAAACCAAAGGGGAAATGTGGCCCTGAGCAAACTTAACCAGGAAATCAGAAGACAACTTCTGTTCATCAGTGGAGTGAATTTGTAAGATGGGCCTTATCCTAGAAATAGTGAGGACAGAAACCCAAAGCAGTGTCAAAATTAAAAGCTTTCTAAATTCTTACAAACTCCAGCAGATGCTACGATGACCTCTGGGAATGTGTGAACCGCTCTTCAGGCTCATGGCGTTTTTTAATCCTTGTAACTGCTATGCACCATCATGGAAGGGGGCAGAGACGGGGAGGACAATCTTTTTCCTGTGCATCCCCTTCTTTTCAGTACAACTGTACGTCTGGTCTTTGATGTCAGTGGGCAAGAAGAGCAGCAACTATCCTCTGCTACCGTTTTCCAGGTGTAACTGGAACATCTATATGTCTTGCTGGTTCAAGTAGAAAAGCAAGGTGGAAATTTGTGAGCTATCCACATGGCCATGGGTAATTTCAATACTAGGTGGCCTGTTCTATGCTTTTCAGCAGTGAGTTAGTTCAAAAAACCTCCAAACCTCTTCTGCCCCAGATCATCTCTCCGCCTCTTCTCCATTCCCTGTAGATAAAGCTGGGGCTTGTCCAAACTAGACTCGGGTGTCCTGTGTGCCTGCACTAGTGCTTGATGTGACCGAAGACATTTTAGGCACAGCTTCAGCAGGGAGCAATGTTTCCTCCTACCTGTCACACATCACTTGTGTTACCTGTTCCTGTCACTAAAGGAAAACATTGCATTCGGAAACTTGTAGACCTTTAAAGCATAAAACCCAAACAAACACAACTTACTAAATTTTCCATTGTTCCATATAGGCAAAAATATCCCTTGCAAGCTATTTTCTAACATTTTGGACTGTTGAATGGCTACGTGAAAACCACGCAGCTGGGTGTGCTTTGCAGGGTTGATGAATATCATGAATATCATCAAGATGAATATAGTTTGAGAATTGGAGCCTTAATCACGGAGCCAAAGTGTTCACCTAGTTTGGACTGATCTGGGAACAATCGTGTCTGTATGCTGTGTGTCTTAGTGGATGTGGAAAAAGTGAAATGAACTGTGGAAATGTTTGCGAAACATGCATGACTGTGGTGGTAATGCCCTTCTATTGAGTTTGTGTGTTACTTTCCCCGGGCTTGTAAGAGGACACCTTTGCTGGTCATTGGCCCATATTGACATAATGCAGAAGACAGATCTATAACGAGGTGTTTACTTTGGATCTGATTTAACATTCATGGCAGTTGATGAAAAATCATCAGATGATTTAAATGCCCTTTATATAAATAGAACAGCCATTTTTTTTTTCTTGAGGAAAATGTAGGGCCGCCTAAAGGAGTGCAGACTACAGAACCATGTGAACACATTTAATTTGAGTCTAATAATTTCAAACAAATATGTGACTCAAATTAATTGGAGGTTTCTGCTTCTAACTATAACATTTCTTATCGTGTAAAGCATTAAGGCTGCATAACATATACAAGACAAATATTAAACAAAGGTATTATGGATGGGAAATTCCTAATCTAGCTCACTATGTTGGTACAGTGGAAGTTTCTTAATCCAATATCTGATGAAGGAACAAGGAGAGAATTAATTTACTGCACACTAATTACTGAGGAGTATGCACTGTATATACAGTGAAAGGCGCTGAAATGAATACTTGATAAACAATATCTGGCAAATTAAAAATCTGAAATGTTAAATGAAATGCAAATTAAAAATCTGGACCGTTAAATTAATTGAATGCAAAAAAACCCCGACATTAACTATCATCAAGGGTCGAAGTTATATCAGCAAAAGCAAAGCTATTCAGAGTTAAATCCTGCTTCTCTCTGTGATTTACTTGTTGTGAATGGGTGGGTACTAGAGGAGCCCCAAAGATATGGATGAATTTGCATATGTGAGGAGCCATCCTTTCTGCCTGCTGTGAAAACCAGAGTCCTAGGGAATGAACAGGGAAGGTTTGCACCTAAAAGAAGGTCCACTGAAATGAACGGGTAGGGGCGAAATGCAAGACCCGTGTTGCGGTGTCTGTACCAACTTCAGTGACGTTAACGGTGTACAAGTTTTAATATAGAAGAGACTTGATTTTTTTGTCTTTTGTTATATTTATGTAAATATACATATAAAACTAAGTCTAGTTTTCTCTCTCATCTTTTGGTGGAATGGAAACTGGAAGACACTACACTGTGAGGATGTAAGGTGTTCCTAAGAATAAATTTACAAGAAGTTAATTAAGGCTTAATACATACTCACACATCCCTAATAAATAATATTTTTCCCCTGAAACATGCCCATTAAGGATCTAATGCTAAAATACATATGTAAACTTCTAATCCAACTGAAGCAAATGGAAATATGTTCTAAGGATCATGCTGTTTATACCGATTTGGTTGAGAGACTGAAAAGATAGGGAAAACTTAGTATTTATCTCAAAATTCTGGGACGTACCACAAAGCGTGCATTAGCATGGGGCTTTTATTTAATGAATTTGAATTTTCACTTGTTTTCCTCCGTTTTTGTGTTTGTTCATTATTATTTGCCCAGGGTATGATGTTTTATAAAGCACTGAGTATAAGAATTGTTCCAGATGAAAACTGTTTCTGCACAGCCACCAGGCTGGGGAGGGCTGAGGGGAAAATCTGGAATCCTTGCAAAAGGTTTCCAGAGGCCTTGTTGTAGGCCAGCCTTAAGAACATTAACGCTCCCAAACACACACATGCACACACATATGCATACGTGCACGCTAGCCCTTACAAAGTGGAAGGGAGATAAGAATGCTCCCAATTTCAAGCATGTGCATAGTCCTATAAAGTCAAGTGCTGAGTAGGGGGATCTGATGACTCAGGTTCTCTTTTGGGGGGGCAAGAGACAGTTCTAACAGCTCTGAGACAAACTGTTTACGTCACAGATAAAGTGTGAGGCTCTTCACAGGTGCTTGCTTGTACCATCTGGTTGCAAAGTGAGATGTGTTATTGCCGGGTGTTAGACCTGAGCTGACTTGAGTGTGTATCTAGAGAATTGGGCTGCAGTGTGTGTTCTGCATCTTTACGCCAGTTTCTGCAAGTGCTGGGTGTTCTTCCAGCTGAAGAGCCTGCTAGTGACAAGGGGATTGATTTCACTGTTTGAAGATAAGGCCCTCAGAATGGCAGTTTTCATTGATTAAATGAGGGCACTTTTCAGAGGGAAAGTGATTGCAGTAAATTACAGGTGAAACTGATATTAGTATTTGAGTTATAAGCAAGTATCATAATGACTAAGCATTACAAATTTGTATTAAGATAAGATCGATCTGGGAGAGAGTACTGCTAGTAATAAATGATGATCTATATATTACCCTTGTAATGTAATGTCATGACCCAGTTCCAGTGTGCTACCACTTAAAGAGTGGAAAGAATGCAGTGCAATTAGTTTAACATTTAACAAATCTGAACTACAGTCTAGCACTATATTTCTATTAATCTTGGTTTGTTCCAATGTGTTTTAATAGGTTTAGACATACAGTGGCAGATCTATCGCAGTTAAAAATAAAAGTTCTGTAGGTACTAGTAGCATTTCGCTGGAGGTCTAGTCAGTCTCCCACAGTAATGAAGATATAATTATACTGATGTAAATCACAGCACCATAACTAG
Organism: Chionis minor; assembly: GCA_013398295.1. NCBI lineage: Eukaryota > Metazoa > Chordata > Aves > Charadriiformes > Chionidae > Chionis > Chionis minor. The sequence goes on from VZSF01007165.1 coordinate 51,483, forward strand.
GAGGGATTGGCCTTTCCCCTCCCTTAATTCATTGAAAGATTTTATCTTTGACAGTTACTGTCAAACAGGGTGATGGGCTGGAAGGCAGGATGTTTTTTCTGGTAACTAATTTGCTTGGGAAGATTTTTGTTTTTCTTTTGAAGACGGCTTGAGTTCTGCGATGATTCTGAAGTCCTGCTTCTTCCATTCCTGGAGTAGCGATGCTGCAGCTTCTCCCATTCCTGTAGGCTACCTAGTGAAGTGTGGTGTGGATCAGACTTTCTGCTCTGACTGTGCTGTTCTTAACCCAAGAATAGGAAAATGTGTCTGAAGGTAGCTTGAGATCACCTTTTGGGTTCTAGCATAGTCAGCTCTGCAAAGAGCCTACCTAGCTCCTGCCATAAATATGAAAAAAATGGCCTTAGGGCCGACTTACGTTTTACTCCTCTGTGATAGTCCCAGATGTCCATTCTTTGCTGTGAGAAAAGCAGAGCGCAGCATTCTCAAACCATAACCTTTTTTCCCTTGGTGGGCTTCCAGATATACTTCCTACCTGTCAGATGCAGCAAAAGGCTACTTTGACAGCTTTAGTGCTGCCTGAAAAAATCCTTTGACTTAGGATGTTTTCTGCAGGTTTGCTTCTACTTCGCTGCTATCTGAGTACTATAAGCGAGCCACAATAGAGGGAGACTCCTGCCTGTTGGTTTATTTTTCTTGGCATCAAATATGACTCGTCCCATCGAGTTGCCAGCTTTTTAGGAAACGACTAAAGTTTAAAAATAATTATCTTACAGTGAAATAACAGATTTATTGTTGCCAGCTGGTATGTTCTGTGCTGGTTTTGTGTGTGTATATATGTATAAATAACAATTTTAAAAAAACCCAAACCCTAAACCAACATCAGAAGGGGACAATGTGTTAGGAAACACTTCACTTCAGGCAGTAGTTTAACTTATCAAGGTTTTTTTTCTGTTGCACTCCTGGACTGAAACAGCATTTAGTTTTTCCCCTAGCCCCTTATCTAGCAAACACCTCTCATTTTCTTTCCCTCAATAACCTTCTCTCCTTGAATTTGTGCATGTGTTCGGCCATATCTTGTGTATACTGTTAAAGCCCGCAAACAGAACACTAAATTAAGCCCAACCAGAAGATCCATTCCTTATTTTATTGCATGGCTGGGACATGATGTCTGAGCAAAGAGATGTCACCACTGCAACAAGAGAAAGGGCTTCCTGCAAAACAGTCTCAGTGGTTGCATGTTTCAAACACTGTCTCAGTGGTCTGATAGCAAGGCAGGACACTTCCACAGAAATGTGTTAGTTGTACCAAAACTCTGGAGGGCCACCAGAGAGGCTGTTGAACATGTGTCATCATGATCCTCCTTCCAGCCAACTGATGGTTATGATACGTTCCTCATCAAAGATTACCAAAGATTTTGTAGGGACACGTCAAGGCTCCACTAACCTCTGACTTCATGGGCAATGCAGGTATCAAAGGAGACGTTTGAGGCAAACTGACCATAACATCTCTCCCAGGAGAAATTCTCACAAGACAGATCCTCCCCCACCGCCTCCATCAATGATGACAGTCAAATTTAGGACTAAGACAGCAATGAAGGATGTTACTATTAGTGGGAAAAGACTACTACTTTTTTTTTTCTTTCTATTGCTTTTCTTGGGTAAATATTCTGAGGATTTGCACATCTGTGTTCGTCATCTCTGACAGTCAGCAGTTGACACCTTTCCTTGGTAATGAAAATAGGCCTTAGGAATATGGCAGAAGCCACAGACTGCCTGGAGGTGACTTGCTACTGACCCGTGGGGACTCCTTCCAGGAGTAGACATGACTGTGATGGCCATGGCACCGCTGCCTAAGCTGTGTGTGCTCTTGGGAGAGAGCTTCATCCTTCAGCGCTGGGAGTCCAGAGCCTTTCTCAATTGCTGAAATTCACTAAGGAGAAGATACAAAAATAAAATGTATGTCTCGGTTTTATTTTCCATTGAACTGATACTTCTTTAGAATTGGTTGTTCCACATACTACTCACCTTGCTAGCAAAAGCATCGGTGATCAATGAGGACAAAGTGATTCTGACTGTCAGCTTGCCACATACATCCAGAGCAAATGAACACATCAGAAGCTGATTTTGTGCAAGGCCTGCTTTTGATTTGTGCATTTTTCTGGCAGACTTGGGCTATGCCCTATTACTTTCTTACAATAAAAGGGAACATTTCTTCTACTGGAGCTTGCAGCATGCAGCTGCAATAATCATAGGGGAGCCCCAGGTGGTCTGATTTATGGTGTTTAATGTGAACCCCTGAGGTTCTGTGGGGAGAGATTATATAAAGTATAAAATATTTTGCAGAATTGTTTTGCCACACTTTCTAACTTGCAGTAGGCCTCCTTCATTTATCTCCCTGCCCCAAGATAGCTTATCTAAATGCATGTTTATTAAAGAGCTCCTAAACCATGTTAAAGTTGCTTCTGAAAATACTCTGACTAATGGTGATTTTGACGAGGGTGAATCATCACTGAGAACATCGTGCTCATCAGGAGAGTTTCTCAGCTGATGGGATTTGGCAGAACGCCATGGAAGTTCATGGCACTTTTCTGTGGATTCATACTGGGCAAGGATTGATATGCTGGCCAGGCATTGACTGACTGAAGCTCTGATGAAGCCCTGTGGATTTGTACTGGCCCAGAGCCTGCAGTTCATAAAAGGAAGCCCCAAACTTAAATACTTTTATTGTACAATCTTTGTACAGGGAATATTATTTACTAAATGTTAGGGTGTTTTTATGAGGATGTATCAGCAAATTAGGCAAGGAGCAAGAAGTTCTTCGTTTAACTTTGCTACCATTATTAAGGTACTGGCTGCAGGTTTCATTGCTGTCCTTCTCAGGAACAAGTCAGAGCAAGCTTGGTTAGTGCTACCCCCCACGCTGGAAGTCTGCAGTGGGAGCGGTAGAGGAGGTGCACTGGCTGCACCCATCCATGCAACTGCACTGGCACCAGAGGCAGGGAGTGACTGGCTTAGCAAGCTAAAGGGATGTGCCTGGGGCTTTGGCTGAGTCTGTTCAAACAATAGTTTGTCCAGGCAAGGAGACGGATTTCCATCCCTGGTACAGCCCGTGACTCAGAGTCCGTGCTGGAGGCCGCCTTCTCAGTGTGCTTTCAGTGAGCAGGGTTGCAAAATATCATGACAGATCCAGATCTCATCTTTCTTCACTAGGAAGGGGAGCTTAGGCTCAAGGTTTAAACCTAGGTTCCTCTGTAACTACAAATGATGTAGTTGCATAGCATTACAAGCACAAGATAGTCCTGAAGATGGAATTCATGTCCTGAAGTGTTTAGGGAAACAAAATAAGACGACAGTAGCTGAGAGAAGAAGGTACTTGCTATAAGTTGATGCTTGCTTGATGAGGAAGTGAGGGAATGAAATCAGAGTAAGCTCAATGATTAAACTTGTACTGGATCAACTGTAGGGGTTTGGTTTTGTTTATTAACCCTGTCCATTCCTATGCTACCTACAACTGAAACTTCCTGGGTGTTGTTTTGTTTTTTTTTTTTTTGCAGAGAATAGATGATGTTTGTTATAGCACTTAGTTTCAGCTAATGACAAGAAGACGTAATCTGTAATCTTGTCTATTACCTGTCCTGTATTACACCCTTTCATTTACTACATTAAAGTAGCAGTAAAAAGCATTCCAAGAGGCACAATGGAGCAGCACCGCAGCCCCAACACTGTTTAAGGCTGTGTGTTATATTACAAAACAATGATCTTTTTTTGGGGAGGAAAGGGGGGGATATTGTGCCAGTTTACAGGAAGGTTGGGCAAAAGGTCAGGGAAAGTGCGTAATTATTATTGGCTCCGCTGAGGCCACACCTGTGTGAAATGTTTAATGCTGACACAAGAATGAACTTGAAGCATGTTTAGAACGTACAAGCAGCGAAGATAATCAGAGAATTAAACTGCAATTTAAACTGCATTGGAAAAAAAATATAAATTAATAAAATCCACTATAGGATGGGGAGCCCAGCTGACAGATCTGAAAGTGTAGTCAAGGCCACCCTCATCTTCCTAAGGACGTGGAGTGCGTGGAAGTTACAGAGCTCAGCATGAAAATGGTCCATCAAGAGTAGTTTTGGCAGATGAAGGAGGAGGGTTAAGTTTTAGTTTGAAGTGAATGTACCTTCTTTGTAAGTAGGACAGACTGTTACCGTGGTATGACTGCTGTATTTGGAACCTGTAAACTATATGACTGACTGACTTTCATTCTTGCAAACCTACTCTAACAGGAGGCAGGAGCTGGTTTCTGCGTTGCTGCAAATCTGCTTAACTTTGCCGGCATCAGTTGGTTTGTGACTGTCTGTACCAGTTCAGACTTAATGCCAGTTGCAACTTGCTCACCACTGCTGGCTGGAATAGAAGACAAACCTGGCTCCTGCACTTATGCTTTATCATAACACCCTTCTTCATCTCCTCCTCTGAAAATCTTGCACTATAGATATTGAACCCTAAAGGAGAAGTGACTCTCAGCAGACATAATTTTGTATGAGTAAATCACTTTTAAAGCTTGGATATATTCCATCTTCCTTGTGACTAATGGTACCCGAAGAGAACATAATTGTATAATCATTTTCCAATTGCTTAATAACTCATTTTCCTTGTTTGCAAGATGCTGTTTTTCAGCATTTCAGAGAGATGCAAGGACCTGCGTGCAGTAATGAGTGACAGACAATTGTTTATTTCTCAGCAATAATGCCATTAAAGAAAACTCCTTTATGCTTAGAGCCCTGACAGCTGACCAGATCCTGACATTCTTACTCATCTCTCAACCCAGTGAAAGGCCTGCTGGTAGGCAATTAGTCCACAGTTTCACATCGTGTTGTCTTTGGTGGCAGCGCTTGTTTAAGGAATTCTGACCCCACTGTTTCTGCCTTTTTGCCAACACCTAAAAGCCAGCACATCGTGAGTGCTCGGGGCTGCCCTGTAAGCACAAACGCTGCAGTCCCACAAATATTTCTGTTGGTGCAGCTAGTGGAAAGAGGAGGAGAGACTAGGTGGGAGCTGAAACCTCTCAAGCTGGCTTTTCTGTTGGCCGGGGGGGGGGGATGAACTTCCTTAGATGTGTAAAGCTTGGACAAGAGGGGGAACAATCCTGCACTTGTAGCATATAATGATGTTTCCAACTGTTGGACCAGCTAAGTTGAAGAAAGTTATTCAGGGAGAAAAGGACAGTCAGAGGAGGAGAAGCAGAGAGGTGACTATGTGTGGAAAAGCCTGTGCATCTGATATGGCAGAAGAAATGTGCATAAAGACCAGACATTTCTCAGAGGCTTTGATCTAGTTGCAAAAAATGGAGAGAGGGGACCAGTGCAGGAAAATAAGTTCCCTAGATGCTATTTTAAACAGAGCTGATGTCTACACATGACTTCGCTGTGTTGTATTCTTAAATAGATGGACAAACAGTATTCTTTTTTTTTTTTTTTTGGGAGAATGCATGTCTGAGCCTTAGGACTTTTGCTGATGTTTAAGGATAGAAAGAGAAGCCTTTTGCAGGCTGGCAGTAAACTTCCACTCTTTCAAAGAGCCAACAAGCAATGTGTGCCCAAGACATCTTGCCAGGAAGAGCAAGTGCCACAACATAATGAAATGAAAAGAAATTTAAAGCACGCAGGTTCGGATGGGATAGGACTAAAATACAAAGCCCAGTCAATGTCCACTTCTAGCAGGGTTGTGTGATGCCAGCTAGGACCAAGAAATTAATTTTATACTGCAGTTACAGACAAAAGCATCAAACCCCCTGTCGCATTTGGTAGTCCAGTAACAAGTCTTGATTTGACTTACGTGAATCGCTGTTTTATTCTTGGAGAGTTTGCTCTGTAGAGTCTCATACTAGGTTTGTAGAAGATTAATGAAGGGAATTTGCTTCAGCATCTTTTGAAATTTATCAAGCTGTGTGATGTTCATGGGAATTGTAATTGAGGAGAGAAAGTTATATGTGTATCTGAATATTAAGGGAAAAAAAAAGGTTCTGTTCTTGCAAAGAAATTCCACCAACTTCTTCAGAGTTCCACAAAGTGTACGCTTAGAAGTAGAAAAATGTGTTACAGAGAATAGGGATTGGAATTTTCAGGGGAGTGAAATACAGCTTTAATTGAGAAGTGTGCTTAAAACTGTATTGCATCTGTCAGTGGGTGCTTGGAGGTTGCCTTAGCTGATGTAGTTGGTGGCACTGCAAACAAAGTGAGAGGCTAACAAGACCATTTGGAAAATCAATATTCAATCTTACCTACCAGAATGAGTTTTTCTTTCTGGCATTTAGACCTGCCCTTAGGGTTGCCCGACTTGTCTGCTTTCCATCCTCCAGATAGCTGCCAAGATGAGGAAGAAACCAGTTCAGCCATCTGAATCTGTTTTCCTTCTGGTAGAGCAGAGGAGCTGTGTTCAAACTGTGACTTCTTTAGAGGAAGAATCTGTTTGGCTTTTTTCTTTTCTTCAGTTCCCCCTGCACGCGCCTTTCTCCCCCCCCCCCTTTTTTTTTCCTTGATGTTAAAATATTTGGATCATCTCTTAGGAACCTCTCTTCCTTCATGCATGAGAGCTTGTGCAGATTGTCCTTATACAGGAGCATTGCATTGTTTATTTTGTTTCCCCTTGGTATGAATTTTTTGGATTTCTTTCTTTTGATATTGCCAAAACATGCTATAGCAGGCTGTGTTCTCTTACAACCCATTCCATGTCGAAATGTAAACCTATTGCGACACAGCCTGTCTGGCATATGTTGTCATAGCTTTTAAAAAGTTGCCCTGCTTTTCTGTTGGCGTTGAGAATTTTATTAAATAAGAGTATTTATTTTTCCAAATTCCCCATGGGCAAAAGCAGGTAGAAAACAGATACCTATGTCTAATTATAACCTTATATTTCACATTAATCTCTCTTAATTTTCTTTCATCCCACCTCCAGCGTGCATTCTCTCGTTCATAATTGCCACTGGATAATTTGAAGTCATTTGCTTACTCAGGGCTTTATGCCATACACTCACGGATTGTGGCAGATGAATCCTTAGCAAAAAATAAAACGAGAAGCTCGCTCTTGCTGTATAGGTAGCTCTCTCCCTCCCTGTCCCAAAGTTACTTAGCAAATTGTTGCTATTAATTTTTAAATTACTGTACTTGTTGCTCAGGGAAAAGCTAAGTGTTCAGAGGAATTTTGCAATAGACTCTAGACTGACTTTGACTCATCAGGAGAGATGTTCCATTCTATGTGTTTATTGCCAAAATACCTGGTGTGTGGTTACTCCTTGGCTGTTGTGGGAATTTCATTGTTCCCAAGGAACTTCCTTACTGAAGGAGAAAGGATTTCTCAGCTAGCTCAGTCTTGGTCCACGAGGGATTTTAGACTTTCAGCCCTATTGACTCCTGTATGGATGCTGTAGTTGACCTTAGTGACAAGTACAAGTAGGTTGCTTTTTAATTTTTCCTTCTTCTCTAATCAGTGTGGTTTTACTCTGTGTTTTGTTTTGCACTCTTAAATATTTTCAGGATTTTGGGCTCATTTGCTGTGTTTGGAAATACTACTGCCTCTTGATCTACAGGGGGGGAAAAAAAAAATTAGCTCCCAAACCAGAAACTCCGGAAAGGTTCAGATTGAATGAAAAAATGCAGGAAAGTTTCAAGACTCCCTAGTATGTAAATATGCTCCAACTTCTACTACATGAATACATGGCTTGAACATGGTGAGATTATTAGTGGCAGTTATGCTAAAATGAGAGATAATTCCTCTTCTAGCTCACTGTCCTATTTCCAGCTCCCTTGAAGCATTCTCTCTCTTTTTACAGAGTTAAGTCACAGAAATCCTTTAGTTCATTAGATATGGACAAACAAAAGGGGAAATACACTTTCAGTTCTTAAACTATCCATGTCTTGGGAAAGGCCTGCCCCAGTTTCCAAACAGACTGAAGTCCTTGTGTAGTTTTCTTTCCTTTGGTTTTCTTTGGCCCCACAGCCCACTGAGTTGGGCAGAGAATCGCTCTTACTGTCAAAGGAATGTGTCTAAACAAAAGCAAGTCCTAGCAAGGCCTCTTGTGCCTCAGGAGGGAATATTCCCATTGCTTTCTGTCTTGCAGTTCGGTCACCAGTGGCTCAACCTCAGTTTCCCTTTCTTTGCATTAGGGAACAACATGCACAGGGTTTTACTTATCCTGAAGCACTTGAGCCCCGGTTACGAAACACGTTTTGGTGACCTGCTATCCTCTTGGTTTCAGTGAGAACTGAGACCCTTACTACCACAGGGGAACAGTCTTACATGGCACCATGGTCCGACTCAGATGTGTATTTTCCGTGAGGCAAATGTCATCCCACTGGGTTAACCTGTCGGACACATGTTGATCTCTTACTTTGCATTCACTTCCTTCGGTCAAGGAGTATGCAAAACCTTGGTCTGCTACACTGGTTAATGTTTTCTGCTATTCACATTTCTTTCAATCCATTTTATGCAGCCCTATTTTTTTGGTCGAAGTCTTTCTTATTCCAAGTCATTTATCTTATAAAACAGCTACTTAGTTGCAACTTCAGTGTTAAGAATTTACAGTGTGATAGAGCTGGGGAGGGGGTGGCTGAAAAATCAAATATTATCAAGCAAAAGCACATGCCACTTCTTGTGTATCTTATTCTGCAATTCTTTGAAGTTTAATCTTTTCGAAAGAAAAGCCTTTCAGCTACTTTGTGGCAACAACTGGGGCTTGTAACTTTTGACTGCACAGTGCTCCTAGTTCATAAACTGATTTCATCCTTTTCTGACAATTAATACTAAAGCGAATTTAAGTTGGATCTCCTACTGCCACCGCATCAGCTGTCTGGAACAGCTTGCCTACCTTGGTCTCCCACGCTAATTCTCTCTGTACCTTTTCAAAATGCTGCTAAAAATCCTGACCTCCTTTAGGGCTCTACCAGCCAGCAGGCTATCACCCAGTTTCTCTTCACTTGTGGATTTGGTTGCACATCCGCTTTGCAGAGTTGTAGAGGACTACAGAAGAGAATAGATAACTGAGCACAGAGGCCTGCACGTTGAGATCGGGATATCGGCTTAAGCCGAGCCATAAGCCTTTGAAGCCACCCTTCACCTTATGCTTCAGCTGCATTAAGATGCAACCCAGAGCAGGGTCCGGTGCAGCTCTGCCCTGGGCAAAATTTGGCATGGCCTTGTCCTTCCTTCTGCTTTCTGTCTAGCTGCAACCCCATCGATTCATCCCTCTCTCGTGCAGTCGTGTGGACCGTGCACATCCACAAACCAGCATACAGAGATACTCTTGGAGCTGCAATAAGGGCTGTAAAAGGAAGAATTCTCCTTGCGTGCTTTCCTTTTCACACGAGGAAGAAGCATTTGCAGGTTGGCTCTCAAGGCTCCTGTTTATCTGAAAAGCGCTATCTTGATTACTGGGTTAAAAGTGGAAATATTTTTATAGCATGATAAGATTAATATTTTTTTGTCTAAATGTGGGATGGTAAACAGTGGGTATAATATCGCATTGTCTTGTAGTTTGTTCTGCAGTCAAAGGAATAATTATACGAATGTCGTCTCTTTTTTTCCCCCTCCCCTTTAGCTCCTGTTGTATAGTAATTCTCCTAGCGCTGGATTATGAGATAATTGCATTTATACCAAGGCCTCCAAAATAGTCTGTGTATAGAAACTCACAAAGTCATGACCAAGAGCTTATTGTGTCTGACAAGATTTGCCATAGCAGGTTGTACATTTTGGAGTATTCTGCATCCTGTTTTCAAAGGCTCAGCACTCACAGCTGGGGCCAAATTTTCAAAAGGGAAACATTTTGATGTAGAGCCTGAAATAAGGGACCATGATGAAAATGCGGTCATTGCCTATCACTTTGGAAGACCTGTGAGCTTATTTTTGTTGCCTTAACTGTGCCTTTGCTTAAACACCTATATTCATAAAAACATCTTGCCTTTTGTGAACTGACTGTAAATGTTTCCTGAGGACATTACTAAACTCATACATGTCAGTGGCATAATTGTTTCCATGGAAACTAACATACTTTTAAAGGAAAATAATAAAAAACCCAACAGAGGACATATGAGAACATAAAAACAGCCATAACGGGTTAGAGCAAAGGTCTATTGAGATCTGTGTCCTGTATCCAGCAGCGGTCAACAGAAGGTGCTTGGGGAGGTGCATCAGAACAATGCAAGCATATGGCAATGCTGCTCCAGAAATTCTTTCAGCTTTATTGGTTTTGGACTCAAATATCTCCTGAGCCAAAGGTGGCAGCCTTACAAGCAATGTGAATTTTTTTTTTTTTGCTACTGTGAAAAGTCTTGTACAGCACAACGACATGTCTTTGCAATCAGGCTCTTGCAACAATATCATTCCACAGAGAACATAGGGGCAATTTGACCATCTTTAGTTGTTAATTTAGTCCTTCCTCAAGCAAAGTGCCTGCTAGCTTTGCTTCCTTAAATGTTTCAAGGTTAACTGTCTAGAATTCATCATGGAGATGCTTTAGGGAAAGAACTGGGGTCATAGGGTTTCACTTAGAATGACAGTTGGAAGGGAGCAATCCTCTGTATATTACTACACTCTTTTATCCTAAGAGCTAATAATTTGTTCAATTTTTTTTAATATTGGATGTCTAACATAACCTTGTTCACTTCACCTGCCCTTTGTCCCTGCCCCTGTCCATCTCTATCAGGATGCTCCTTTTAAAACAGGTGGTTAAAACGATGTGTGTCCTGTCTTTTTTAAGGAAGATTGCATACCTTCATGTAAGTTTGAAGCTGGACTTTAAAGAAATGTGGTTTCCAGTTTTGCAGGTGTTTAAAAAGATTCTTTTTCTACACACATTTCTCAGTGCCGAAACTTGGAGAACCATCTTTGTGTGTGCTAAATTGCATCAGTGAAAAACCTTCATTGTTTTCAGGGAGAAAGCATGAGATGTGCCCATGTGCTCACACGCAAGCTGCTTGACCCCAGCTGACACGTGTAATCCTAATATTCCACAAATCTATTGAGTCGGTCATGGTTTGACCATGCAGATCTTCAGATGTCCAGAGCATGCACTGCGTATTTGCCTATGTGGGCCAGTGAAATATTATGCAGGGAGAAGTCCTTGGTTTATTAAGCTTTAAACAAAAGTCCACCTTGGGTGTTAATTGGAATCTAAAGTCAGGTGTTAACCTCTTTGATTGAAAATACATGCTGAGTAATTACAGGAAAGAGGCCAATTTCAGGCACAGCAGTAATTACTGAATTAGTAGAAAAGTTCAAGAAGAGCTTCAAATTTCATATCATTGCTAAGGTTTCTGAGGAACAGCTAATCCTGAAGTGATTGGGCTCCTAACACCTGTATATGTTTTTGGAAACTTCACTTAAATTTCAAAGAAATCTCTGCATGAATAGTTCCAGAATGAGATGACAATATTTCTTAAAATGTGGCTTTGTTTTCAAATGCAGAAAACTGATGAGCAGCCTGAAATTTCAGTGATGATGAAATCAGGGAGAAAAGCTTTTTTTGTTAGGTAGTATTTCTTTTTCTTGTTCTTCGACTTTGTGTTCTCTTGCTCTATTCATTTAAGTAGAAGCCTCTGGTATAACATCCTGCCTGCAGTGGCGTGCCTCATGTCTACTGCTTTTCAAATTTTCCCTTCTCAAAGAAAGTCTTCATATTATTTACTTGACCACATCAGTTGCTGCTAAAACAATGTAAGGAAATCCATATCCTCACCTTCAGTGCCAGCATCACAGTTAAGTCACCAAAACAAATCTTAAGCACTACCACTTCAATGTCAGGTTTCAGGCTGTTAAGGTTTATGATAATGTTTTGCTCTGGACAATGGCTGTAGATTGAAGGCTGTGTCTGTTTTACAAGTTAAAACCTCTTCTCATCCTGAGAAGAATTGTTCAGTTGTCATCAGATCCAGCAAAAAAGATGCGAGGTACCATAAGTACGTCAGTTACACTAATGAGAACTTAGGTGTGGATATGTGGGATGAAACCTTGACACTGTTGAAGTACAGTGCACGAGCCTTTGGGTTTTATTGATGGTTTTGCTATAGTTGCATGATAAAGGAGTAGAGGCAGATACAGTATATGGCCAGAGGCGCCATTCTGAAAGTGCAGAATCTGTCCCACAAGTGCTTGATAACACGGCTGTGCACTTATAAGAAGAATTGGACACAAATCCTTAAATATAGAAGCTTCCTATTTAATTCTCAATAGGTACTAGACCATTATTGAATAAATCTTTCCATTAATGCTTTTTGGACAACTTTCCTTTGAGAAAAATCCATTTACAGCTGAACAATTCAGATCCTTGAAACAAACTGGTTGTATATTGATATCAATTAACTAGAGAGTAAGCTACTCCCAGGTTCAAAGAACTTCTTTGTTTGTTGAAAAGACAGATTATGATTGCTTTGGGAGTATTTAAGGCCACCTTGATAGGGCAAATTCAACTAGTAACTCGGAGCACTTTTGAACTGTTTAATTTATCATATGTCTAAATGGCAAGCTGTGTTGTTAGAAGAAAAAATATCTGATGCACAAATTCTTTGATCCTGTCCATCATGGCAAACCCTTGGTCAGCTGATTCTTCTTTCCTGCCCTTTGCTGCATCCAGTATCTTTTACTAAGACAGAATGTCACTGTATAATGCATATTATAAGAGTGTGATGCATAATTGATGCAAGTACAAGAACAATATAGAAGTGAAATTCACCAGGATTCTATTTTATAATAAAAATACTATCTCATATAAAATTTTTCTGATGCTTTTTTCTATGTATATTGATTCTCTGTGCTGCAATCAGGCAAAGCCACCGTGAAACTTATCAGAAAGTAATCCCAAATTGTGAAATCATTCTCACTCATTAATATCTGCAGGAATTTGAATTGAACAATTTACACTTGGTGTCTTTTTAAAATTGTCTCCAATATGTAAATCCAAGTCTTGCAGGATATTTATTTTGCATATATGTGGCATGTATTAATAATAAAGAGAAAGTTGTACAGTGATTAAAGGTGATCCAAACATTAATTGAATTGGTTTTGAATAGATTTATTAAAGTTTCAGGTGCAGCTATTCAACTTATTTGTGCATACAGCATTTGCAATGGTGGTAAGAGGAGATGATGGCTTTATGACATTTATTTAGCAGTTAATATATTCAGTGTTCTTTAACTGTCACTATATTCTCCTTATTCTATATACTACATTAGGCACTGAAATGAAATAATGGAATGGAACAGGAGAAAAAAGAATGAGGAGGTGACAAGATAGTGCTCGTGCACAACACCCACAGGTGCCTTCCTGAGAAGTCCAGAAGAAAAAGAGGGTTCTGGTACTTATCGTGCAGAATGGTGAAGTTGAAGTTAAGTGTTCCTGTTGTCTAGGAGCAGGAATACCATTGATGGGTTTTTTTTGTCTGCATGTTGGGAGACTTGGCTGATACTCTCACAATCATTGTGGGCAGTATTTAGGCTCCACAGGGCCTATTGTGGAGATGGTACTGTAGTCTGTGCCATTCAGGGGGATGGCTGGACCATGGCTCCATAAATGACTAACGTAGGGAGATGATAGTAATGTCTGTTCAAGGCAGTCTGCTTAAGTTAGGCTCTGAAATTATTGGTTTTCCGGACTCTCCAGGGAGCCAGGGACTGTGGGTCTAGTTTGCACTGGTGAGGTCTCCAGACATTTGTGGTGGGTGGTCTCTATGCAAGCCCCAGTTGGCTCTGATGTGAGGCATGCTGTAATGATTTTGTACAACTGCACTGACTCTCCCTGTGATCCTAGACTTACTGATAGTTCATGTTTTTCTGGTTCCGTGTTAAAAAAAAAAAAAAGCCACAGGGGATGGAAAAGGGGAAAATCCATAGGATAATTAAGGACAATAACTCTATACCTGTTTATTTTATCCGATCTTAAACCTTTCTGACATGTAGTGATGTCTGTAATGTAAGTGCCCTAAAGGTGTGTGGGCCGTCATATTCTTTGGTGGTGTTTGCTTTAGGAACTTAGCTGTCTGAAAGTTTTGATATCTAAGAGGAGCTCCATGTTCTGGCATGATGCAGCTTGCAGGCTTTGGGGAGAAAAACAAGCCCAGCAATGCACACGCTAGTCCCCTTTTAAGCCGCTGGAGGTAAAAGCATAGAAGTTCAGGCACTTAGATGTCCAGACTGAATGTAAAGAGATAAGTGACTGTATTTGTAATACCTTGGTGTGCTGGCTGATTCATTCAACCAATTAATAAACCCATGCCCTGAGCATAAAGCAAAGCCTGTTTGGAAAGGTTAATGTCAGGCTCTCAGACAGCTCAGTTAAAGTTACCTTTTTGCACTCTGCAGGAGCTCCCTGAGAATCTTGTCATAAAGTCTGCTTAGTGAAGCAGAGCAAAATAACACAGTAATAATACTTGGTATCTTATATAAAGCCATCGGAAGATCTCCAAGCACTTTGGACAAATCAGTAAAGCCAGCTCAGTTCTCCCCTTTGCCTGGTAGACCAAGGCTATGTTCTTTATCAAGAGGAAGGATTTTTTTCCCTTTTTCCTGTTTTAAAAAAACTACTTTTCTCCTTTAAAAAAAAAAAAAAAATCTTTGAATGTATTCATGTTCTGCATGGTCTCAAAGCAAAAAATTCTCAGGAGGCCACAGCAGGGAAAACGGCGATGAAAGAGTTTAAAGCAGGAACCTGTTCTGAGATGCGCATGAATTGAAGGCAGAAGTGCTATTGGCTGAGTAGGATCTAGATGGTACTTCTCATTTCGCTGAGGCTAAAGAAGTTTCTTAGGATCAAGTCCCACCTCAGCTGGTGGCAATTGGAATTTTTCCATTTATTTCAATGGAGGCAATATTGCCACCCCTAGAGGTTTCACTCAGAACAGAACTAGCTCTTGAGGGTAGGGGAGATCCACGAAGGGGTTACTTCTGTCTGCATGTTCTGTTTTTCATGAACTTTCTCAATTTACTCCCTCCCGCCCCTTTTCTAAAGATGATTTTTGTTGTCATTTTTTCTTTCAATAGAACTCATTTCAAAATCTCCCGCAGTTCTAAGCAGAGGTTTGTGTTTTGCAAACAATAAATACTCTTGTTGTGAAAGTAATTAATTCTTTTTTTGATCTGACATGATCAAGCTAAGGTTAAAAGAATACTACGTAGTCAAGGAAACTCACTCCCACATCTTTACCCTTATGATATTTGTTTTCAGAAGTCTTGAAATGGAATGAACCCTGTTCTTCCATACCTTATAATAACTTTAATTTGTTTAACAGTTGGATAAAAAGCAAATTAATCACACAAGTACCTTCAAAGGGAGAATTTGGACATAGGAAATATTCAGCTGTGAAACAGCCATCTGCTATCACATGCCGTTTAAGCATCTAGTAGCCCTGAGCAGAGATGTAGCTGTGTATTTGAGCATCCTTAATCTTTTTCAGTGCAAAGTAGAAAGGACCTGTCTATGGCATTGTGTTTCAGATGAGTTAGTAAGTTGTGACTGTGGTAGCTATTTGACTAGTAAGCGTGCGTCTATGTGTTATATATGAAAAAGTGTCTTGCTTAGTAGCTAGCTAGAGCGAGATCCAATTTCTGGAAGCAGTAGTCAGAAAACAACAAATTCTCCCCAAATTCAGGAGCAGTAAAGGTAATTAACCAAAGGGAACAGCTTACCAAGGAGCAAGGACAGCTTTACTATGCGCCTTGTCCAACTTGTGATCCATTTAAAATCAAGGTTAACACTGTAACGGGTAGGAGCTGTTGAATTTGTGACTATTTCTATGAGAATTATTTTCTGCCTGCATTTTAATATTATCTCTTATTTGATGAGGGAAACTTTTCAAACAGTATTTTTCTGAAATGGTTAACTATGGGTTGTGAAGCTAGTGAATTGATCCAGCTCTTCAGCTGCTGGTACCAGCCTGATTTACAGCAGAGAAGATGTGGTGCTCTGTCCTAACTAGGAATTCCGAGAGCAGAAAGTCTTTAGTACGAGCGATACTTGGCACCGAGTCCTTGGCCCAGGTTACCTCTGCTGTGATTCCGTATGCCTAAGGACACAAGAGAAAAGGTGAGCGATGAAAGTGTCTCCAGCTTGAGAATAAGAGGTCTATTTTGCCCGTAACAACAAATACATGGAAAAAGATCACAGAATTCTCTTTCTGCCTATAAATCTGGCCCTGAGGCTCGAGGCTCATAGGTTTCATTCGTTCTTTACGGTCTGAAACAGATCCAATGTCAATCAAGGCTGGGAAGGGGGGAAACCCTGCTCTGAGGAAATGACTGAACAAGAGCCCCTGTGAAGCTCCGTTGCTTAACTAATAAGCAGAAGTAAATCCAGTTTCGTGACAATGCCGTGAGGAAGAAGAGGAAGGGCTGGGAAAGCACCTGTGGGGCTGGGCTGGGTGGGAAGGGGCAGCCCTGGGCGCTGCTGCAGGGTGTCCCTGAGGCAGAAGCAGCTCCCTACTCCGACCCAGAGCAACCCCTCCCTCTGACAGGAAACTTCCAGGTTTTGGGTCAATCCTGAATAGTTTTGCAATAAGGGATTTGTTGTGAGACAGCTCCCTCGGGATCAGGGCAGAAATCTTCCCTGCAGGAAGGAAAAGCTGGCCCTGAGCCGGGCCACCCCGCTGCGCCACCCTGCAGGCCACGGCTGGAGCTTGCTCTGCCTCGAGGCCTCAGGTCTGGTTCAGAGGCCTCAGTCCCTGCTTACGCCTCAGAATGATGGAACCAAATCCCCACACCTGGCAGTTTGCTGTGGATTTGCTTCTGGCTGGTCCAGGTAGTTGTTATTTTCGTATGTTTCTGCCTCTGATACAGCTAACCTGCTGTGGCACAGCACCGATACGTCTGGTCACTTGGAAGAAGTTCATTTTCATCATGCTTGTCCTTACAGGATTTATGTGAGGTATGAGTCTCATTAAATTAATAGCCTTCATCTTTCCAGCATAGGATATGTTTAAAAACATCTGCTCCTAAATGCTGAGTGTCTTCATCCATAAATGAAATGACAGGGTTGGGAACCTCCTTTCAGCCCTGAAGCAAGCAACAAAACCACCAAATCCTGTGGTCCCCTTCATTCGAAGTGCTGCTCCTTAGGGTGCCTGAAAAATTACCTTCTCCTGGGTATGCAGCTATTTCCCAGAGCTGAAAGTGGCAAGTGTGCCAGTACACTCTGTTTCTGACCAAAGCTGGATGGCACCTTCTGAACCTGAGGTCCTGAAAAGCAGCTGGACGTAAACACAGAGCCGCCCCTTCTCTGTCCTGCTAGCAACCTCAAACAAATATAACGCTGGGTAAAAAATAAACATCCCCAGCCACAAAACTACCCCATGGTCTCCCTCCGAGAGGTGTCTCTGTGTGTCTTAGCTCAGACCTGTTCTCTGTTGGCTTTGTGGCTCATACCAAGTGGGAGACCTGCTTGCAAGTGGTTTTTTTTTCTTAAAAAAGTATCCTCGTGTGAGGTGTGCGGATATCCTGCTGATAAGGTCCAATATTAAAGTATCTAGTACTGCTGAGACCTGAGTTAGAAGATTGCTTGGAAACAAGACATTTAAACACGTGTTAATGAGGGCATTAGGTGTTTAACAGGAGTCTGGCTAGATGAGCAGATGTTTGCCAAGGACCTTTTTCCTGATGTACCAGTCAAGAAATAAAAAAGTGAAAAGGTAGTCATGATCCCACATGAAAGAAAGAAAATACACTCAAACTTATTATTGGTTTGAATTGTTTCCCACTCCAGTTACTTGGATCTTTTTTTTTGTTTTGTTTTCATGTGATTGAACATTTTAGGGTTTAAAAAATTACACTCAGAAGCTTTATCGAGATTTCCTAATGCTTTAGGATTTCAGGTTTCATGCAGACACTAGTACTGTTTGGATCTAAAGGAATTTAAATTACAGGAGCTGATGGTTAATTTTACTTCTGATGTTGCTTGTGCTGTGTACAATACTGTGTGTGTTTGGGAGTGATCATGTAACTTCTCCTGAAAATTATTATAAATGTTTCACTATGTAAAGATTTTTGAATTGAGCCTGGATGTTTTAGCTAAGATGCTGGGCTGTAGCTGTAGGACATGCATTCAGCTTACGATACTGGGCTGGTATTGGAAGGAAGCACTATAGAGCTCACAACATAATCTTCTGTCTTTGAAACTACTGAGGCTGCGCTTGCTTTCCTTGTCATAAAGACTTCCCTCATATCCCAAAAAGCATTACTCCAGAGCTCAGATACGGACATCTGGATAACTCTCTGTGGGAGAACTAGTGGAAGACACCCTGGATATGGACTGAAACAGTTTAAACTTTCTCTTCACGTTATATTAAGGTGTTTTTTCCTTTGTAGTGGACTTGGGTTTTGCGCAGAAGAGGGAGTATGTATAGATGCATCTGAGATCTTCTAAGATTCACCTGCATCTGGAGTGATCTCTGTGGAGAACATGTGCGTTCTCTGTTGGATTCTGCTTCAGCTTCTAAGTAATGCAGTTTGTATGTGGCTGCATAATCTGTGGCTATTGTCCTGTATGCTACCCCAGAGTGTCAAGATTCATCTTCTAGGAAAGGTCAGCCTGTGACAGAGTAGTGTAGAATGGCAGTCAGAGAGGGATTCTGCAACCTGCTTCCTTCATGTGAATTACCTCTTTAGGATTTTCTTTACTGTCTTGGTGACTTTAAAAAATAAATAAATCACCATCTGAATTTAGTCTTCATTTTTTCACTCCCTTCACATCCAGTCTCTCACAGTAAAATGTCAACAAAATATATCTGAGTGCAGGTGTGGTCAAGTGGGTTTGGAATATGCAAACAAGATCACCAAGGCCTGGACACTGACACTGTCCAAGCTCTCTTATCTGTCTGTGTTATAGGGATTTATTTTTACCTACTTTTGTGATTGAAGTCTCTGGAGCAAATGGAGCCTCTGACTCAGATAACCACTACTGTATCAAGTTCAAGTAATGTAGCCTATTAAACTAACATTAAATAGTTAGATGGGATGGTCCTTTTACAATCTTCTTAACAAGGAAGAAACTGATGCCTAAGGCACTGAGCACTGCCTGCGAGAGAGAGAGCTCTAAATCATTGCTTTCGATGTGTATTTAGGCCACTAACTTCTGTGCAGCTCAATGTCTTGCAAGGATGGGCCCCTAACAGAGCTGTTAAAAGGGCTCAGCTACAAGAGTTGTTGCAAGTGTGCACCTGTCTGGTGACAGCAAGTTAAAAGATAAGTGCTTGAATAAATCAGTCGACAGGTTTTATGAAAGACTTGGGAGGAGAGAGAGGACAGCAGAAAGTAGCTGTTTGTAATGCTAATAAAAAATGAAACACATTCTAAAAGCATGTGAGAACAGGCGAATATTAGCAGGTGTTGTAAACGTCCAGGCTTACGGCAGAGTTTGAGCCACACAGGGTAAAGTACTTTCTCACGGGTTAAACTGCACTGAAGATGCTAGTTCAGCCACGTAGTCTCAGTGAAGGAAATTGTAATTTAGGGATGGATAACATATTTTAGGCTCTGAAGTCTCTCTTGACTACTTCTTTCCTGGGCTCCCTAAACTACTTATACAATGTAACACATTTGAGCATTCCTTCTTCAGACGGTTAATTTTTGGGGCAAAATCCTGGTCTTTCACCGCCTTTCCCAGCACTTCCAGAAATCTAAGTTTTCTCAGTGACTCTTTACATTTTATTTCAGACCATCAGGAGCAGTTTCCAAGGAGACTACCTCCTTGTGAGCTGAATCTTCAGCAGGTGCATATTAGCTCATTTCCAGTGAAGTCTGCAGGGTGAGTTGTTCCAGTTTATTTACAGTATTAAGTTCACTAATCAAACTGCTGGCTGTATCAGAAATGAAAAAAACATGGTTTAATCTCCTTTGAATATTCTTGAGGGCAACACTGATGATCAGTCTGTGGTTTCAAAATAAACAAACTCATTTTGGCTACAAAACATAAAGCCTGTTTGCGGAGCATGCATCATGTTCCACCATGGGATTGACAGTTTTAAGGAAACGGCAAGTTCTGGAAAACAATATGTTTGCATGTGATTTCTGTAAGTCTTAATTTTCAGAGCATTAGGAGACCAGCCTGCAGCTCTTCTGGTTGCTTTGTGTAAAATCAGGAACATCAGGATTCTGATTGAAATTTTGTGGCTTTTTTTCTTCCTTTGGCACTTCTCTCTCTGTGATGGCTATACAGGTGACAATTGTGAAGTAAAGCGTACTTATTTTTTCCACCGAAAGCCCAAAGTTAGCATTTGCTACAGATCATTGCTGTGTCTCCCTCAGCAGGTCACATCCTGGAACTAATTGACTTCCTGTTTGGTGTGTGAGTTCTTGGGGGAGGCGTATGCAGTTTTTACTTTAATTATCAGTACACCAGGCTAGACTTGCCTGTGTATAACATTAGGAATAGAAGAAATGCTGTAGGCAGTTTATGTCACATTAATTTATAGCTTGGATAGGATTTGGATAACCATATGAATTACTTTACCAGTGGACTTGACCTTTACATATGGTGGTAAATTTTGTGAAAGAGAGAACAGCAACAATGTATTTAAGGAGGGGTGGAATTTGAATCTGAATGGTCTTGATTTTGTAATAAATCAGCCACAGAATAAACATGTCTCTTCTCTCACCCCCCCCCACATATGGAATGATGATTAGAACCAGGACATCAAAAAAGTCACAGGAGTAAACAAATCTATTTATGACACTTTTTTTAAAAAAAAAAAAATTATGAGCGTGTTTAAAACACTAACTTAGTAATCTCTTTTAATGCACATAAATCAAGTATATGTTTTAATGGTAAAAACGTGGGTAGGTTCCAGCCTTACCCTTCATAAATATATTTTTGGCTATTCCTTAAATAGCTGTGGCCCTTAATGAAAGATATAGCACTGCATATACCTCCAGTGTTGTATTTCTAAGGATAGTGTGTGTGTGTGTGTTTCTATCCAGGGACATCTCCTAGACCAGTCTTTCTTTTTCTGACAGTTGCATCTAGCAATATGGTAGTGTTACAGATTATTATTATTTATGCAAGGAGCTACAGCTCTACCCTTTCTGTGCCCCTCAATCTTTTCTTACAGCTTCTTGACTCATGAGGCCTTCAGCGTAACGTGTGCAGCTTCATTGGCTTGGGCTTGAAAAGTGACTTTGCAACTAACTCAAACATGTCACTGCCATCATCTTCATGTGCAGCTTATTGCAACATCAAATTTGCCATGAAAGCTATAGAAGGAAAGCTGGTTTTTAAAAAAAAAAAAAAAAAAAAAAAAAAAAAAAAAAACCNAAAAAAAAAAAGAGAAAGCAAAAACCTAGATCTAGAATTAAGTAATTAAGTTTTTTTATAAGTTAACAGATGAAATTTCACTGAAGTTTGAATTTTGGGCTGAATTGATACAAAGACATCTATGGTATGGTGACTTGCTTGTGTAAATTTCCAGTTCAGACTAAATTCACGGGAGCAGAATAACATTCAGAATATGTTGCTGGATGGAATAAGTGAGCTAATAAGAAACAATGTGAATCATCTTCTAATTACTACTTTAAATGTAGACTAGCATCTCAGAAGGATGACTGTTTCACATCAAAAGTCTGACCGAACAGTGCTATAGATAAACTTCCTGATTTTTGTTCAAACCAGCACTAAAATCATAAAGGTTGCACTGGATCCTCTGAAATTTTTAAAGCAGATTTGGCTCTAACTCATGTGTAATTAAAAACTTTCAAGCATCTAACCCACTCAGTGCTCTGATTCAATTGGACTTGGTATGGAACTGTATGTGTATCTGGATTCTTGTATATTAGCATGGCTTTCTCCCACCCCCATGCTATTAACTAACTGTTGAGCATCGCTGCAAATACATATTATGGTGTGACAATTTCCTACTGTATTTGGGTAAATGTTGTAGAAAACATAATGCCGTAACTCTGTTTAGTCAGGCTCTGTACAGATGTAAGGTTAGTCATGGATCAGACTTCGTTTTTATCTCTCCTTCTGCTTCATTGCCCACATATGGGGTTTTGAGCATGAATTATTAATAATTGAATCATTTTAAATGCTGGAGATGCACCAATTGTTGTCAGATTTTAAATTTGTTCCTTTTAATTACATAGTTACCATTTAATGCACAACATGGATCTAAGGAGTTCTAATTGTTAAAGAACATTTTTCACCTCTCCTGATTGGTACGAGGTAGATTAAAGTATAGAAAAAGCTCTTCCTCAAACTCACTGAATTTTCTCGTCAGTGCTAAATTAACACAATGTGAATGTAAGAAATGACCATGAATAAACATTTTAAAGGATGTATGCTTTTTAATCTGTGCATTCCTGTACTGTTAATAATACCAGGGGGCTAAAGCTTCCAATTGTTTTACCTGGTAACCATAGATAGTATAGGAAAGATAATAAAACATAGCACACGCACAAAGTGAGGATTAATTACTTCATATGGATGAAAATCTGAAGTCACCCTGGAGATGCTATTGCATCTGTTATTGCTTTGCTTTCAGCGGTTGGTGCCGATGGTAATGCTTCATCAAGGGCCCTGAAAAAATTTACATGCTAAATACTTGAGGCTTGGCTTAATAAAATGGATTTTGGAATATGCTAATCATGCTTATTTTGATCTTGCTGTACCTGGCAGTTGATTGGGCCCATTTGCCACCTAGATCTTGGATCAAGGAGGTTCAGTTTGGAGACCATTCCCCAGAGATTTTCCACTAGAACTTCATATGAAATTGAACGATCTAAGGTAACCTGTAGAAAAAGGTAGTTACAAAGGGAGGTTCAAATTTTGGCAGAAACAAGTACCTATAGTTTTGTTTTGGTCTTTCTGTCACTGCTGCTCCCCCCCCCGCCCCAACTCAAAAAGAAAAAAACAAACCAAAAAAACCCCAATCTGGAAACATAGAGGAGATTTCTTCTGTCATTTTTCCTCAACAACATTTGGATGTTGTTATTTTTCTGATCACTCTGTGTGTACTTCCACAGAACAGCCTGAAGAGAGACGAAAATGAGTGGGCTTTGCACGACTTTATTAAACACCAAATCTAGATCTGTAATGAGCAATGCTGTAAATAGCTAGGGAGGCCTTTGTTTTCCTAGATTCACCCACAGTGGGAAATATCATCCCTGTCTGTCTCTGCACCCCTCAGCCAGTTTCGATTTGAGGCTACAAATAAATAAATAGAGGAAAACTAGAACTTGGGAAAACCAGTAAGTTTAATTTGTAAGGGACAGCTTTCTATTGAGAAGTAGGCATTTGAGAAAGTGATGGACTTTGTTTGGATTCACCCAAGGACAAATATGGAATTCTGAGTGGGGAATAGAAGTATAGAAATTGCATTTTGTCATCGCAGGTTTTTAAAGTCAGATCCATTTTATTTTCTCCACGAGGAATCTGTTGATATACCTGTAGCCATTGGGAAGTGTTTCTGTTCAGGTCACAGAAGTGTTGCAGAAATTCCTGTGCTATGGTAGAGAGGAAATTAGGTGTTTCCTATTAGGACACTGAATACATGCTTGAATTTACAAGTGCAAATCTAGTTTGTAGAAGCAGAAATTATGTTAGAACCACCACCATTTTCCAAATGGGTGAACTTTTCTAGAACACCAATAGTCTGTGCTTTTTTACCTAGTTAGTGTCTCTGATAGGTCTTAGAAGTCCATTGAAGGAAGGAGATACAGTCTGAATAGTGTGTTCACCAGTCGAGGCAAAAAGAAAGAAACCAATTCTGAACTCATTATCATATTCCTCTAAAACTCTTCTAGCTAGCAAACCATTAATAACTGCCAGTAGATCTGCATAGTACTTGATACAACCTGCTAGTTTCGAAGCATTGATGTGAAATCTGTTTTCATTGAGTTCAAATGCAAGGGCTGCACAGGGAAATGTCTTTTATATTTCTGTTGTTATCATGTAACTTTGGGACTGGAAGACAATTCATGATTGTGGTGAGGTTAAATGATTGGACTGGTTTATTTGCGATTAGACTTGGTACTCTTCTCTCCCAGAATGTTATAACACTACAGATATTTTAAAAAGAGAACCAAAATATTTGTGGCAGAAGAGTGTGATAACAGAGGACACTGCTGATTAACTGCTGTAAACAGGGAATTCTCCCTTTGTCAAAAAAGGAGGTGGACCATTGGATTTATCTTAGACTTGTGACTACAGAGATATCCAAACAGAATCTAGTTTGGAAGAAAAAAAAATCTTGCTAAGGTAAGAAATCCATGTGCTTACACAGGAGCATTTAGAGCAGTATCCTTTGGTACAAACAGCTCTGCTCCAGTGCACTGTGGCAGGCTCCACACATATCAGTTTTTGCTCTCAAAACCAAACTGATGATACCTCGTAGAAATTTTTATCTATTCCTCCTCCTTTTTTTCTGTTTTTTCGAATGATTTGTTGAAACTGGAGGAGTCATTTTAGCTTTACATAGTATGAATTCCAAATCTGTTTTACTGGGACTTCTTGTGGGTATAAGAGAATAATTAAACTATTTCAATACTGCAAATGATCTCACTTTTCTTTCACCTTGTCCCAGTATAATATTAACTACTCATCATTTACATAGCTAAAATAAGTTTCTGAATACCAAAGAAGTCAGTGTATTATGAAATCTTAGTTTCTCTTACATTTTCTTCTGGAGTTGGTTTTCAGAAGTTGTACATAATCATCTATCATTTTAATTTTATAGCGCTACTTAAATGTCAAAGTAATAATATCTAAATTCATGCTAGTATGAGATGAGAATCTAGTCCCATAATTTCAGCTGTAAGCTTAGCACCATTGAAGTCAATAGGATTCTCTGGAATTACAGGATATGGTTGGGATCGGGCCCTCTGGATCTGGCCCCATCACTGTCTACACACAAAATGACTAGTTGAGTAGGTAAGGATTTGCAGGCCTGGTTGTATAATCTGTTGAGTCCTCCTGTCGTAATGTATCTGGAATTTTAGTAAGAAAACAATTTTCACAAATTTTGATGCTTAACTGATTTAAACTTTCAGTTTGAAACCTGATAAACTTTGCAACCTGTTGCAGCTTTGAGATTTTATTGCCTCTTGCTGCTTTCATTCACCATATGGTCTGCTATTCACAAACTCTGCCCTAATGAGAATTACTCTTGCAGGTAATTTTCTAATGATTGTCTTGGGATAAACAAATTTTTCATACTTGTTTTGCTAATGTATTCAAGTAGGTTCACAGGGGAAAAGATTAATCATCTAAAAAGCAAGCCAGTGTCTTTCATTATGCTAAAGGATCCAAAGATGATCAGAGCAAAGCCACTCGTTGCTATGACAGCAGATACCTTTTTCTCCCTTTGTGAGGTAAATGGCAGCTCCCAAGCTGATTGGCTAAAATGAGCTTATCCTGGTGACCAACCATAGGGAGTTAATTTCATCAGAAAGAGAAAATGGTGGGAAATCCTGCCGTGATTGTACAAAGGAATTTTCATTAGAAGCCAACAGAGTCAGGGGTTCTCTTTCATTATAATTAATACGTTCCATCTAATAAAATAATTTAGGAGAGGCAGACAATAGAATTAGCCTATCTATTATTTTGTATATCCACATAAGCTTTAATCTGTTTTCTACTAAGACCTACACTCAAAGTAAAGCAACCCTTATTTTCCCCATAATACCTCTATTACCGAAGACTGTCATCATGTACCTGTTTATATAATTGGAGATAAGCTAACTGCAGGCAATACAAAAGGGCTGGCATTCTTACAGGTATTTGCTGGAAACACTCATGCTCTATGGAAATAATGGATGCAATAAACTTTAAATAGGAACATTTCCCATTGGTTTATGGCGGTAATTCACATCATATTTCTCACTTTCTAAGCGAAGGAGATTTTTATTTGGGTCAGATTCAAGGACAGAGGTTTCATGTCAGTTCACATGTGAAAGGAAGGGATTGTAATGAAGCATTAGGGTTTACAGTTTGGTAACAAGGAAAGGAACTACTCCAGCTTGCCCAAGTTCTCACCTCCTGTGAGTTTGCAGCTGTGGCCATCCCTGCCAGTCTTTCAGGTAGGATTTACCTTGAAGAGGTTGGACTCAGTCACTTCTGTGCAGTTTGCAGTGCATAGTATATCACAGGTCAAAAAAGAGGTGGTAAGAGTCATATTAAAAGCTGTAAATTACTTACTAATGATTGTGTGTAAGTCACTGTAGAACAGGATGTAAATTGAGCTGGTTTACCTGCTGCAGAAGGTCTGTTTTTCCTTTTTACACTGATTGCTTTTAACTGATCTTGGTCAAGGGAGGTTAAGTTTAACTATGAGACTTTGTTTTGCAAGGGCCAAAGAAAGCACATCACATCTCACAGAAAAATTCCACTCTTAGAATCTGGCTTCTGTTTATGGTTGGTTTACAGCTTATTTTTAAGGTCATTTGTCAGGTTTAATCATAAAAGCATTTATACCTGTTGCTTCGATTCATATGTTCATGTTTTAGGAAAAATGATGTAAAATGAAATAATTCAGCTCACTGGGTATGCAGTAGATTACAACCCCTTTCTTGGTTGTTACTAGATGTTTATAAAATATGTGCCGCCGCAGGAGATACCAAAATGTCTATTATATCAAACTAATACAACAGGAAAACAGTGCCCCGAGACGCTAATTTTTAGTCTGAAGCATGATCTTAAAGTCACTGAAATCACCAATTTCATTGTTTTTGTACAGTGCCTATACTGAAGGTTTCATAAATCTGTATTATCCACTGCAGTTGTCATTGTATATCTGGGATGAGAGAAGAAAGCTAGAATTGAGTAATATAATAAAATTACAGTTCTTGGTGCTTTAAAATGCAAAGGTCAGGCAGTAAAGTACTATCTCTTATTCATCTGCTTTATTTACCCTTCTTATACATTAGCAGAAAAATACTGGGCTGTATCTAACATAAAGAGAAAACCAAGACAGTGGAAAGTTTAATTACTTGCCTTAAACCACAGTGATTCAGTTGCACAGATGAGATTACAACTCAGGAGCTTCTGGCCCTTTGCCCAGGCTCGCTCAGTATCATGGAGTTCTTAGTTTACGTGTTATTCTACCAGGACGCTTCCAAGACCCGATTTTCTGCACTGTGTATGTGTACACATGGAAAAACATTTATGGGCAAAACTTAAATGTGTCTTTCTATTTAACCCTGCTAATTATGTATGCAAATCCACAGCTGACAGACTGTTTGCCTTCATCATGTGCAGTTGTGGTAACTTGGCATGCAAATTGGCCATGCAACGGTAACCTACCTTTTTGCATCTGCAGACTCCTGGGAATCCTAGTCTTTGTTTTGCTTCTCAGGTTGGTGTAGTGGAGTTAGTTCATCCAATTTGTGAGCAGCGATGTGGTATCTGAAGTAAGACCAGCTCTTCTAGCAGTTGAACACTGTCCTGTCCTGTACTATGTACGTTTAGCTGTTAACAGGAGAACAAGCTTCAGGCTCAACATTTAGTATCTTCATTTGAGATATGGAGTCTTAATTGCAAGTTCACGAGAGGCATGTCGGCAACTGCTTCGGTGCCCTGACATGGCCACAATCAACAATCAAAAAAGGGAATCATAAAAAGCACGTGCAGCCTCTCCTAGATTAAGCCTTCATTCTTTGGGATATAAGTCTTTATGTCTGTAAATGCAATATTGGTCTGTCTTGAATTGAGTGTGGGACTACATGGCGATGTAAAGATATCAAAGATGTGTCTCAAGGAATTAATGCAGCTGCGTATTTCCAAGGGCCATTTTTAAGGCTAATGTGAGAATATCTACTCGGGGTACCCTGGAACATACACATGTATTTTTATATACCTGTGCTGTAGGCTTCTAAGGGCTTGATTTTGCAGTGAGCCTCCAAAAATAAAAGCTAGGTGAGTAAGGTCCCTTGCAAACAGTTTTGCGGATCCAGCCCTGCCTCTCCACAGACTTCAATGCAGTTCACCTTGCAAAGAGGCCTGTTACATCAAAGCCAACTGCTTCTTTAAAATTGCATGTTTTCTTCTGTAAAAGGTGGTGTGCTCAGGTGCGCTAAACCTTGCTGAAAGTGGCAAGTTTATCCACTGTCCTTAACTTCCATTAGCAGTAAGAGAGTTAATCGCTTGTTTCCCCTCAAAACAAAAGCGAATGCTTAGGAATTCCAGTTCTTTTCCCAAAGAGGCCCCAGTGGGGTGTTGCTTTGGGAAGGACTGGTGTGCAGAGTGGGAGAAAGACTGAAACAGCTCCCAGGCACATGATACAGGTTTTCGTGGGGAAACCAGATTAAATTTCCACCCACTGTGTTGCTGCGTAACACAGTGAACAAGGTGGCAAACTGTGGCACAGAGGCAGGAGTGAGAATGGGTGACAAAATAGAGGGGAGGGGGTTTCCTTGCTCAAATTTTCTGGTGCTGTGGCTACACATTTATGCACTACTTCTCCCACTTCCAGCAGGAAGCTGACTTGGAGCCACTGCTTAGAAAACTTTAGGGTTTAGGTATCTGTTCAAGTCTAAAAGAGTAGAAACTAGTTTCTCATAAAAATAGAGTGAAAGGAAAACAAAAAAGTTGGTTGTCTCTACGGCAGTTCACACACAAATTTTATTGTAAATGGTTTCAGAATTTTACAGTTCTTTGGGTTTTGGTTCAGCCCAAGAGATAAGTATCTAACCACAAAGTGTGGATCAGATACTTGGATTAAAATTTCTACAAAGGTAATTAACATTTTATATATTTGCTTTAGGGTCTCCTTGATCCACTGCAGGTAAAAATATATTTACTAAAAAAAGCCGCGTAACTTCTTATATACCTTTGATTAGTACCTTCAGAAGCTTCAGTAAAAAAAAAGCACCTGAAATCTAGGTGTACTATTCAGTTTTCTTTGACAGTGGAAACAGGATGAATTTTTTTTTAAAGAATGAAAACAGAGCAGAAAGCTTTTTGATTTAAATTATATTTTTCCACTAGCCTATTCTCTGATTTTCAGCTGGAATTTAAAGCAATCTCTCCTTAAAAAGCATATTAACAGAATTACCTAACAATGGTGCAGTAATTATTTCAGAATGAGCATTTTTCTACCTGGAAAGTTGAAACTGTAGTTTCTGAAGTGAGCAGCAACTTGTAATGTGTTCATTGATTACAGAATTTTATATGTTTGAACTCTGCAGAAATATGATCTCCTATGTAAATTCCAGGTGGAAAAGGTAGTTAAACATACATCTGTAAATGAGCTGGCTTTGAGTGTTTTTTCATAAAACGCATTAATGTGATGCAAAGACTGCAATGGAGCTGGTATTGTTCTGCTATTTGTAATGGTCCTATTAAACTACTGCATGATTAAACTGATAGGACTTGGCTTAAAAATTCCAGCACCAGTCTCAAGACTGTGCTTTTCAGTGCTTTTGAATTAGGTCAGAACATGAAGATAAAACGTACTATTGTGGAAACAGAATCCATTTACAGTCTGCGCTGTCAAAACCTGAGCGATGACTCCCCTCCTAAGAATGGTGTTGATGATGTACTTTTTGACAGCAAACAATTTCTATTTTCGACTCTTTAATTCTCTTGTTGCATTTCTGTTCAGTGCCCTTCGATTTATATTCAATCTTGCTGTACTTTGGCAGCTGTAATTCTGTCACAAGGTACACTTGGAGCTTTCTTGCAACTGTTCTGACATACTCATAACAGGTAGAGTTTTTCTTTGACAGTGCAGTATCTGTTTTTATCAGCGTGTGGGCTGCTGCCAGTGATTTACAATCAAATGTTAATAAAATTTGTCTGTTCCTTGTACCGTGTTTGTTTAAGTAGCTACTCTGAGTCTTTTCATGAGTTGCTCCAAAAAAGATCAAAGGGTTGAGAAAAATGTTTGTCAATCTGAAAAGTTACAGTGGTGATGTTCTTGTAAACTCAAAATCCTAAAAATTCATAAAGTGCTCTGCACACATGATTAATGGCTTAATGGTAGATGACAAGATAGAATACTTTTTTTGTAAAGTTTCACTTTAAAAACAAAGAGTAATCTGTTTCAAGTCAGGGTGTGTGGGGGGGAGACAGTGTCAGGCTAGATTTCCCTTATAGATACCACTAGAGCTTCTGTCCCTGCCATTGAATACAACAGCTGGTAAGCAGCAAGCAACTGGAGAAAAAGACCGGCCTTTAATCCAGCACAATGTTTTCTTGTGCCCATTTTACTGTAAGTCTCAGTGGCAAGGGGACAAAGGCTGTTGACTGATCTATGCAATTACCTCCTTTAATATTGCTTTCAACTGTCTGCCCAGAGTGGTGGATGAGGTTTAGTTAAAGTCTGGGGAAAAATGCCCTTTTAATAAATAAATAAATCAATCTCCCTATCTGTTGTCAAGCTGCTCTTTTAGACCTTTGAATCTGTTTTGGAAGAGTGCAGGTGATGTGATTGAATCTTAGGGTCTGAACTCAAATAGCAGCAATGCAATCAATGTTTCTTACTGAAATACCCTCAGCTCTGTGTGCAGTTTGCACTGGGAAAGAAAAGGTGTCTTTTTTCTTCTTTTTTTTCCCCATTTTTCCATTTCTGGTGTGTGCCCATATGGGGTGGTATCTCTCTTACATAGTATGACTCAGAGGCAAATGTATTTAAAAATAATTGTCTGGTGCACTCTTCATTTGGAGGCTTTATCTGTCCTTGATGACAAAAATGTGATCCTTTAAAAATAAGGAAAGATAATCCGAGTGGCTATTGATTACTAATGTGGAAGATGCAAAAATAAAATTGTGTTTAATGAACTGTAGATGGAAGCCTTTTCCTTTTATCTGAGGAGACAGCACGAAGAGGCACTGCACATACCCTTATACTCTGAGGCAGCGCAAGAGATCTGAAGTCTAACATTGAGGCCCTTTCTATGATGCAGGTGACTAACAACTGGTATCTTGGTTCCTATTTTCTTAGGGTTGTTTGTGCAAGAGGAGACAAATGAACAGGAGTATGTGCTGTATACAAGGGCTTGATGTGTGCGATGGGTTATGCAGCCAAAGTGATGAATACACCCTTGATTGACAAGTAGGCAGCGTTTCAGTTAAGTACAGATATTCAGATATCACAGTGATGAACGTGGAATAGACACATAGAAACGAGTGTTGCAAAGCCCTCGTGGTACGTGGCAGACGATATCCTTATTTGTTATGTACGTGTCTTGGCCAGATGTTTCCATGGGTGTGTGGCAGTTTGGGCTGAGGAGAACTGGAATCTACAGCTTTAACCAAAATTTTGAGAGAAGGTGATTATGCTGGGCAGCTTTCTGTTCTTTTCATACCTCTAGCCAGGGAGAGGCTGGATAGCACTACCTCACTCTTTCCCTTATATGAATCCAAGGATTTCAGAAAAAAAAAACAAAACCACATCTGAATAGGTGCAGAATTGAGCTGGATGGGGCTCCTTTTGCTCTGAATGTGAAGATGCAGCATTTGGAAGGTGGCAGATTTCATTCTGTGTCCCTGCAAGACCATTGGTTACCTGCTTGCAATTTTTCATGCCTAATGGTACTGCAAATTCTTCTCGTTTTATTAACAGTTATTTTTATCAGCAGACTTGAGGCCATCAGGTGTCTTAACACTTAATTGTCTTCTAAAATGCCTGTGAGGAAAGGCCAGTGAGAACTTGAGAAGTTAATTTAGATTTCATTGTATGGCATTTCTGATTATAGCAGCAGAGTAGGAATTTGGGACTGAAACCTCCAAATCCTTTCACATATGGCATCAAATATCCTCACTGTTTAGTCCATACCAGCATCTGTTGAATAATGCTCATATATTATGTGATGAACCTATTCATTCACTAATATTTAAGCTTCTGCTCAGTACATTCCAACCATGGCTGACCCACTTATGTTCACTTTGTATAAGCTTGTATATGCATTATTTGTCTATTAATGAGAAAGAGTACTCCAATAGATTTAATGACAGTGGCTGTCGAGAGGTAAATTTCACTCCCAATCCCCATATTTTCCACTTAAATATCCTCCCCTACTAAAAAAATAAGGAATATTATATTTTGTCTCCTGTTTTCTGCAAAAACTCTGAGATCTTTAAATGGAAATGGCTAAATTAAAGCCCTAAATCACTAAATTAAGATATGGTGGATTAATAGGTCACTCAAAGTTGTCAGTGACTATCTATCTGAGCACAATCTGGAGAGATGGCCTTGACATGAGAGTTTCGTTATGCTGCCATGTCTGACCCTGCATGGAAATATACTGTATTTGTAGCACTTAATGAGTGTTGCACGGTCAAGGTTTGCAGAAATTATTGTACTACTCTTCTGTCCTGCACTGAACAGAAAGCCATGCTTCATGTCCGTCCCTACCTCAAAATCTCTGAATCCAAATTTATTAATTGCTGTTGATTTGGTACCTTTCTAATTCTGTCAGGTGCATTGTTGACTATTGCAGTGTCTGGGAGCCTCAAGGACATAGCTTGCCCAGCTCAGCTCACACTGCGCTACTTGTACCAGTTGAAATGACTGCAGAACACTGAGATAACTTTGGACTGTAAGACACTTGTGTAGAGCAGTGGGAACAAAGAGAACCTACTTGTGATGACTTCATATTCCTTTATCTCTCCGCTCTATGTGTTCTGTAAAACCACAATAAGAGAAGTAAAAGCCAGCACTACTCTTTCCTAACCTTTTTTCATATGTAACTATATCCTGATGCTAATTGTAAAACTTGACTAAAAAAAAACCCCTTAAATCTTTCTGCTTAAAAAAAGGAAAGGAAGCAGCATCTAGGTATTTGTTTTCCTTTTGTCTTTCCTTCACAGTGATTCAAGAGATTTAACCTGTATAGAAATAAAATAAGACGTTAATTTAGAAAACTACTTGAGACGTTTCCGGCCTTCCTTATTTTGGCATAGACTGTGTAATTTACCAGATTAAGGGAGATTTGGAATTGATTTGCACCAGAAACTTATTTGAGTTTCATTTGCATGGACAAAATGTGGCAATGGCTTCCTTTATGCCCTCATTATTAAGAGGTTCAGGTAATGGCAGCAATTCCATTTTAGCACTGCACTGGATCATCAAGTCTGTTGTTGCTGTCTCAGGCAGTATTTGGATATAAATCCCAGCTGTAAATCTATCTGGTTCCATCATTCTGTCAGTTTGGGTTTTGCATTCTGCTGTTCCTATTGGAAGACTGTCCCAAAACTTCTCTAATGGTGACCTTTGAGAACCCAACCGCCCTCTTTGTTTGCTTCGTGTTACACAGCTATGTTCTGATGCCAGTTCTAGTATGTTTACTTGCATGTTTTTTCCACCCTAGAGCTGTATTTTGCTGGGCTTGAAAGGAGTTACCAGACTTCTATGTGGCTGCTCTCTCTGGATTGTGGAAAAACTATTTTGTGTGAAATTCTGTGATTTACGGAGTAGAAGAAAGTATGATTCCCAAAACACGCTCTCCTCGTCCCTCTCTGATCAATCACATTCCAGTTGTAGTTGTTCTGGAAATGCTTTCTCTAAAAATAAGATGCCTGAATCACCAGTCTGAATAGTGTATTCCAAGAGGGGAATTCCTAGGGTGTGGTGAATTTTTACAAGACACAGACTTCTAATAGAAGAGAGAGGCATTCCTTTGAAGTGCTGGCTGAGGAGAGGAGGAGCCAGAAATCTCAGAAGGCCCAACTCAACCAATGCATTCAATTTAGCTTAAAAGGTTTGTTGTTTGTGGAATGCTAATGAATTTTTATACTAGAAAGTTATCAGAGGGTGGCTAGAGTTACTTTTTACGTTCTCACCATTCCCTACTCCTTGTGCAAAATGAATAAATAATAAAAAAGAGTAAACGTACATTAGTGTGGTCTAAAACTAACACACAGGTGGGCTCTTCTAATGCTTCAGTACTTTCTTGTATCTGATCTTTTCTGAGAAAAGAAATATCTTTACTGTCACTGCTAAGCACGTAATGTTGTATAGGCGTGGTGTAATTAAGCCTCTTTTTATCTTCTCTGGTCTTTTTCAGTAAATATCTGGTGGTTATTGTAAATTTCTATTAAAACTGGACAAAGCATTCCTATAAAACACACATTCTCAGATTCAGAGAGATGATGGCAAACAGCTGCACTAGAAGGGCGGATAGAGGTTAAAGAAAAATAAAAGCTCCAAGTATGGTGCAGTCTTTTTTTTGGGGGGGGATACAGATAGAGTTGTATATAATGGTCTCAAAACCAACATACCCAGTCCTGAATTTCCTTGCCAATTCAATGTTTCCTTCTTATTGAATTAATAGAAAGTTAGCTTCTTTGATTTTCATTATTCCTACTCAGGGCATCCTTGATTGAAGGTGATGTTGATCTTGTTTGTAACACCTTTGGGTCACTTCAAAGACTAGGAATTGTGAAAGAAGACTCACTCATGATGTTCTGTGTTCCACTGATTTGGAAAACCAAAAAGTGCCAATAGATCAGAAAAGATTTTTCAAAATTTGGCAGCATTAAATAGACTACAATGCAATTGGTGGCCCTTTACAGCTATTTGGTTATTCATAAAGGAAAATTCAATCAAAGAAATCTAAGTTGAAAATCAAGCAAAATTCCTGAGTCTCCAGTGAGAGATTAAATGACACTATGGACTGGTGCTTCTGCAGAAGTTTTGGATAAAATGTTATGTACATGGTTATTGTAATTGCCACAGGCCTGGCCTCAATGCCCCTGCCTGTCCTTCCAGTTGCCTAACAACATTCTATGTCAGTTTTCCACTTATGCAAATGGGCTTAATACTTGTAAGGCAGACGAGCATAGAAACCTATTGCTTTTGGTCCATTTTTCCTTTAAAATACTATGCATCCTAATTAAAAGGCAATGCTTACCAAGAAAGGCTATGTGTCCAGTAGAAATGACTTTTCAAAGGCACTAGCCTTCTCTAGGTGTCTGATGAAAGTCTTCATGTTCACTATTTATTCCTGGCTCTGAAACTAGAGAAATAACTGGAAATTTCCATTCTACATTAATGGTTGTAAGTGAATGTTGACTGTTGACTTGCTTTAATAGTAAATAAGGGAGTTCTTGTTGGTGTATTTCTCTTTTTTCTCCTCTTTTTCTTTCTATGAACCTGTCGAGCCTGTTTGACCTTGATGTATCAGCTCCATTCATTATTCTTCTGCAAGGTGTTGGTTCATTTCCTACATCACGCTGATAAGTAGAAAGGGACTAGATAGCAGAGGGCTACTGCTCGCTTCCTGTTAGCTGAAGTCAGATGTCAGGCTAGGCTTTCTGTTCTCTAGTTTGATTGATAAGCTTGAAGGAGTCCATGGCAGGTATGCAGGTCAGGGGGATAACAGCTGGAAAATATGCACCCAACAGAGAGACCACACAGAGAGAGACCAAATTCTTTCTCACTTATTGCTGCACAATCTCAGGATAACTTGGTAGTTAACACAACATGATTTGACATTTGACACAGTGTGTAATCTCTGGATATAGCCATATAATTATGCTCTGCATTCTACTCGACTGATAAAACACTATTATAAAGTGGGATGATGCTAATTGTTTCTTTAATTTGAGCTGCAAAATAATATTTGAGATTCAGCAACAACTGTCAATATGCTGTTGGGTATTCAGAGATTTTATGTGTAACTATGAACCAGCTACATCCAAAGGGTTTGAAGATTCCTGCTCCTCACTGGTCATAGAAAGAAAAGTTGCTAAGTACAGGAAAAGTCAGGAGGAACTTCCTCCCTGCTTAGAGGCAAGGAAGTGTCAACAAGTCTGTACTTGGATGGGAGCCCTGCCAATCTGGCATTGTTAGTAATGCAATACTCTGGATAAGAGGGGAAGGAGCCCTTGCCATGTTAGTGAGGGTTATGCGATGCACACTGTCCAAAGGCACCAGGGTGTTCAGTTATACTTGACCTCCTCGGTTATTGCTGTTGTACCTCATGTGGGTACCCTGCCCAGGCTGTGGGAGGTCTTGGGTGGGCACTGAATATACTTATAGACCTGCGCTGTTGCCTCTTTATTCCCACTGTACACGTCCTCACCTCTACACATCCTGTCTGCCTCTCTGGTAGATAAATATTGAGGTTCTAGCAAAGATTTCAGGTGCTCTGGTCATGTTGATGTTGCTACAAGGGTAAATACTGAGCCTGGCGCAAAATAAGGCTGCTTACTCATGAAGTACAGAGCGCTGTAAAGGAGTGTGCCCATGACTTGCCCATAGTAGCTCAAGGTGACTGTTCTTTGTGGCCCGCCCCTTTACAAAGCAAGGAGATGTTGTCTTCTCTTCCCTGTCTCAACACTAGGTTTCTATGCACTCTGCAGTAGTTAGAAACAAGGGGTGACATTAGAGAAGAATTGACCTCAGGGCTCAGTGCTCCCTGAAGAGGCACAGGTTACTGCCATCCCCTCTGTAAGAGCTGCCTTTAAACCTCAGTTGGTAAGTTAGAGCTAAAACTGGTTCGGGGCCACATCCTTAGCTTTGATGAATGGATGGCCCAGAACTAAATAACATCAACTGAGGTCTGGCCTTTGTTGGTTTCCAAAATAAGATTTAAAATTATATTAATAATGAGATCTGAGCCCCTTCCTAGAGCGAATTAATCTGAAATGAATTTTAAGACAGGAAATGGTCAGGGGCTAAGAGCTGCTTCTGACAAAGACATTCACTTGCATTGTATGTTTTTATACAGTTTTGGTCTTCATTCTCAAATAATGAATTGGTGATGGGCCCTGTGTGGTGACACTCGTGTAAGAGTTGTGAATACCCTCTCAGGAACACTGTTGTTACACATGTGTATAGCTAGAAACAACAATAATCATGCACAATTTGGGTTTGGTGTCCTCTTTTGTTATCAGTAACCACAGACGCATAAATACACCCTACAGATTATATGGAGTTATGGATATATTAGGGTGCTCTCTACGTTCAGTAATAGCCAGTTGTCTAGCAGAGGCATAATCCAGCCATAGTAGAAGGACAGTGTTTTGTGTCCTGATTTCACAGATATAATTGAAACAAAGGAGAATCTCAATTGTCTTAATTTATTCAGGGTACATTTATGAAAAAGTAGTAGTGTGGTATTTCACAGATCTCTCTACACATTTTGGTAATGGAGACTTGGTGGCAAATTATTAGATTCACTAAGCAGTAGCTATTATGAACTCTGACCTCTTGTTTTGAAACTAGTAGATTGATTTCTACCAATGGGACCCACTCCACTGGATATTAAGCAGGCAAACAGTTCACTAGGATTTTTATCGGAGTGCCGCTTTCACAGTCAGGTGTTTGTAATGTCCCTGTGGGTAGCAGGTAGTACTCCTCTTCAAAACATCAACCTGGTCTTTTAATTGTGTAATTCCACCTCTTTCCTTCCTCACTCTCCCCTCTCCTTCTTACTCCAGCCCCTTCGCAGGTGTCCGGTCTGACCTGTCAGGTGGGTCTCTGTTTGCCTGTCAGCTTGGGAGCTGATGGCCTTACTGAGGTACGGCTGATTGCACAAAGCGGAACAGGGTTTGTCTGAATTGCAGGTGTGAGCAATCGGCAGAGATCTCTGCTAATCCCGGGGATAGTGGAGCACCCTGGGCTGAAGCAGGTACAGTCAGAAAGAGCTAAATGAGGTGCAAAAGGGAAAGAAAGACAAAGTTAAATGCCATAGTTTGCTTTTCACAGGTGGTTTGAGTTATTTAAGGCTTGCAAAGTCAGTTGCTCTTGTTTTTCAGCAGCCCATGATGATGGAGTTTTGGACCATGGCTGAAAATTTGTTTATATACTTATATATATGTATGTATTTATATAAATACGTTTATTTGAAAGTCATCTTCCAAGGACTTTATAAGTCAATAGAAGATCCTCCACGCTTTAGGAATTTTGGGTTTCAAGTAAAAATGTAGCTCACCTATGCTTTGTCTTCCGCTGCATCTGTGGAGACCAGGTAGCTGACGGCATGATTGAGTTTTGGGCTTTATCAGACATGGTGCACAAGAGCTCTGTTGGGTGCTAAATGTGTTTGACAGTCTTGGGAGCAAAGGGGAATGGATCCACTAAGAGACTGTCTGCTTTGGGCATCTAAAGCATTGTGCAGGCCAAACCTAGAGGGAAATGGTAGAGGATAGTTGGGTGTACAGAAGAGAGCATTAAAGTAGTCAGGGGATGTGAGACAGATTTAGGAAATTGTAACAGGGTGAAAAGGGAGGTCTTGCTGAAGAAGAAAAAATGAGGTTACTGGAGTGGGGAGAGAGAGGGCAGTAGAAAAATGTATAGGTGACATATCCCATGTGAACTGGATGTCTTTGATCTACTGAGTAAATATTTATTTGCTTTATGAGTTTTTAAGTTCCACTCAGGCTTTATCTTCAGGGCTCTCCTGAAATCCTGTGAGATACGAGTTCATATTTTTTAATTTGTATGTTAAACTTTCTGTATAAACACAAGATTTCAGATGCTGAGGTTCAGAAAAAAATTACTATTAATATATCTAGGCTCTAATATCACAATAGCATATATCCATAAAATTAATTTACTGACCTTTAATATTAATTGAAATCTAACATTTTGCTAAAATCACTGAAGGTTAAGCTTTCTTATAGCAGGGACTAATTTAAGCTGCAATGTTTCACTTCCATGCTAAGGTCCAAATTCTATCATTCAGGGAAAGGACTGCAGGTTATAGCTCTTTATTTGCAAATAGGGAAGGGCACTTGCACTAAGCAAAGCATGCCTTAAAAAACTAACAAGAAATTGGAGAGGTACAGAGAAGATTAAAGTATTCCTCAGCAAAGGAGGTTAATCCAATTTCTTGGCACCAATTTTTCTGCACTTAAGAGGAGATTGTATTTTGCATTCCTGATCCGTCAGGTGTGAGCTAGTTTAATGCAACAATCACCTGTGTTTGCTTGCTATTTATTTATCTCTAAGCATATATTTTACAGAGTGTAGTGTGGTACAGTGGTATGACTTCTGTTCTTCCCCTCCTTCTCCACACACGAAGTCAAACTGACTCTATAGTTTGTGTTCTCTGAGACCCAAGAGACCCTGCTTCAACTTTTATTCCCCTCCTTGCTGGCCTGGTATAATGTCACTTTGTCACACTTAGCCTGCTTGTAGTATAACCTCTCCTTTACATTGTGGAAACACTCCAAAAACATAGGAGATGCATACACAGGTCTCTACGAGTGTAAACTGAGAGGACACAACCAGCCCCAGAATAAAATAAAGACCTGTAACATGTGAGTAAAGTGACCAGAACAATGGCTGGATTGTAGCTTATTGTTTGGTTTTCAACTTAAAATCCCCAAGAAAATCCCTCCTGTCAATTAAACTGGAAGGGGTGTGGAGTGGGGGGCCTCTCACTTTCCTCCTACTTGCAGCTTCCTCCCTCCAGTCTAGAAGCACAGCCTGCATAAGAGATGGTGTTGAAGTCAACAGAAACCTGTGTATCAACCCCAGGATGGCTGGGTTGGACCTATCAGTGCTGGTTTCTAGAGGGGTCTGCTGAAGTAGGCCTTTGGGAGAGGTGAAGTGCTTGAGGATAGAGCCAGCCAAAGAACAGCATTAATGCTCAGGTATCTTTAAAAGAGATTTTTTTTTTTTTTCCTCTTCCCCTTTATCTAATTCCTCAATGTGAAATGGATGCAGATGTGTGGAATGAATTCATCCGGGATTTAGAAATACCATTTTATATGTGTACCCACCCACATAATTGCTTTCCTTTCACATACTGCACTCCTGTGCACACCTGTGGGATGTTGGCAAGACCTCCTGGATATTAGATCTACTGAACATATGACCCATATAGCTTTGACAGTACGGTAAAGTTACAGAATTACACCTGGGTAGCCTTGATGCTTCAATTGGTAAATGTAATTAATTTTTACTAAAAATGTATTTTCTTGACACATACAGGTATTATGAACCCTTAGCTCTTGATCAAAGCTGTTGCTTATTAAATTGCTGTTGCTTTTAGGATAAATTAACAGTGGAGCAAAATGACCTAATGTTGCTGGGAGGTAAAAATTGAAACTCTGTGGATTGTAGCTTTGAATTTTTTTTGTGTATGTATTCATGAAACATATTCTCGTAGAACAGCACCATGCATATAAAATGTCCTAGATAATGAGTCAGTCAGGAAGAACAACATAATATCTTTCTCACTGTCCTTGTTTCAGTCAATTTTACTTATTTGAATGTTTCATCATAAATTAATGTACAGTTCTTTAGCTTTCAACGTGAGTTTCTGAAAGGATTTGTCCCTGTTTCTCTAAGAAATGGCACAAGTACTGAAGTAGGCTTTATACTAGTGGACATATTCTCACCCTTCCAGACTGTTTTGGAAAAGTTGGTGACACCAGTGACTAGCAGTTACAATCATTCAAAAGCAAAGAATGGAGTGGAGGGAGCTCCTGCACTGTTAGGGCTTAAGCAAAAATTCAGGACAGAAGGGAAATGGGAGTGATGTATGTAGCTGAAATTACAGGTGAATTAAATCACTCAAGGTGGAACTTTTGCTGGACACAGGGGATGACAATATTGACTCACAGCAGTTTTCAGTGCAGCCTTTTTCTCCGTCTTCCCCAACTAACAAGTCCTCCTCTTCCTACATGTTACCTTGTAGGTGTAACAGTGTGTTGCTCACCTTGATGTCTCGTTTGATTCTTGGAGGAAGAACTCTAGTCCAGAAAAAAGGGTACTATAGGATCTTCTAGATGCTACCAAGTATGTAGGACCTGTGTAGTCTTGTTTATAAGAAATGCAGGTCTACAGAATGATACTGCAATACTTTTGGGAAGAGGTTGCTCTGTTCCTGACAGGAAGAAGGTCACTTACTGATTTATTAGCACCATTTCTTAAAGTACTCAAGATTTGCCCTGGAAAGTCCTTCATCCAAATTCTGATAACTTCTAACTTGCTTAGCTTTCATGGGACCTAGTGGAACCACAGTCCAGAGTGTGTTTGTGTTTTGGCTGCAGATTATCAAAATTTTGTATGGTTATATTGCATAAAAAATAATTTTCCCATTTGTGTTGTGGGTTCTTTTTTTTTTTTTCCTTCCCCCCCCCCAAGTTACAGGTTGCTTTTCTTCATTTTAACTTCCCAAATATTCCTTTCAAGGAAGGAAACAGTCTTTAACTTGTGTGTGTTTTAGAGATTTGGGATATTGGAAAGATCAATCAAAATAGATAGCTAATTTCCCCACTACTGTGCAATTCACAATCTGTAAAGCACTTTCACACCAATCTGCAAGCCTAGAAAGTGTTACTAACCCCACAGCATGGGGTTCCTGAGACATGGGCTACAATGCTAACTATTTTTCTTCTGGTTCTCTCTCAATTTGGGAGCACAGAGCTTGATTCTTCCTCCCAAAGTCAATAACCACGTATAAAAAAAAAAAAAAGAGGAGGAAAAAAAAAAAAAGACAGACTTCCCCAGGGAGCATATGGAAGGAAATAAAACAATTTGCTTGCAAATGGAAGGTAATTGGTATGTTAATTAAAGTCGACTTTACTTCTCTTAATGTTAACCTCCTGATTTTTCTCCAGTGTTTCAGGTAGGGGAAAAGAATTTATTCTTTAGTATTCTCAAGAATGAGATTGGATAATAGACACAAATGAAGTCCAAACCTAGTACAAAAAAACATGAGAAGATATGTCTCCTGGCTGCTTTCCTAATACAGCATAAGGAGGACAAGATAGTTATCTGAGCAGTCACTCCACAGCTCAGACTTCAAATTATAGTAATTATGACAATTTGTGCCAATAGCCATGAGGTGGGGTTTTTGATGTGGTTAAAAATAACATCTGTAAAAATCCAATAAAAAAAATTACATTTTGCTAATTTTCTGATAAGATAATGCTTGACTGTACTGTGTGCCTTCTACTGCCGTTTTCAATTAGAGTATTTCCTTCTGGGCTTTTACCATCTTGTCTCATGGATCCGATTCTATCCTGAGCAGCTCATTTGTTTTAACTTTCTTAATTAATTGTTTTGTGTAGGTTTTGCCTTTCAAACTGATATCAATCTTCCAGACTTATTAACGTGCTGATTGCTAACGTATGATACAAAGCACAACTCAGTTAAATTGTTCTTTCTGTCATATTAAACAGAGTTCCCCTATTAGCCTGCTAAACAAAATAATCGTAGATAATTTAGAGGGTAACAAATGACAAGAGTCCTGTACCTGGGAGAGTAGAAAAAAGTTCTGTTTGCAGCTTTTCTGCACTGGCTTTGGGTACAATTCGGAGCCCACATGCACAGGCAGAGTAAGACAAAATAATTAGCTGACAAGAAATTGTAGGAGAGCTGGTAGGAAAAATTCCTTTTCCCTCATGGTGAAGTTTCTTACCTTGTCTGAGGAATATGGGGGGCAAAGAGAAGTAAGGTATCAGGCACAGCTGATAGCTTCCCTCCTGTACTTTCAGGGAAATGTCTCTTTTGTGTGAACTAGTTCAGTTTTGTATTGCTGTGTTAAACAAGGCAGATGGAATTTTGGGGAAGCGTAGCATTATGTCCTTTACATCATCCTCACATACATCTACTCCATGTAGCTTGACTGAAAGGACACATCGTTTGGAGTCAAGACTGTAAATTCTGATGTACTTTAATTGGTGTATGACAAGGAACACACTTCTCTGGGGATAAGTGCTATCCTTGAAGCTGTCACACAGATGACCTGGTACAAGCTGTGTGTGGCAATGCAGAATTGTTTCTCAAAAAAGGCACTAATCTCTAGACTATTTAAATTCACTTGAGATTATGACCAGAGCTCACATAGCTGGGAATTTGTTGTTCATGCTATAATATCACTACTCTGTCTGACCAAGCTGAGATCTTGTTATGCTATATATTGCACAAATGATTTCTGAACATGCTCAGTGATCACGTAACTGCTCCTGGAGATTTTACCTCTGGTGTTGGTGAGAGACAGACAGATGCTTGAGTCCTGTTGACAATCTCCCTTTCATAAACATCACAGTAAACGATAGCAAAAATAGTGAAAGACACGTAACTTCAGGTATGTTCACTTAAGTCTTTAAAAGTCAGGTAAGGGGTAAGAGAACTTTTCTGGCAATTATAGTCTTCAAGATGCACTTTAGATAGGAGCCTCTGAAATGTATATTTTGGAATTTATTGAGCAAATTTGTCTCAGTTCATAGGGCAATAAAATAGTTTACACCAGAAGTTCAGCATACTCAGCAAAATTGAGATTTACCTGGGATTTGGAGACATGGTTTTATTTAAACTTCTGAGGTACCAGTCTCAATGCCTAATAAAACTTGGGTGTTGTGAAATTGTAAATTCTGAAATAAATGGAAAGATTTTTGATGAGTTTTGCTTGTCAGCGTACTCCAGAAGAGATTTGCCACTCTGCAATGTATTCATTTTGTATTTATTGATTACTTTTTTTCCTCATTCTTCTGATGTGTTCCTGATTTCTGCTTCAGGCCCTGCAGAACTTTGTCTGCACCTGGTTTTCTGCCTTTTTTTCAAGTAGGAAAACTCAACCTGCTCTTCTATTTGTAGTCTCCCCTTCTCACACATATGCTGTTTTTTCTCTAGATTGTTACGATATATGCTTATGCCCATGTCACTGTTCTTGAAGTGGGACTCCTTTATGCCAGTATAGCTTTAAAAGAATTACCTTTTAACTCATAATCCTAGCATGTGTACTGGAAGATACTGTGACAAACCCAAGACAATATGTATTTTTCTGCAGTTTTTGTCTGCTAGAGCTGGTACAACCCCTGCCAGCCATTTCAGTACACCAGTTGTATTGAGCACTGTTCTATATGATGGTTATGGAGGTGGTCACTGTCCTTACTTGATGCAAACCCAGTCAACTCTTCAGCGTGCACAACCTCCAAGCTGCACCAGGCCTTGGTGTTTAGGCTGCTAAGGGAGCTCACAAGATGGTACATTATGCCAATTTGACTGCAGACTGATTCAGAGCAGCTGCAAAACCTGCAGCAGCTGTAACTCAAGTAGCAAAGCTTTTCCTGCCTTAAGCTAACTCCCAGTCCTCGCAGTGAGGGTTTCCTCTGTGTTTAAAGCCATGCAAAAGCTGTAGGCTGGCCCCACTAAAAATTATATAGAGTAATTTCCTCTTTCCTTCTTGCAAACAGAAGTCCCTGTGCAGTTTCCCTAGTGCTGTAGGCCTCTCCTGTTTGAGAGGGGTCAGATTTACAAAGTTGGAAGAAGCATCTTGGAGCTGAATCTACATTATGCACAGACAAAGGTTGGCCATTGTCAGCCTAGAGCTTCTCTGAGCTTCCTAGCTTT
Source organism: Chionis minor (assembly GCA_013398295.1). Taxonomy (NCBI): domain Eukaryota; kingdom Metazoa; phylum Chordata; class Aves; order Charadriiformes; family Chionidae; genus Chionis; species Chionis minor. Next base: position 95,694 of record VZSF01007165.1, read on the forward strand.
TTATATACAAGCCCACATGTGCTGACACAGATTTCTCAGCTCTGGTACTAAGTTGCTCACAGAATAAGAATAATAGAAAAATGCTAAGCATTTTGCTTGATTTAAATTTTGCAGAAAACTAAAGCAGAATGAACTTTGGCTCCTGTTCAGCTGCAATCTAGACATGAATTAACAGGCGCTTCAAACTTAAATTAGACGAGTCAACCATTGAATGTAGTTCAGCAGCACACCAAAATAAATCTGGGTGACATTTATGACATATTTCATTGTTTCTATAATCTAAGTAACACAAAAGGCGTAAGTCACAGCACAATACTTTATTGCATTTCTTCCTGAAACACTGTCCATGAATAAATTTAGACTGGAAATTGGAAGATTTGTTACTATCAAAGGGAGAAATATATGTTGCTGTGATGGCACTGGACTGCAGCTGCCCATACTAAACTGGAGCTCATGATCCAGTTCCACTCCAGGCTAATTTTCCTTGGTACCCAAGGCTGGGTTATTTGAAACAAATGTCAACAACAAATGTTTTTAGGCTTCCTCATGTACCACTTTTATTCTAGAATCATCAAAGTGCATAAAAAAAGTAGAAACTTCAATGAGGTATTTGAAAGCTATATTTTTAAAATTTGATTTCAGGTCTAAGAAAACGTGAATGCTGGTGATACTCCTTTATTTGAATCTCCTTTCTGTGTCAAGTGTATTTAAAACCTGAGATACACCTTCCTCAAAAAGAAAAAAAGAATGATATATTTATATAGTGAAGGAATGGAGGAACTGGGATATTCCCCAGTGCAGCCATCCAGCTAAAAGACATATGTGATGCATTTTCTAATTAGACTGCAAATTTTCTCTGCCCTCGCAACTGAAAGAATACATAATGTATTAATTCATGTAGTGTCCATGGTTGATCTAGCAAAATATCCATGGCATGCTGTCAATGGGCTAACTGCTTTCTAATGCTGCTGCTCTCTTCAGTTCAATGCTGTTTGAGAATTGAGATGTTAAGTGGATGGGATACTTAATGGCGAACAGGATTGGGCCATAAGATGCCCTTGTAGGCAGGCTGCCTCTGTTTCTCCCGGAAAGGTGTCTCACACAGTTGATAATCTCAGGACAACAGCAGTTCTAGATATGTGCAATATCACTGACCCAACAGTGCCAGTAAAGGGAGGAGAGGAAAGCTTCAGGGAGTCATCCAGATCAAAAGCATGAAAGTCAAGCTAAAAAACACAAGAAAAATGAGTGTATTTAAATATGGTGGACTACTAGAAACATGCAACAGAAAATCTAAGATCTCAATGACCGATGGTTTTACAGCATAATTTTAAGGATGAACTGTTCCTAAACAATTTTTCCAGTGTATTAAGCACTAACAGCATCAGGCATGCATGTCTTGTTCCACTCTTTCTTTTTTTTTCTTGAACAAACAAGTTGAATGTGGCCAATACAAGAAAAGAGCCCACTCTCCACTTATGTGTGCACGTTCCTTTGTCCTCTTTCCAATATCCCCCAGTAATGACGGAGTGCAGGATCGTGTTCTGCTGTAATGTCTTTCTTGTAAGATTCGGAGGGTAGTGCTGTCGTGACCTTCGGGAGCAGTTTTTTCCATTTGGAAGGAGGCGGGGGAAAGAGCATTGAATTTGAGATTGATTTTCCTCCTTTTAGCATGTGGAAATTCAAAGCAAGCTCCTTGATTCATCAACAATGACTGCATCTCCAGCCTTAGAGAATGCAAAGGCGGCAGCAGCAGGAGCAGACTGATGAAGTTAATACCCTCACACTGCATTGTGAATGTGACCAGAGTCTAGTATGCTGTATGCTATTGAAAAATACTGATGTTGCTCCTTGCGGTGACCAGTGACAGTTTTAAACAGAGAATTTTTATCCGATGATTAAAGAACTGGGGAGCTCAAGTGGTTTTAGCCATGGCAGTATGTCCACAGTTTCTTGTTGGGGCACTTCCGGGCCCTGCATTTGTGATGTGTGTTTTTGGAGGCTTCTAAGGAATGCATCCAGCTAAAGGCCAAAATGCAGATTCAAAATATCTATGGAGATTTTAAAGATGACAGTTTTGCCTCTTTCCCTTCCCTACAAAGGGCTGGTCTAGTCAGTCAAATTTCTGGGAGATGTTGGAGGTGAGCAGCTATTCAATGTAAGCTGTATTTTCAGTAAAGAGCAGATTGAGTAGTTGAGTAGGAAGTCTTTTGAAGAGCTTCAGTTCTTTAGCAGAAAGCCCTGGGAAATCACACTGGATCCACGCCATGGGGTCCTTTGAATCTGTGGATGTTCCTTGCTTGCCATCTTTGACTTTGAGCTGGCCAGTCCCTTCTGTCTGGGCTTCAAATTTAGCCCTGTTGATCCAGGGGAAAAGAATTGCACAACTAAAATCTCAGAAAGAATTGACAATGCCTGGCTTGCTTCAGGTTTGGAGAAGCAACAACTAAGTGCACCACTCATTTCTGAGAGGTGGCATTTCTGCATCAAGGGGGAGTTGCATGTACTGCCAAGAGAAGGGGTGATGTTCCTGCACATGCTTCCTCTTGATAAAAGGGTGCCAACTTTCACCATTTAATTTTTGTGAAGGGAAAAGTTTCTCACCTGCTACAAACTGAACTGTTGGCTCTGCAGGAGCATGTAAACTCTGTGGTAAACCACTAGCAGGAGATTAAATCTGATGAAGGTATGTGTTTATTGTGAAACAGGGATGCACAACTGAAAAGGTGCGCTACTGCATTGTGAAATGTTTTGGCCATTGAGAACATGAAATCTGAAGTTTGTACTTGTGAATAAATATACAGCCAAATTGCCATGCATGTTTTCTGTTGTGAGACTGCTGTACTGTATAGATAAAACATTAATGACTTCCAGTTTTTCTTCCCATTACTTTTGTGCTATTGTCGGCTGGGTGGACGCTAGCTGTAGGAACAAACCCACATATATTAGTGAGGACACAGGTAGATGGTACTTTGAGCCAGTGGACATTTGAAGGTATTAATTTACTTACCGAAATAGTTTTTATGAACTTTAAGAAAATAAACATGTGCTAGCGGACATAAGGTAGGGAAATGTCAGGTTTAAGAGTGGCTTGTGTTTTTTTTTTTCTTTTGCTGACCATGTCTTTACCTGTCTAGTTATGATGTCATATTTTTTGCACAATGTAGTGAAGGTTCATCTTTCAGTGCATGCTAAAGTTTCACAGTAACGAATGCATGCATTTGGTTATCGCTCAGAGATTGATTTGTGTACACTGTAGTTCTGAAAGAGAAAAGTATAAAACTGACAGAGGAAAATATATGGGGTCCTGTTAAAATTTGTGTTAGGTTTAATTTAGGAGAATTTAAGAATCAGTAAATGAAGTTGGCCCTATTCTGATCACTGATTTGAGTACAGTCATAAGAGCCTGTAGGTGTTTTTGTGTATTAGAATAGCATATATCTGGAAAACATCTACAACTGGGTGAGTGTGAGTTAATGGTGTGGTGGAATTCAGGTTGCCGGTAAAAGGAATTATTTTATCAATAAGATCAAGCTTCGTTACTGTTGCCACTGATATAACTTAAAAGGCAATTTAGCACACCATGTTGCTGTATTCTACTACAAAATTATTTTCCCTTGCTATCAGTGAATTACAACTATCTGAGTTTAGTCACAGAAAGACTCCTCTATTGTGCCTTTTATTGCTTATGAAATCTCTTTAAACTGTGTTGTTTAGTTGTTGGACATAGGATCTGAACCTATCCTAAGTTATTTTAACCTAAAGAACAGATTAGTTACTTGCATACCTCCCTTATACCTATCTATCTGCAGTGGGAAAGGAATGTATTTTGCTGTGTGTTTGCATATAAACGTATGAAAAATTCTACTCAAGAATATATTAATCCAATTCATACATCTTTATGGCTTGTCTTTGAGTGAAGTTCTAAGCTGGAAATGGAGCATGTTCCAGTACTCCTGAGCATGTTTTTGCAGTCATCTCCTATTTTCCACTTAATATTTTATGCAAGAGAGGAAAATAAAAGGCTTGCAGAAGACTCTCTAAAGGCTTTCGGCTGTCATCATAAAAAGTAGATCCTGAGCTTCTTGATGAGTTCAAGGTATTTGTAACTTAAATTGAAATGACTGCTTTGCTTAGGAATTAATAATAGAAGAATGTTTAACAGGACTCAGGTAATATTACTTAGATATGTAATCAACACAAAGCTTCTGGGTTATCTGTTTTTATTTCCACTGGATTTTAGGCCATGTAAATGTTACTTCTTTCAGCCAAGAACATAACACGTATCTGCTATACGTGAAACTGCTGGGCTTCAGAATTATCCTTCGTATGGATAATCTTCTGGAATGATGATAACTTAGTAAGTAGTTAATATATAAAACAACTGGCCTTACTTCAAAGCACTATGCAAGGCCAGTTAAACTGGAAACAATTCAAACAATACAATGATGCAGCGTCTTTCACGTTTGGGAGTCTGCATTTGAAATATGCAGACTTGTGCTCCTAGAAATAAATGACAGTGCAAGTACCTTATAAGGTTTTGTATTGGGAACCACTAACTGGCTTTGTGATCTTCATCTTTAACCTGTGCTGAAAACCCTTTTGTAATGTAATAGCCTATATTGCTCTCTGCATGTTGAAAGAGAATGTGTTTTTAGAATGTTTGAGAACTTTGAAAAAATATTAGTATGCTTTTCAAATTCCTCCACCTGCAGAGTCATGTGCCTTGCTTGCTGTAGCCTAAGTGAGGAAGTCTCAGGGTCTGTTTGTTTAAACTGTCTGTAAGCAGCTTAGAGTAGCTATTGTGGAGGTGAAAATATCAGATTTAAATTTTAGCATCCCACAGCCTGCCAGGTCTAGAAGCAAAGTCTGTGGTCCCACTGAAAAAGGGAACCTCCCATTCCTGATAGCATATTGTTCTAGTTTCTTGCCTTTTAGTGATATTCCTATAAATTAAGAATTTTTTTCTGAAATGGGGACTACGGATTGCCAGGAAAGATGCTATAGGCAAGTTTAATTCTTGTAGAAAATGATGTTTGAAAGGAACTCCCTTTCTCCCACCACCACCATTTCTGAAGCAATTTTTTTTGCTTTTCAGCATCACTCTGTTAAGGAAGAAGCTCAGGAGCTTGACATGCTAACAGTAGTCTTAAGGGACATAAATGAGTGAACAGAGGGCAGATAAGACAGACAAAGATGTATGATAATGGTTCCACAAAGTGTCATGTACATTTGCAGCTTAACTGAGATGTAGTATCTTATTGCACCAGGTGTTTACAGTATCTAATATACTAATTCTGTGCTGGTAATATAGTGTAGTGTTAAGGTGGTTGTTTATTCTTCTTGTTATGCTTATTGCACTTAATGCCACATATCAGACAATGCAGATCTTAAAATCAGATGCCAAGTCTTTGCATACAAATCACCTAGGAAGGTATATGTATTCTGGGCAACATAAGCATGAAGTCTCCATGAGCTCAGACTCTTATTCACAAACACATATGATCCATGTTCTCCCTTTAGTACATTGAGATTTGACTAACTGCTTCTATGTCAATTTGTTCTTTGAAAGTTCAAAATTTCGGAAAATAGATTTGTTTGGCTTTTTAGGTCCAGGTATCCAAACTTAAGTAAGACTAAAGGATCATGAATCTTTTGACTCATATGAATACTTAGGTCTTAAATATGGTGATCTTATTTCTCTTTATATAGAAATACATTTATTTACTGGGTGAAGACTTATTCCGTGTGAATTTTTTTAAACACTAGATAAGGTTGAGCTACTCATTTTGTTTTCAAATGTGAGCTTTACTAAAATTAAATGACATAATTGTTATAAAAAAAAATTAAAAATTGGTCTTTTAGTCATCTGTGTCCAAGCTGTGATGCCCCAGTGTGGTCAGCATTAGCCAAATTCTGCTCTAATTGAAGTCAGTGATTGCTTTCTTTGGGTGAAATATCAGGCTAATACTAGGTGTTTGTAAAAATCTTACCCTCTAATCTTGTTCTTTCCTTAAGTTTTAATATATGCTTTTGGCTCTCATCAAGGCTTGTTTCTAAGGGCAAATGTCAGGTAGTATGAGGATTACCTTGTTTTCCTTTGCTGGAATGTACTCAGAAAGCTAGAGTTATCAGATTAGTGATCGTTGCTGCAATTAATATTGAGTAGTGCATCTATCATCAACCTGTAGAAAGCCCAGTGCTGTGGACAGAGATCCTTTTCCAGGGCTGGCCCTGTGAAGAAAAGAGCTTTTCATCTGCAACTGCTCCTCCCTCTGGCAGAAGTTGTGGGGTGATTCTGTACTACACCATCCTTAAGACATTTCCTCGAGACTGAGCTGGGTTGGTGGAGACAGGTCCAGCAGACCTCTGCTTGTCTGAAGATTGCCGTGAGTGGAAGCGCTCCTGTGTGCAGCACTGGTGCGTCTGCAGGGATGGCAGCCGTAGCAGGGGTGGTGACACCGACCTGGAGGCAAACCAGTCACAGAAAATCTTCTCCATAGTTACTGCTGTTTGCGGAGCTCTCAGCTGCCTATACCCAGAGATGTTTTCTTTCCACAAAGTCTGATGAAAAACTAAAAACGGCATTTCTTAAGTATGCTGAAAACATTCACCGGAGAGCTAGGAATATGTCCATTTATCACCAGAATTGAATTAACTTTCTTAGTATTAGCTATAATCAAGCTGGCCTCCTTCACCTTGAAGAAAAACAAAATGCTCCTCTATGGAAGTCTTTCCTCCTCCTCCTCCTCTTTCATCCCCAGTCTTTTCCATGTAGCACAAAAAGCAAATCATCAGGCCCTTGCAGCAGTAGTTACTGCGTAACTGGTATGGTTGTGTCACGCAAAGACTGAAGAAGCATGGAGCTAAATCAACACATTCTGATTTGTTGGTTCAATGGAGTACAAATTAGTGAAGGAAAAACCAAGCTGGAAATGGAGAGCAAATATATGTGAGAGGCAAGCCACAGCTTGCAGTAAAGAAAATGTTTGCAGAAAACGGCAGCATTACAGGTTTATCTAAGGTGTGGTCTAGCTTAAGCTGCAGTAATTACCCAAGGTACCATAGCTGTGGCTGGGAAATAAAGTGCTTTATAAACTTAACCCATTCATGGCTCCTGAGACCAACCACAGAGTTATACCTAGGCCAAGCCACGGCTTTTCCAGTGCAATTGAAAATTCCTAAGATCGCATCCTCCTTCATTTACCTGGCAAGAGAGCTTTGAGGCTCTGCATTTGCATGTCAGTTCACAGCGTTACAAGCTAGCAAACAGAACAGCCAGCAGTTTTCTTTTGCTATTTATAGGTGTTAGTGATTCTGTCAACTGCAGGCAAAGCATTAAAATGAGAGGAAACCTTTGAAAATACAGAAGACCTGTTGGGAAAAACATCTGTTACATAGTTATATATGGGGTTGGGAATACCTACAAAGAAATAATACTGGATGAGTGAGGGAGACAAATTTAAACTTGTGAAATGTTGGGTGGAAGTGTCTGTTTAATTATCAGTGGGTAGAAATGCTGCTGTCTTCAAGACAGCTGCAGAGAGCTTGCCTGGTTTATTCTGTTCTGAAGAAACAGAAGACTGTCCAGGAGGATGGCAAAAAATTTAAGCAAATTTGGAGCAATGCCAGAAAAGATGTCCAGGATCTGGAGGAGGAGGAAAGAATTCAAAAACTCTGAGTAGGTGAAGTTTGGCCAAAAATTACCTTTAAGAGCCTGAGGATTTAAACTGTGAGTGTAATAGATTGTCTGTTATAGATGAATTTCCAGGAACTGGCTGAAAAGGAGGATGCTGAAATTTATGGTCCAAAGTCTCTCATTCACAGATGTACAGAGAAATGGCTTTCAAAGAAGAGATCAAGAGTTCACCTACCTTAATATTCTTTATAAATGTTTGCAAAGGATCTGATTTGGGACCAATAACTTATGTTTTAGTGAAAACATTGTGTGTGATGTTTTGACCTGTAAAATTAGAGCTGAGTCTACCGCTTCCCATGCTGACATGTTCCAGTGTTTAATCTTGAATAGCTCTTGTGGTTGGCTACTCTGACCATGGTTAATAATCTTCTCCGGCTAGAGCTGGTATTTTTAGTCTAATTCAGATTTGTTTGGTTTTGACTTCCAGGGAATTAATCAGGAACTATTGGTCGGGGTTGGGGTGTGTGTTCATTGTTTCTTGGCTTGCCAAACACTAGGATTTTTAGGAAATTTTCTGGTTTGCCGGAGCAAAGCCCAACCACCTACCAGCCCTTGCATCTTCTGTTCTTGGAGAATCTTTGTTGAGAAGGAGGCTGTTCTGGCATGTTTTCATGTGTGCTACATTTATTTTTAAAATGTTTTCCAAAGAGGCTTGGCAACGAGAGCTGAGACTGTCATTACAGTGTAGAACTGCAAAATAAAAGAACAGCTGGTGTGTTTTGTGTCCTGGGAGCTGTTACTCTTAGGATTCCCCCTCCAAAAGTAAAATCAAACTATGTATTCGTTTGTCTTTCATCATCTATAATAAATTAAAAGAAGTTGAGAAAAAAGAAAGCCAAATCCTGCAAAAAATCAGTTGGAAAAGTTGAAAGTTGACGAATGCCCACTAGCTAAGTACATTCCTGGCATATGGGAAAGAAAAGAAAGTGGTGGGGCAATCTTAAGTTTATTACCCTAAATTACTTTGGGCCTTGTCCTCAGTTTGCAGAGGAAGTTCTTAGTGCCCTCACTGATAGGTGCACAACAACCAGTGAGGAGCACTGTATCAGCGTAAGGGCAAGCTGTATGGTATGCAGCAGTATAAAAAATAAATATTAAAGCTTATAGGTACTGAAGCTGGCCTGGCACTCTAGCTATGCTAACTGGTCCTGAGGAGAAGAGTACAAAGATCTGGACTAAACTTCATGTGTTGCCTTGTGTAACATGGACTTACCTTCTCCCCCCTTACAGTGGGAGGGCACTGTTTCTTATCTATCTTTCCTGGTTTACTCCCCGAGGCTGTGTCATTTGTTCTTCGTAGGCTTTTCTCTGAATGCTATTCATTTATCTATTTGTTTACTTTAAGAATCTGCTCTATATTTACTCATTTCATTTTTTATCTTGATTAAATATCTTTCTAGGTTGGGTTTTCACAGCCCCATGTTTTCCTACATAGAAAGCTATGGAGGGAGAGGTTTGCACAAAAAAGGACTGCAGAACCACAGTGTTCGCACAAAGGCTGGTCAGTGTACATCTGTCCCTGACATGGATGTACTTGAGATCAGACTCGTATGTCTTATTTTTCCAGTATTCCCTGTACAGAACCTTGACTTCTGCTTCCTTTGAATCCTCTTTCTGGCTGATGACATCCCTGGCATCCCTAGTGGCATTTCATAGAGAAAACATTCATTGTGGTGTTTGTAAAAGTTACTTGTAAGTATCTCCTTGGGCTAATACACTTGTTCTGACTTACTGCAAAGATTATGTGAGAACAATTTGAAAATCCTAGATTTATGATAAATATATTAAAAACTCGTATTTTGGGGGAATGACCAGTTCTCCCTTTGCTGACCAAAACGGTGTGGCTTTTCTTGATAGTTTTCCATGTAGAAAAAAATAAATCCATTTGCACTTATTTCTGTTGTCTCTCTGTGCCTCTCACTGCTTCCATCACTGTCTTAAACTTTCTTTTCTTAAATGTTTTCATTTGTTGTTCAAATATTTGCAGCTCTTAGAAGAGCAGAAAAACTTCAAGCATTTTGAAAACATAGAAGGGCTCCTTAAACTCAATGAAAATATTGAGGTATTGCTTTAAAGTGCCCTGCTTAAATAAATTAGAGAGTTCTACAACTCTTAAATGCCCAATAGAGATGCAAGAGGCACCTAAAATAATAGACTAGGTCACACTTAAGTGAATCTCTCTTGAAGAACATAACAGTAATAAGATAAACTGACTCTGCACTAAACCACAAAAGCACAGATAATAATACAATACAGCTCCCCTAAATGAATCTCTCTTAGAGGAAGTGACCAGGTGACAGACTGGAGCATGAAAAGGGAAACAAATTAAAATTATTTAGCTTGTTGAAAGAATCAATTTTTGTGAGTATCGGAGCACAACGTTACCAGCCTTACAGATAGCTCTTCAGAAGCAGAAAGGCTTTTTAAAGCATTTCCTTTAGTATAGGAGCAATTCATTGACTAGCTATACACAGTAATATGAATTTAGTCACTACAGGTAGGAAGTAATAAAGTGCTGGTTTAGAGTGCGAGGCTTTTCTTTTCCGGTAACCTCTAAATCCAGGATTTAACCCCGGAGAGCGTCAGAATATTGTTGCGACTGGATTTTTGTCAACAGGCCCTGCGCAAATTGAGTTTGGTGGGTTCGTCAAGGTTATGTAACAGCAAACATTTGGAAAAATTGGGCACAATTGTCAGCCTTTGCTCTGAAAGGGCACAGGATTAAATGAGCATAAAAATTTAATTGTCCTCTCACCCTGAATAAGGCTGGGGCTTTCCATATTAGGGTCGGGCTGGCTAGTTGAGCAGCAATTTTTATCTGGCCCCTGGATAAATAGATGCATTCAGCCTTCTCGGGCCTTCAACCTTCATTAACACAGAAATTAATCACATAAATTGAACATATATATTTTGCTGGAAAAAGTCTTAACAAGCTGCATCCTCTACTGGATGAGAGAAAAGAATCAGGCATGTGTACATATTTAGCCTGACAATGCCAAGATTTCCAGAATATGTTTAGGTTTCTGTCCTTAATTTTCAAGGACCAGATTGGCAGCTGGTATAAATTGTCTACACTAATCACAGTGGAGTTAGGCCAAGATATACCATGCAGGACTTGATTTGCAGTTTGCTTGAGGCCCTCAAATTCCCATTCTCAAAATGTTTTCTTTTTTAAACTTCATTGGTACTTTGCTGTAATTCTGTTGCTTTCAGTGGAGGTACATGGGTGTGTAATTGTAATAACTAAGCAAAGAACTGGTCCTTTAGATCTTACTGGGAACAAGTGTATTCCTGTGCTTCAGTAGTGAAATGTAATGCACGTAAGATACCAAATTTGTGATACATAACGACATTTTACATTTATACGGTCTCTCTCATGCCACATAATCCTACGGAGATTTACAAGTAGCTTAATGGCAACAAACTGTGTCTGATTTTTGAAACGAATTATTTCTGCTGTTGGAGCTGTTGGTCAGTAGCATAAGTGATGTTAAATAGCAGAATAATCACTGATAACCTGGGCGCTTACCGGAGTTGCAGGGGGAGTTCTCCCAGTACAGTCTCCCACTGTAAATGGCAGTGTGTTATGTGATAATGTTGACAATAAGCCATTAAAAAAGGCAGGATTTGCTTAAAAGCAAATTCTTTGTATTTACAGTTTATTTTTCTCATGTTTAAAATATGAAATTACAAAGTAAAAGGAAGTGGTAAAACCTCCATCACTCAAAGCCATGGGAATGTATCCGCTTGTTCACACATGCTCCATAGTTATTGAAAGTGTGATTCTCATTTTACCGACTAATCCAACACTTGGATGTGTTTAGAGAACAGCTTAGTCCTAGCCCAAAGTTTTGATTTCCAAGTAATTATAAAGAATGTGCCACATCATACCTATCTTTTATTTGTGTGCCAGTGATGAATAAAATATTCAAAGTGCTATTACAAATAGGCCAAGTTGTGTGTGAGACACAGAGCTCCTTTAGATAACTTAAATGCCTGTCCTGAAAGATGCATATGGAATTTGGTGCATCTGTATTATGCACCTAGGTGCACCAGGACGCACTGATGTACAAGCTAACATCAGTCAGTAAAAGTTAATTGTTTCATTTTATGGCTACCAGATCCTACCAGCTCTTCCTTGGCCGGCTTCTTGCTCACATCCTGCTTGTTTGCTCTGTGATGCACAGCCTGATGCCAATTGCTGATGAGCTGGGAAGAAAAGGGGACTTGAGAAGCTCTGGTGATGTGGGTCTCCCACTGGTTTACAGAGCAGGAGATGCTGAAAAGTCCTCTGAAATGCCTCCAGCACTGGGGTGAATTTCACACACTGTCTGCATTTCCTAAATCTGGCGTTCAACTTCAGAAGAGCTGGCAGCTTTCTGCCTCAAACTGACTGGGAATTAGATGTCTTTTCCTATGGAAAAATACTTAAGGTTTTAAAATAGCTTACATGATGAATCAGGATAAAATGTTAGGGAGGGGAAAGCCTTACTTTAACATGTGTACTTGTGTATGTGAGTGGGTAGCTGGAAGTTTCTTGGTGAATCCACTTTTTAGGGAAGCAAACAAAAGAGCACGTTTTTGGCATCTTAGCTGGCTTTCTGGAAGCCCCTGTCCCATTTTGGATTTTGCAGAGCTGGAGAGGAGAGAGAGGCAAGGAAGCAGAAAGATAAGGGGCACTGGAAACCCAGGGAACTTGTTTCTGGCACATTGTTCTTCCCCATGCTCCTTCCTGTTTCTCCTCTCCTCTGGTAGGCTTCTGTCATTTTAATAAGGAGGGAGATTAGCAGAAGCATTGTATCTAGGGAAATAATTTGGGTTTTTTTCTGTTAAATTTAAATGTTTCCCACAGAATTTTTCAATTGTGCAGGCACAGCACTTCCGATTAGAAAACTATCACGGGAGACAATTTCTCAGCTCTGTTTTGATTATCCACCAGTGAATTCAAGGTAGATCACAATGCTTTATTATGGTCACTTCCAGTAGGATTAAGTCTTTTTTTCCGAGGTGTTTTGGCTAAAATGTAATGGTTTCAGGCACTAGAAAAGTATGTTCGGGTGGCTAGAGTTGTTGCAACAAATACACCTCCATTTCCACTGGAAAGCCTATTTCTCCATGACTAGTCCTCTAAAACACATGCCCCAGGTTCTCAAAAGCATTCCCATATATCTTGTTTCGTGAGCTTCATTATTGTATGGTCAGTCCGGGTCTCATCATTAATGACATGCTGTGTCTGGAGTGCAGTATGATCCGAGTGAATTAAAGGATCTAAAATAAAGGACCACAGATTTGAGTCACCTCTTAAAAAAACCCAAAAAACCAAAACAAACAAACAAACCAAAACCAAAAAAACCCCCAAAAACCTAACCAAAAAAAGTAGAGTTTCTGAACATTACAAAATACTATAGGATAAAAATATGCAGTCTAAGAAATACTAGTACTGATTTACATGTTAGAGTAAAAGCACAGAAAGCATTTCATTGCTCCTGTGTTAGACATGGGAAAAAATTCAGACCTCTCGGAGACTTTGAGGGAGTAATTTCGCAATTCATATGCTGCTCTGATACTATTATTGTCAGGCTGATTTATCGCATCTAAGAGATTATTAGGTATTATCACAGTAGATTATATTTCATTACCTCAGAATACTAATCATAGCATTAGTATTTTCTTGTTGTTAATATGAGTTTTGTTACTGGAATATTAAATATGACCAGAGAATATAACCTGTGAAAATTGGTATTAGAAAATGTTTGATAAAAGATTTAATTAGCAGACTGAGACTTTTTAAAAGAAAATATTTCATATTTATTTGTTACTACTGTACTGATATCTCCATTTATCTTTTTTGTTTAAGCTTAGTAGTGATAGGACATGTCACTTGAATTTAACAGTGTCTTAAACAGTGACTACTTTTATTGAAACTAAATTAAGTTTGTTATTAAGTGTTAATTTTTGCTTCTCTGTACATTGTGCTTGCCAAAATCCAGTTGCAAGAGAATTAGTTTAGAAGGCTTTTTGTCGCTCTTGAGGATGGCAGGATGAAGGGAGTGTTACCAGTGCAGCAATATATTGTGGCTCAGAAGCCGAAGTTGGGGAAGTGAAGGTTGCCATCTCTCAGACGTAAAGGATTTCAAAGGCTGCAAGCTTAACAGAAACTCTTTAATTTCATGCCACCCATCTTGTTTTCATGGTGACCCATGAAAATTGACACAAGACAGTGGTATGCCAGTGTTTCTTAAAGGAAAATCAGTTTATAACTAGAGCTTTGAGAACTTTGAAAAAAGCCATGGGAGCAAGCTTTATTTCTCCCTTTCAGCCAGCAGAAAGTTTCCCAGGTTTGTGATCTGGTTTGAAGCGGAGAAAGATCTGCGCAGTGCAGAATGCACTGAAAGATGACGGGACCCAAGGTATTCACTGCCCTGTTTGGGGCTGGTTCCTGCTCTGGCCAGGCTCGCTACCAGTCAAAATATGTTGCATTTGTATCATCTGTGCTTTTTCCCTGCCTGCTGTAGTCCCTCCCTTAGGTTTACGTACTTAAAGTATAACAAGCAGTGTGTGATGATGTGTAGACAGTGTTGCGGAGTTGGGCTGGTTTTTGGTAGCTTATTAATGTTTAAGTATACGGGCAAGAGCATGCAAACCAGCCCAGCACTGGAGCTGTTTGAAACCAAACAGCCTCATCCCCCTTCCTCCCCATGCCAACTCTGGGTCAGTGCCTTGTGCTGTGCCCTCCCTGTGTCAGACTGTCTTTATTTTCTTTTTGGGAAAAAAGAAAGTCTCTAACCTTTTGGCTAATGGGAAATAGGGATATATGGAAGAAAATGGTAATGGTTTTCCCTCACACCTACTCATCACTTTTCCCTTTTTTTGGCTCTCACTTGGTCTATCCAGGTTGTTTCTCATATATGTTACTGCAAAGACATCAAGGCAGACCCTCGAACTAGATGTGCCTTTGAGACTTAATGCTGGCTAGGGTGCAGCTCATCCTGGATGGAAAACAACGTGGGCTGTGCTTTTGTCAGCACACCGTGGCGCAAATCCATACTAAAGGTTTACTAGACTGATGTTGCTAGCCAAGTACAGAAATCCCCAGTGGAAACAAGTTCATAGGTCTCTGTCCTGGAGGCACTGGGCACTTGGAACGGAGGGATTTTGCTGTGTGTGGAATGCAAGACTTTTCTAGCACCTTACAACGTTGCAAGGTGATAAGCAGTCCTCAGTGCTGAATGCCCCCACTTTCTCCAGTCTATCTGCAGTAATAGAGGGTGCTTAGGAGCACTCTGCACTGCAAAGGATCAAGTCTGTCATCTCTTCTGGTGTTTTCAGAAAGAAAAAATCACCATTGAGAGTCTCAGAAAGCCTCTAGTTTTTAATGATGCATCTGTACTTTTCCATTGTGTTGTGCTGGAAAAGACATTTAATTTATTTTAAAAGATCTGGGGTGTTCGGTGAGCCCAGTTTGCACATTTCTCATGACATATCCAGCATTCTCATCAAGGGCAACTTCTTAGCGTGGCAGGCTACAGAACAATGCAGCTTTTTTTTCTTTGCCCCTCTTTCTCCCAAGGAATACAAGTCTTCCAGAGAAGAGAGCATCTCTCATTATATAAAAAAATGTGTGTGCCTGGTTATGTGTATCATATAGGTGGGAAATACAAACTTTAATAAAAATGAGCCATTCTAGACCGGGGTGCTGTAAGTCTGATGACAAAATTGGTTGTCCTCATAGCTGAAAATTCATGAAGGGAACAAGTGTTTTAAGAGGAAAATGACAGTGTTCAATTTAATCTGTAGAGAAATTGCAGCTTTAACTCTTTAGGGGCAGGAGATGGCTTGTTGTGAACCATGCTTTTATGCCGCAGAGCCCTACTCCCTGGCACAAGCTTGTTAGTGCTGGTGCAATAGAAGTAATAACAAAATCCTCTTTGTCTCAAGTTGGTATCTACAAATTCTCACAGGGAGAAACAAAACAAAACAACACAAAAACCCCAACAGTCCAACATGTCAAACCCTTGCTATTTTCGCATGTGAAAATCCCCTGAGAGAAATATTGTGTATCGCTACTGTAGATAGAGTACATGTACTCAAGAACAAAGAGGGCTTAAGAAGAAGACATGGTGAATATATAATAACTCTGAATAAATACGGTAAGTCCTCTCTTGTTTCTTCGCAAGTGCTTTTCAAGAAGTGAATAATGTAAAGCTCTCCAAGTCACTTAGGGTCTGAGCCTGCAAATATCTACTCATATGAGTACTTCTTACTCATGTAAGTAGTCTCATTGAAGTCTGTAAACCTGCTCATGTGAGTAAGGCTAAACAAGTTCAGGGTCTAAGACACTATGGGAGAGACAAAAGCATATACAAGTACAGCCCTAAGACTCTTCAGACATGGAGCAGCAAAAGATTTATCTGAGGCTTCCAATGTAAAGCCTTGTAAATTAGTAGGAAGATCTAAAAAATCAGGCCGACGCTGCATTGGGAAGCAATGGAGCTCTCTTAATATGGGGATATAGGGGTAATGTGATGGAAAGACTCAGATGCAGCATGTAGTCTAGCAGTTGTATTCTGTACTCCTCACAATCAGAGCAGTAGCTGGAAGTCTAGCGAGCAAATAATTATAGTAATCAAGTCACGATGAAACAAAGAAGAGGCTATTATTCCAGCTACTGGTCAAGGGAACACAAGTTTGGCTGGCTGGATTCCTGAAGGAGGGCAGCATTTACTACATAATGTGGGATATACACTTTGATGCATTTAAATTGTTTCACAGACTTGTTTGCTTTTACTTTTTAAATAACCTTTTGACCAAAAATAAACTAATAGTTGACTATCAATTTAACGGATTAAATTTTGGACAGCAATATAGGGGTATCTGCTAATAGTCAGGGCTTGCTTGTCTTCTATATTTGCCAATATAAAAATGATCTATGATGAAATCCTTTTGCCCTGTCTTCAGTCTGATGAAGCAAGGAACACGATTCTTCCCATTCTAAAAATAGAACCATAGAAGTAGCAAAATCTCCTCTCATGGGCTTTTTGGGGCGGCACAGCTCTGGCTCTGTCTTTGTGGTCTGGAGCTGAGAGCAAGGTGAAGTGTGACTGTATGCAGATGGCAGCCAAGAGAACTGCAGTCTGGCTGTGTGCGTCTTGCTGTTCCTTGCAATCAGTGGTGTTTTAATCTTCAATAAAATAGTTTGGCCAGTCTTGTTGATTTTATGCTGGCTACGTGATGCAGCCTCAAGATATTTTGGGATAAGTACAGGAATCTGCCTGGCTGTTTAGCTTGTCAGCTTTGCACCTAGAGTGATTTTGACCTTGTGAATATAGGAAGGGCATGGGGGTAGTCCAAGGGTCAGTTTTCTTCCAATTGATAAACCTGTGTCCTAATCTCTATTTTGCAGGAAGGGAAAATGAGGCTTAGAGAAATTAAGGCCTAATGTTGTGAAAAATCAATGGGAAATAAATGGAAGCTGGTACTTCGGGGGTCTGCCCCCAGTGATTTCCTCAGGGTGAAACATGAATTTTTTTTCTGAAAGAAGGAAGCCTATGAGACATCCTGATGGACATCCAGGTCTTGCCTTGTGTTTTACTTATGGTATCACCTATCTTTCAGGTGGGCCTGCCTCCTACTTACTGGGCTACTCTTGAACTCCTAATGTTTCAACGTAGGTGGAAATGTCGGAAAGTATTACTGGTCCATTGCTATCAGTACTATGTTCTTTTTAAACTTGTATAATTTTTAAGTGAGGCTAAGGGAACCTCACCCTTTTGTTGAAAGTGCCAAACTACTGCCCTGTTGCTTCCATCACTGTTGTGTTGGCTGTGCTTGAGGTCGCTTTTTCCTGGTCAGTCACATTGTCCCGAACTTTCTTTTCCCAAAAGCAAAGTTTTATTGAGTAACCTGGATGCTTCTGAGAATTGTGACTGGACTTGAAGTTCATTGATTTGTTGGTATCATATCTCAAATACTGAGGAAGCTAGCTAGCAGAGACAATTCTTGCAAAAATCAGAGGTGATAAAAATGACTATCCATGCTGCTCCCAGGATCCCAAAGAAATTTGCCTGCCTGATTTGCAGTGTTGTAGATTGGGACATTTTGAAGCCAGTCGTATTCATATGAAGTTAATGGAGTTTCTACCAGTGCAAAATCTGTTCCCTACTCTTTCAACTTTTCAGAGAGATTTCATCTTTGTGCCTTTTTTTTTTTTTTTTCCCAAAGGAAAAAAAAGTGAAACATTTAAAGGGGGGAAAAATAGAGATAAGAAAGCCCGTGAAGAAATACTATTTCTAAGTAATGTACGTTTTTCAATGACAGCTTAGTATTTTTGTTAAACGGCACCACTTTCAGCTTTCAAAAAGGTTTAGCCAACAGTGCTCACACTGTTTTCGACACGGTAAACCTTGCCCACCCGTTATAACCTTTAGGTCATTCCAATCATGTTATTTCTCCCATAATGCCAGAAGTAATGGAGTAGGCAGGAAGTGAAAGTAGAAGTTATACAGCACTGCTCTCCTGCCTTTTGTTTGCTTGTCTATAACTACCTTAAACTACTTCCTTCTCATCATTATAACAATGGGATGAAATGGTTCTTTATAAATGGCCATGAAGTAAAGGCAGGCTGCAAAGGCTTCTGTAACCTATTATTATGACCTTTCTCTCATCAGTAATTGTTTAGCAATTTGTACCTGAAAAATCCAAGCTGTCTGTAATGTGCCACACAAGGTGTGGTGAAAGGGCTTTGGAGACAGCTAGAATAATTATTAAATACCAATGTGGAAAAGGCAGCAAGTCTAAGCAGCATGAAAAGGCACCAGAAGATGGAACAGTGAACTCATCTTCAAATGTGTTCGGGTGTGGCTTGTTTTGGTGAAATCAGTGCATGTGATTTGACACACAGAGATTGCTGATGCCGTGCCTAGATTCACTTCATTAAGAAAAAAACCAAAACAGAGCTGGTGTAATTCTGCCATACGCATCTGTAGGCAGAAACCAAACTCCATGAAAATGGTGGTGTCTTGCAGAAGTAGGAGGAGGATAGAGGCCTGAAATACCCTCATACGTTACTCATAAGATACAGGGTCTGTTGTAAGCACTATGTCAGTGTCAGAGCCCACCTATTTGTTGAGGTTAAAGCTGTAAGCAGCCTGACCTTTTCTAAACTCCTTCAATTGATGTCTGGGGGCAGAAGCTTTATAGGTATTTTTTCACTAACTTTTGAACATGGCAACTAATAGAGTTGTCCCTGTGACTAGCGATGACTCAGAGCCAGACACAGTAGGCATGGGTAAGAGTAATGCAAGATGAATGTCAGTAAGTGTCTGTGTGCTGTGAACACTGCTGTGTCTCCAGTAGCATAGTGATTGCAGTGAGGTCTTTTGCTTATGTTTTGGAATTGAAAAGTAAAACTTTTGAAGTTTGTCTTGTGTTTGCCTGGAGCTGGATCATTTGAAGTATTTTGTCCAAATATTCCTTGTTCTAAGTCTGGCCACCCACTATTTTGTGTGGTTTGTCTTTTGCTGGCCCTTTTCCCGTACCCGTTAGTGTTTGCCCAGAGAGTGCCAAAGCTTCATTCTTCTTTCCCTGAATGGCTCCAAATTTGCATCTCATGCAAACAGCCCAGCTGCTAGAGTCTCACTCACAGTAAATGGCTGACACACTATTTATACACACTCCTTCTTGGGTAGCAACTTGTTCCTTGGCGAAGTGGAGAAAATAATATTGCTTGACTTTATTTTTCATACTCTTGCTTTTTAAATTCTTCCTCTTAAAATATTTTGACAGATATTCCTAGTTTTGTGACTTTGGCAGCAGCCAATATTGGCTTATCTCTTTAGTTAGGCCTTTTTCATTATCATTTTGAAAACAGTCTGGATGGTTAACAAGGGGTATCGGAGCAAAGAAACAGCCATGAAAATGGGAAGAGTAAGTGGCTGCAAAGAAGACAGTCTTGCAGTGAACTGACTTGTCTGCCCTCTCCTGGCTGGAAGCAGCCAGCTCAGGCCGGCACACCATGCTCCCTGGGCCGCTGGCTGCTCTAGCAGGTCAAGTAGCAAGAGACAATAAGGGGATTTATGCAGCAAACGAGACTGGGCTCTTCCTCTGTAACCTCAGCTATTGTCACTGCATGTTTCTTAGTAATGCTGCAGGCTTCCCACCTTCCAGGCATGTCTTTTCCAACCTGCTTCCTTCAGCTGTGGCCCTCTAAGTTTGGCAAGAAGCTGCCAGGGCAACTAATGGGGTGGACTGGTCCTCCTCAGCATTAAGCTGTTGGTTAGTGAGATCATGCTGCCATGTAGGTGCTGACATCCTCCCTTCAGAGCAGAGCTGCGCCATTGCTATGGACAGTGAAGATCTGGGAATGGAGGTTCTGGGATCCAGCTTGTCCCTCCCAAACTGGGGTCACTGCAGTTGGCGAAGCT
This sequence comes from Chionis minor, assembly GCA_013398295.1. Lineage (NCBI taxonomy): Eukaryota > Metazoa > Chordata > Aves > Charadriiformes > Chionidae > Chionis > Chionis minor. Next base: position 115,815 of record VZSF01007165.1, read on the forward strand.
GTGGACTTACCACCTGTCCCACAGGCCTCATTCCCAGGGGCTTTGCAGAACTTCATGTGAGTCCTCATGTGGCTTTTCCAGCTTGCTTCCTCTTCTTCCTTCTCTGGGATGAAAAGTCTTTCAGGCCCTGTTGCTCAAATCCTGGCTATAGTGTGGTCACATGTAATCAGTAAAAGGGCTGTCATTCTGTTTTATTATTTGTATTATGGTGACTGTCAGGTCTCGGGGTTCTGGGTATAGTAGAAACACAGAACAAGAAGGTTGCTCCTTGCTCAAAGCTCAATGATGTCATACCTGGCTGGGCAGGTTTGACGCTTGCCCTGCAGTTAGCTTGCCTTAATTAATATATGACTGCAGAGCATCAAGGAATCAGCCCCTGTGTTTTGCTGTATCCCAGGAAAGGAGGAATGTCTTCAAGATGGCACTTGTTTGTCATTATCAGATTTCAAGGACAGTAATCAGATCTAGTAGTGTGCCAGCTTGGTGGTTCTGTCATGTAGAGCTGATGTGAAGTGTAACCTGGAGTTTACTGTGCTCTGTGCCTTGAGATAAGATGCCAGACCTGCTATTGCAGGTCCCCATGTAAGGACCTGGTGGTCTTAATGCTCTAGATATGGCTGCATTTTACTGTCACGGTTGCTGTGATGTTTGCATAGCATTTCTTTAATTTTTTGAAGAAAAAAAAAGCTGTATATTTGTAAATTAGGATTAATGCGTACTGTTGTTTAACCTAGACTGCCCAAAGTTACATTATATTTGGCAAGGGAAGAGCTAGATAAACATGTGATGAGCAGATAGATGTGTAAGTAGAGCAAAGCAAGAGTCGATTTTTCTTTCTTCCCCTGGTACTCTATTTATCAACCTTTTACAGTGATTTCTACTTTCAAATCCAAAAGGAGTGATGATGGAGAAGGATTTTCTTATCTGCTGCTAAAGAGAAACTGAGGCCTTAATCCTGCAAATATTTATTCCTGCGTTTAACTTTAAAATTAAGAATGTTCACTGCTCTTGGCAAGATCAGAGGACGATTTACTTTTTAGATGAGTCCACCAAATGACTTTTCAATACGATAGCACTCTTCTCTCCTGCGCAGATGCAGGAAGTACTGTCCATTTAACATGGCTGCTGTTTGACCTGGTTTAGTTTGTTTCTAATTCTTAAGAAAGCAGTTGGAAAAGGTCCCTCCATTAAGTTTTTAATTTGTGTAGGAATTTTGGTGAATTCCTTGAAATTCAGCAGAAAGCTTAGTTTTTAAGTTAGGCATTATGAGTATCAAATTAAGCTGTCAGCATGTGAAGTGATACAGAGGAAGATGCCTACAAGTACAAGCGCACTCACACGAACACACACACGCATCTCTTTCCTCTCTGACTGGTAAGTCTTAACAGCAGAACTAGAGGCTGGGAATTACATTTTAGTAATTCTTTTCTAGTTATGTCAGATTTCTAGCATGCTATTAGAGACATATGTGTCATCCTCACCATCACCCAACATATCATTGCTGTTTCAAACTGTTACCAGAGCTGTTGACACAGAATATTGTGTCTGTCGACAGCTCCAATTAGTTGGCGTGTCTGACTACTGACAGCACAGTCTACTTTTGTTTATGAAGACGGTGTGAGCTGTATCTCACTCTCACAACCTCCAGTGGCAGACAGATGGATAGAACTATATAATCATCAACGGAAGCGGGTGATATTCTGTCTTCACAAATCATCATGTGGAGCAGAACCAACGGCCTTTTGTCTGCTTTCAGAAATGACTGCAAGATTCCTCCCATCTGTCAAGTTATGAGGATGAATATGTATAAAATACATCAGATATATATGCGGGGTTTTGTATTGTGGGGGTTTTTTTTGTTTGATTGGGGGGTGAGGGGGAAGGGGGGAAAACGGGGAAAACTGCTTAATTTTCACCAGATGTTACCTATGAGGAATGGAACAGTAGAGGGAGAAGCACAATCATTTTCTCTCAAATTGAACTTTCTTGAGGTTTTTTGTTGTTGGTTTTGGTTGGTTTTTTGTGTTGCTTTTTTTTTCTTTAAAGGAATGGACCCAACCCCTCATCATTTGCAAATGTGGAACCCCATTGATTTCCTAAGGTCGTACAATTGCAACTGAGCACAGAATTTAGTCTAATGCACTCTTTACATGTATTTAATCCTCTCTATTGTGTGATTATAAAATCTTAGCAGCTGCCCAACCAGCGATGTTCTGCTTTTCATTTAATAGCAGTTACAGATACAAACTATTTTCAAATATACAGTTCCAAGTGCCGAGTGGTTCCTCAAGCACAGTGTACACTGAGTTCAGGGAGTGTTTGTTCTGAGAACAGACACACACCCCCCCAGGTAGGTAAGTAGTATAGATTTGGCTCGCTCATTCAAGAAACATGCTATTTACTATAACTTAAAAGACCTAGAATTTAACTGTGACATTTGTTTTCCTAAGAACAGTATGATTAATTGATATACACAGATTTTTTTTTTTAAGAAATAAGGCTTTCTTTTCCTTAACGTATCAAAATATCAAGGTTTTCAATAGGACTTTTGTTGTAGCCAGCAAATTCTCATAAAGCAAACAAATGTCCACTTAAAAGTGAGGAGGAAATCAGGATATGAATTGTATTTCTACTGTTTCTCTGTCTAGTTTTCCTGCTTTGCACTAAATAGTATTTTTCAGCTTTCCTCTGCTGTAGCACATGCTATAGCATTTAAGTGCTGATTCTGACTGCTAAAAGTTAACTAGTGTTTATTTCTGAGTGAAGTGGAAGCGGGATTGGAGTTTTGTCCAGGAATTAAGGAATACAGGTTCACTTATTTACTGCATTTCATATAGCAAATGAATAACTGTTATTTCCTTACCTCTGTGAGAAATGAACTCTAATCTTGAAAAAATATCCTGATTTTCCCTGCAAAGTCAGCAGAATCTAGTGTATAAAATATAAGCGTGTACTTAAAGCACCAGAGAAGAGCACTTCATTGATAGCATTTTTGGTTTTGTATTTTACTTCAGGAGTAGATTACTACTAAGACAATTGGAACAAAACCAATGACATTTGGGGTAGTTTTGTTTATTCCCCCCCCCCCCCCCCCCNTTTTTCTCCCCCCCCCCCCCTTTTTTTTTTAATGCCTTCTGTGTCTTCTGTAAAACTAGTAATCCAATGAGTAAAATTTAGTGGGAAGGATTTGATTGCCTGTTACATTCTGTGGATCTTTAGAATAATCTCTACTGGAGTTTGAAGAAAAAACTAAAAGTTTTATCCTGACTGATTTTACATCCCTATTAGTTCCATTTTCACTCCATTAGTGAAAAGAACCTAAACCTGGGGAGGAGTATTACTGCTTTTGGTTTTGATACAGGCTGATTCCCAGTGTGTTCAATGCAATAATTATAACAAGTAAATCAGTAATATAAAAGTACTGTATTTTATTTAGAATTTGGCAATTTTCCAATAGCATGTGCTTTTGATTTTTGCACATCCTCAAACAGTTGGACTGTACAGGGTACAATACTTTTGACTTTTTCTTTTAAAATTTACATGAGTTTATAGTTGAGCTCTAGGATTTTTCAGTTATAGATGAGCAATGATGTAATGATATTGTGCTGCACACTCTGAAACTCAGCTGAAATTTTGAAAATTCCTGAGCATGCCACAGAATAAATATATTAAAATACTTTTGCTCAACATGCATGAAGTCCAAGAAAATTCATTGTGACCTCCTGGCTAATCTAAGAACAAAGGAGCAGCTAAGTTAAGTAAATAAATAATTAATTTTTTATTATTCATGTGACTGTACTAATTACTGTGACCCAGTTCTTAATCAGTCAGAGATCCCAGTGAAATACTCCATGGAAGTTAGGCGTTTGTTCAAACAAGAATTCCAATATTTAGATCATAGAAAGCATGTGGGTCAGAGTGAGAGAAACAGAGGTTGTTGGTTGACCTCTTGAGAGTCGCTGAGCATGTGTGATTATGAGAGCAAGTACTGTGGATCCCAGGTTGTGAAGTGTGAGAGTAAGCAGAGGACTTGCACTAGCTTTTCTTCTGCCATGGGTCATTGGACCTTTTTGTTTCAAGGCCTTAAAAGGGACAGAAGTATTAGCAGCAATGATGGGATGGAGTAGCACCAAGTGTGTAGCCACTGGTTCTGTGACTTTGTGGGCACTGAGAGCTGCTGCAGAGCAGAAGCGGTTTAATGGGAAAGTTCTTCACTACTGCCAGCACCTGCAAGCTCTCCCCTCCTTCCCTGACTTGTATAGTAGCAAAAAGGCACATCTGACTTCAGAGAGAGCCCCTTCTTGGGATTCAGATGCCGGAGAGGTTAATGGGTCGCCTTAGCCAGGTCCCAAATATGACTTTTCTCTCAAATGTCGTGTTCACAAGAACGTCTCTAAGGAGAGCTGGTCAGTCTTCCAGGATAGCCTTCTCATCTCCAAACACAACTCCTTTTCCTATCATTTTTCTATCCTCTTGTCCCTCATGCTGTGTTATGCAGGCTGTGGGATTGCTATCACTGGTGCTAGGTATATATTTGTTTCAGCATGTTATTTTTTCATTTATTTTAAGATTTTTTTTTTTTTTAAACAGTGCCATGTTAGCTTCTGAGAAACCAGTGATGTCTCTGTTTACTGAACTACGAATAGTATTACTTAAATAGTGATTATTATTTGTGCCTTTGAACTGAGCTGGGGTTTGACTGGTAGGTGAGGACCCTATCACCCACCACCTGGGCAGCCATTGCACAGAGAAGACATACAGTCAGATATAGCCCCTGCTGCCAAAGCGAACAGGCAAACCAGACAAAAGAATTGTTTTTACCCCTGTTTTACATATAGGAATTGAGGCACTCAGAGATTGGGTTACTTATGTAAGTCTATGGTATGAAATAAGTTCGTATGTCTTGTGTTCCTGTATGTGCCCTAACCACAAATCATCCTTCAGGCAAATTTACCTGTCATTCTGGTAGTTAAATGAGATTTGCTCCTGTGGTAACTTCTGCAAGTTTAAACTTGTTCTGAGAACACTTCACAAAGGACAAGTCATTGCAAATCCATACTTAAAGCAAGGGGGTACTCAGGACCACCAACTTCTGGAGTATTTTTCATCAAGAAAGCATGAGCGTTGAGAACATATTTAGACCAACGTGATTGCACTGGAAATATTTATTATTGAAGAAAATTTTTAATCCCATGAACTGCTGATGTTAAGAAAATGCTTTGGTTTGAATAGAGTTTAAATTAAAAATAAAATTTTACTCCAACTTTTTAAAAATGTGGAACCTAATCCTGGCAGCTGTAGTTGGCTTGAAAACAGTGGAGTTTCACCAAGGAGGAGTTGTTGCTCATCTCTAATGGAAAAAAACCCACTTGTAGTTAGGTACCTGAAAAGGAATATCCCCATTTTGTAGGAGGAAACAGAGATAAGTTTTTTACATGCTGCACCTGAGACTCTGCAGGTTCAGAAGGCCAAGCTCAGTTTTAAGTGAGTTAAAAGTCAGTCCCGTGCTGAGACCACCAGACTGTGCCACTGTTCATTGGTAGTGTTCTATCAGCAAGTGGGTTTTTTGTCTTATTTTGCCTGGCTTGCTGTGTTGCCAGGTGCTAATCCTGCGACCTACCCTAATTCTCAGAGTTCTTTTCCTATTTTTCATTGCAGGATAACAAGTATCTTGACTGTAATCTATTAATTGAATTGAATAAACTTGTTTCCCTAGCAGTGAGAGCATATTGTTTGCACACAGTGTCATCCCAGGCCCTCCAGCTATCGAAAGATTGCCAGATATGTTTATTAAACCCCCTGAGCTTGGAAAGAACACAGAAAACTGTCATCTAGAGCAATACGAAAGTGCCTATCTCAGCTGGGGATCTGGCTGTTATGAATAAAGGAAGAGTTTGTGGTAGAGTTTTGAGATGTAAAGAGAAAAGGCTTCCCTATGGTGCAAATGTGTTGGAACCCTCAGGCGAGAAAAAAAAATATTGAATTGTTGCTGGCAGTACAATGTAATTATTGAGTTAGCTACAGCAAGGTCTGGGAGCTTCCAAGGTAAAGGCCTGGTGATTTTGTTTTTTCTTTTCTCTTCTCCCCCCTTTCTCCCCCCTTCTCAGGATAATTAAAATTTTGAATTGTAACAATTTGTTTCCTCCTCTTAGTAGTAATTGAACCACAAATATCTAACATATTTCCGATGATCTTGTGGAAGGATAGGTTTCAAAGTTCCCATTTGGCATCTGCTTCCTTTCCCTTTTCTGTTGTAAGTGAAATGCAAACTAGCCAATAATGAAAGAAAAGATGAAAGGAATAGTAAAATCTTGTTCCAGTTCTAAACTCTTCTTTACTGCAGATGGAATCTCAGACCTGGAGATTCTGGTTTGTTGTACTATATCCTGGCTTTATTGAGTTTTTCCGTATTGATGTTGGGATTTCACCTACATGCAGCAGAACCAGAGCTGAGGAATCTAGATTATTTTTGTCCCCACAAAGGACGTTTGTTTCTATTGACCTGAAATCTTACATATCTGAAGGTGTATTAGATTAAAATATGTCTACATCAGCAATTGCTAAACTTTTTCTTGATTGTCATCACACTTGGAGACTGATAATTTCCTGCAAACTAGCAGTACAAACTTTCTTATACTTCTTTTCCCCAATCCCCTCCATTAATCATTAGAAAGCTCTTGCTGGCCATCCTGGAAAAGAGACTTCTGCTTCATATTAGTTAAACTTATATCCTTTTTTGTTCATATGTGCTATGGTCTTATTTTAGTGCTAAAAAATGTTTTTACTGAATATTATATTTATTGACTTTTTAAAATGAAACAAAGATCTTGCAGGTGCTGTTCTTGGCAGCTTGTGCTGCACAGAAAGCATACTAGAGTATATACTCTTAATATTTAATGGTGAGAAGACATGGAAAATGTGTCATGTAGCAAATAACAAGTGGTGAGGTGGAGCTCAAACGAGGGCTGATACTTATCTCTGGTTCCCATAAATTGCCCAAGACAATGGGGATCTTTCCATTGACTTTGGTGAGCTGTGGCCTGGGTCTCACATGTCTATATCCAAAATATATTGTTGTCATTGATTATTTATGTTGTTGTCATGCCTCAAGGCTTCAGTCTAGATCTCTGTTGTGCTGGATTTTTATTGGAGCACGCAGCTAGAGCTGCTCTTAAAGCTCTTTCAATCTAAACAGAATAGCTATTTAATAAAACAGTCCTTTTCTAGAAACAGTAATTTGATTCAAATGACAACACACAAGAGTGGCCTGCTTCTGTTTTTGGCTGCTGTGGTTCTGTGTTACAATCCCTGCTGCTGTTGCCAGTTAGCCAAAACTAGATATAGCTGGGTTTTTTTTATTATTCCTCAAGCTTAAAGTAGTACTTTACGTGTACAGCACATACTCCTTTACTTTCTGTTGCACTGTAGTCAGGTGTTTTCCTTGTTTTTCCAAGGGGAATACAATTTATGTGAAATTGGAGTTGTATTTGCCCTGATCTGTCTGGTTTCTGTAAAATATTTTTGGTTTTACTTGACCATTTTCCAAGGAGGTGCATTAAAATGTTCCTGTAGTCTGTTCTTGCATCTTTTAGCGGAGCTGAGCTTATTTTTTCAGATCATAAATTGGTAACTTGAAGCGTCATGAACTTTTAAGATTCAGGTTTCCACTGCTAACCTTGTAGATGGAAGGGGAGAAAAGATTCTGAAGTGTTTGGTTTGACTATGGGCTGAGGACCATAGGTTTAGTCACCTTTGATCATGCAGAACTCGAAGGGAGCTTACGCTGACTAGCAAGGCAAGAAGTTCAGTTGTATGATCCTTGCATATACGCAGGTTTGGCAAATTGAGGGGAACATCCATCACTCATTATTAACTGATGCCAAATCCTTACTTAGGAGGAAAATCTACTGAAAACTTTTGTGTGCTCAGTGTTCCTTACCTGTGCTCTGTGTGGTATTTCCTGAATGTAGGTTCTGGGGCAGCCACAGTGCTGGCTACCAGGAGACTTAAATGGGAACAAATCTGCATTCCTGTGGGGAAGGTAGGCTAATTAGCTTATTGTATAATTAACAAGGTATTGTTTGCTAGAGGAGCTGTGGAGAGGTGTTACTACTCTGAAGTGAAGAAGTTCACTTGCTTGCAACCTAACCTATGTCTCTTGTTCACTGTTGCCAAAGGAAGAATGGGAAGAATTCAGCAGATGATTTTCTTCAGTATTTACTCAGAAGGGAGGTACTAGTTGTTTGGTTTCAGCCAAACCTCAGAATAGTACCCATTTGTCCACCAGTCAGTGTTTAACCTCATTCAAAGGTCTTGCACTGCCCTTTGTAAAATAGTGTTGGATTTTGTGGGTTTTCTGTAAACTGCATAGACTTTCTCTTGAGCCCACTGACAGAGGGGAGCATGCAGGGCCTTATTATGCTTTTCAACTGATACCACTATAAATGTGTTATCTTGGAGCTGCAGCCGGTTAGTTCCACTTGTGATCTCTTTGCTGGAGTTTCCCTAGTTTGGAAAATCCCATTGGTCTCCTCCTTCTCTGCTAGTAAGTACCTGCATTGTCATAATTAAGATGACGCATTCTGTAGCTATTTGTCTGAACTCTCCACCAAGAAAGTAGATGCCCTGCTAGGAGATCCAGATTTTGTTCTCAGCTGGATTGCTGACCTGATGTTAAATGCTAAACAAATGCCTACAACTTTGTGCATCATGGGTATTTTCCCCTGTGTCTTCTGTGACCTGTGCTCAGACTTATGTCTTACATAGAACTGCCTCTTCTTAAACATCAGCTTTGCAGTACAAGATGCACTTGCTTACCTGCCTCCTTTCATAGTTTACTTCAGATATATGATTCAGGCTTTGTCGTTTAGTAAACGTTGTCTTCTAAAATAATAGTGGTTAAAATTAAGCACTAGATTACTGAAGGTGCTATAATGATGTTTACACAGTAGTGTGAGCTCTGAAAATGCTACAAGACAGCTATTATTACTTTTACTGGGAAAGATAGTCTTAGTAGTCCTTGTAGTTCTTGGTAAATATGAGAAGGATTTATTTTTATTTATTTAGTTTATAGAAGGAAATTGGGGAGAAATTCTGCAGCACCACCTGTAGCTCAAGGTTTTGCCTACAAATTCAGATGTTTATTACAGTGTAAAACAATTTTCAGTTTAAGTAGGTGCCATTCTGAACAATTTAAATGATCTTTAATCTTTATAAATATAAAAAAAAATTATATTAGGTATATGTGCTAATACAAATACAGGCTGGGTGGAGAATAGATTGGGAGCAGCCCTGAGGAGAAGGACTTGGGGCTGTTGGTTGATAAGAACCTCAACATGAGCTGGCAATGTGCGCTTGCAGCCCAGAAGGTCAACCTTATCCTGGACTGTATCAAAAGAAGTGTGGCCAGCAGGTTGAGGGAGGTGATTCTGCCCCTCTACTGTGCTGTGGTGAGACGCCACCTGGAGTACTGCGTCCAGCTTTGGAGTCCTTAGCAAAAGAAGGACATGGACCTGTTGGAAAGGGTCCAGAGGAGGGCCACAAAGATGATCAGAGGGCTGGAGCACCTCTGCTGTGAGGACAGGCTGAGAGAGTTGAGGTTGTTCAGCCTGGAGAAGGCTCTGGGGACACCTTATAGCAGCCTTCCAGTACTTAAAGGGGGCCTGCAGAAAAGGTGGAGAGGGATTCTTTATCAGGGAATGTAGCGACAGGACAAGGGGTAATGGCTTCAAACTGCAAGAGGGTAGATTTAGATTAGATGTGAGGAACAAATTTTTTACTGTGAAGATGGTGGCGCACTGGCACAGGTTGTCCAGGAAAGTTGTGGATGTTCCATCCCTGGAAGTGTTCAAGTCCAGGTTGGATGTGGCTTTGAGTAACCTGCTGTGGTGGGAGATGCCCTTGCCCATGGCAGGTGGGGTGGAACTAGGTGGTCTTCAAGGTTCCATCCAACTCTAACTATGCTATGATTCTGTGTATAATCTTTACCCAGCTGTAGTTGGTGGCAAAACTCCCACAGGTTTTAGTGGAGCCAAGCCTTTCCTGGTGTCCCTTTTTCACAGGGCTTTTTGCGATTTCACAGTTTGACTTTTGAGGCATACTTGGGCTGAACTGTCCAATTTAAAACTCTTGATGAAGGAACATTGTAGGAAAAAAAAATTTTTCAATTTCAACTTTTTTGTTTAATATTTTTAAGTAAACAAAACAGATTTAAGAAAAATAATTTTTTTTTTGTCTTGAAAATATGAAAATAGGAAGTTTTCACATCATGGAAAAAAAGGAAAAATCTGTAATAATAATAAAGTTGCTGTGAAATTGACCCAATTTTTTGAGGTATTCGTGTAGAATGAAGATGTAGGTCTGTCAAAATATTTACCAGCTCTAGATTTCATTCTAGAAATTATACCAGTTTTGCTTCACCAGCTTTTTCAGTTTTACTTTCAGATCTTGGAAAATGAAAAATACCACAATATATCTTTGTTAATGTAAAGATACCTGCAAAATGTTCAAATATTTTAAGCTACAGAAAGTGCAATGATTGCGTGCATTTCTTTAAAATACTCAGTTTTCCTTCTAAAAATCCCTACGCTATTTGTGGTGTGTGGTTTTTTTTATTAAATATCTTATTTTATTATGACATACTTATTTTGTGGGGAGGGGAGGGAAGGAAGGGGAAGCAACCACAGACTTTATTTGCAGTAGGGAGGTAAGTATAAAACAATGAGCTTGGATGACTTTACTATAAAGTAAGGTCTTTTTCCCAGAATGACAGTCTGTGTTCCCTATTACCCCTTTACACAATATTCAGTTGTTATGATATTGTATACATGCATTAACAAATAAAGGAATGCATCCACAACAATTATGTTCCTCTTCTGCTTGATTTAGTTGTCAGCATGCATTCACGACTCTGTAAAGTATCTCCTTCACAGCCTTGTCAGGCATACCTTTTTCTCCCCATAATGTCAACTCGGTACGGCAGGCAGGCCAGGTGAGCTTGGCTCACTTTCAGGTTTTGTCTGTCTCTTTATCTGAAATTTTTAAAGGGGGACGTCAGAAGAGGTAATTGCCATAAATTACACACTGTCTGTTGTAAATTGTGATGAGAACGTAATTGAAAATTGAGCTGAGAGGCACTTCCTGGATTCAAACCGTACAAGAGCCAGAGGACAGCCTTAGCAATTTGCGGTGGGCCTGCAAAGTCATTTTTTCCACCCCTCTCTCCAAAAGCGTAATTGATTCCGGTGCTGTACGATTACACTCCTGTGTCAAGGGTTGGCCTGAGGGTCCTGGAGAGGGTTATGGAGATGATTCTGTGGGGCTTACACAAATAATTGACTCGTTTCATGTGAGTACTGTGTGAGGGGAATATTAGCTTTTTCTGACAGGAGAAGTGGAGCTTGACTGCTTGTGCAGAGATGTCACTGTTCAGAATGGGACATTGTTCAGGATTCCCAGGCATTGTGCGTGTTTGTGTGAGCCCTGGTAGATTTGCGCCTCTCTCAGGCGTTGCTGAGGGTGGAGAGAAGTATTAGGGTTGGGGGAGGGGGAAGAGTTAGTTTTACTGTCTCTTCCACCCCCTTTTTCATCCTCTTTGCCTCTCAGCTAAATAAAAACTGTGAAATGCTAATGAACAAATCAACCTAAGTAGGTGGTATTATTCATAGCAGAGACTCGTGCCTAGAAGAGTAAAGTGACTGAAATGGTAGGTACAGGACTCCCTGCTAGGCGAGGACTGAGTAGAAATTTTCTTTGGCCACTAAACCCTGCTGATGCTGACCCAGTTCAGCATCCTTTCCATGCAGTCCAGGGTCACACCAGCTGGCAAGAGAAGAGCTTGTGGATCTAAAGGCTGAGGGATTCAGTGTAGCAACCTTGGTAGAGTACTGACCCATCCAGAATTCACTGGAAAACACAGCTGCTTTGTTCATGACTTTTCTGAACAAATCCCAGCCTGGGTCCAAGTGATGAGTTTGGAAGTTTGGCCCCATTTCATGGCAACACTTCAGTCTTACATACATCCAGACTTTTAAGTCCATTTGCATTCTTTTAGATCTCTGCATATATACAGGATCACCGCAGAACAACTAAATGTCCAAAAAACAAAACACCCTTCTGTGAGGGAACATTGTCATGTTGCACAAAAGACCTGTGATAAAATGGATTTACTAGAGTCTCCCAACAGCTGGAATTACGCAAAGCTGAGAGTACTTCTTTGATACTCATGGCTCACGTGAAAATAAATGTGTATGTGTGTGCACATACACATGCATATTTGCTTATAGCCAGTGGCTTTCAGCCTCTAGCTCTAAGGAGATTTAAATAAATATTTTTATTGCCATTGGGAAATAGTCTTTAAGCCTCTGAATCCAATTCAATGTGGTGAGAAGTACTCAAAACATGTAACATTTATACTGCTACACCAGCCTTTTGTAGGTATAATTCTTTGATGGTATTTCCCAAGAGGGATGAACTTTCTTGCAAAAGCCTCAGTAACTCCTGGAGAGAGAATAAGCAGTAGCAAAGCGGGCAGCAACATGAGTCGGGCAGCGACATGTGTCTGGCATCCTTGTCCCTGCAACTGTGGGATGGTCTTTACCTTACGGTCTCTTATGGAATCCCACTGGAAGCTGACTCAGGAAAGGGCCAAAGCAGGGAGGCAAGGCTCAACGTGAGGACATACTGTTTTGGGTCTGTACGTTTCTAGTCCTTTGTCCCTTTTCCTCCAGAACTAGAATCTGAGAGACATACTGTCTCACAGGTAATCAAGAACAACATGAAATTTGTATATTAGGCCTTTATGTAAATAACATAATGAGCTACTTTGCGTATTTAGAAACAGATAGTTTATTTAAAACATTCCATTTGATGGCAAAGTTCAGTTTCTGATGGAAAAGGGCCAGCCCTACTCAGGTTCCTTTCTCAAACTAAGACAGACATTGTGACTCTGCTGGGGTAGCCTGGGAGTGGGTACCCTGAATTAGTAAAGATGAAGGAACTTTAAATAGCTGAAGTTCCTGGTGGTTCTCAAGCTCTTTGTTGGCATTGTAAGGATGCAAGAGGTGAGGGTGGTGGATTACATTACAGACCTGATAAAATTATTGTCCTGGCTGAATAGTGCTAGTGGTGTATTTATGGGAGAGCTGGGGAACCGAAGGGGTAAAAAAAAAAATCAATTTTCATGACAAATCTCTTCCCCCNGAAAATTTTTCAATTCTGACCTTTACATCCATCTTTAAAATTAACAAAAAGTACCTGGCACGTACTGGGGTAGCTTTATATGTGGTCTGTTGCAAAGAGGGCACGGCCTTGGCCAGACAGTGGTATGAGTAGAGTTCCATGCTTGTCAGACCTGAGGATACCAGGATTTGTTCATCCTGTCTATTTGATGGTTGTTTGCAGTTGTTGGATTTTGTCATGAATTAAAATACAGCCCTCCAGGATGAGTACTGACATGCTAGCATAGGGCTGAGTCCTTGGAGAACTGTTAAGGTGCCAGTGAGGCAAGCCTTTGGGTCTCCAATTGCATTATTGGGTTGCTAGTTCTTTAGGCACTTTGATGAAGGATGTATTTTTTTGTTGTGATTTTCAGACATGGCCCATAGTACCAGTGTTTCAAGTTTTGTAGAAACAACTAATACAAATAGGGCACATCCTCGGTTCTGGATCAGAGGCTGGAAATAGCAGATAAATAATTATGATACTGACATACTAACAGGAAAGCAGCACTGCATGTGTTATCTTCAGAACGTGAAATTCTTGGGGAAAGAGTTGCATTGATGGGTGAGTGATGACCTAATTTTGAGTCAAAGCCTTAACAAAGAGGATTTTATGGTTAAAGTACTGGTCAGCATGGTATCTTTTCTGCTGAGTGTCTCTGGGGTTGAGCACTGGTGACATAAATGACTTGTTCTATATTTTATATCACAGCAGGTCTGACTAGTTGTTTCATTTAATGTGATTGGACTCATATAGCTTAACAGACAAAGGAGGAGTTAAACTGCCGTACTGGAAAATGTGGAAATTACAGTCTTTTGTTTCAGAAACCCAATTGGTTTTCTGAACAGACAATCCCAGTCATCATGTCTTGAAAGCAATACAAAGCAGATTAGATTGTGAAGAAACCTTCATGTCAAATAACCTGCAAAGAAAAAAAAATCTTCCAAGGGCAACTAGAAAATACTCAGGATGTTTCTTTTACTTTAAAGGAGAGTCAACAAAAAGGTGTGGAGAAAACAAAGGTTATTAAAATATGGTTTTTTTGAGTGCACAGTCATGAATTTCAGGCATACTTGAACAAAAATCTTCTAAGAAGTTGAGGCTTATGGCAGGGGATACAGAAGGTATCTCTTTCTTCACAAATTAAAGGAAGTTTTGCCAATATTGGGATGCTGAGTAACTTAATCTTTTCAATAGAGAGGTTTCAAAACAAAGAAAACAGATATAAAACTAAAAAAAAAAAAATAGTGCAACTAAACAGGAGCATGCAGTTCCTCCTAACCAGTTATGAATAAAACAGTAAAGCTGTTTTGCAGAGATGGGCTCAGGAGGTAATACTGGAAACCAAAATATGGAAGATGAATCAATCACCAGACCAGATGAGAGAAACATATTTCAATACATGATGTTGGGGAGATACTAGAATATGACCACCTGTTTTAGTGTCTGGGTTCTTGAAAATAGAGGATAGAGCAGAAAAAAGTTACTAAAATGTCCCAGGCCTCAGGATACAGTCTATTTAGTTTATTAGAAGCAGCACCTTTTTGACGGGAGAACACGGGATATTTGAGGTAGAATGAAGGAATCTCTCTGCCAAACCCCAGTTGGAGTGCAACAATTTATAAGACTTGACAAAGTGCAGGTCACACAAAAAGTGCCTCAAGATAGCTAAGGGCAGTAGACACTTGTTTCTGCTCCAGGTGCAGTGGTTAATGTTCTGGGAATGCTTCAGGTTTGGACTACTTAGCAAGGGAAGTTGTTACAAGAAGCAACAGAGAAAAAGGGTAGTGGGACAAATATATATGCCAGAAACAAGGTTTGTGTTTTTAGTAGTATGGACAGTTATTGGCATAAGCTCCCCAGAAAAAGTCTGGATGTTTCATCTGGGGCAGATGTGTGATCCAGGTAATATTTGTTGGCCTCAGTATAGGATTAATTGGATAAAATTCTATACTCTGTATTACACAGACTGTACCCCCACAAAATGGCAGCTTTTGACTTTCAGCAATTTGATTCTTCTCAAAAGTGGGCTTAAAAACTAAGGTAGCATGGTACATACTCTATATTGCTATCAATTGTCCTATTTGTAACAACAAAATGGAGTTATAAAAACAGGTGTAGGAAGAACTGGTCTATCTGGCCCTTCTCTCAACAGGTTAGTTTTGCGGGTGGCTTAGGTACCATTTTGTCTTTCAAATCACATATGTAACTGGCATTGATAGTCCCAACTATCAAAAGTATCACCAGACCATAGAGTACATCTGTGGGGTTTTGGCACATTTTTTTCAGAGCAATTTTTAGATCCTTTTATTCCAGAAGCAAGAGGCTTAACTTGCCTTTTTTGAGCTAGAACAGGAGCACTATTAATTATTAATAGCCCTGAGTTAAGTGGGCCTCATTTTTGACAGAGGACAGTGGTTACATGTGGCTTGGATCAGTCTGTGTTGCCATTCTCTAGGATCACTGCTTCACAGTGCATTTTCCTGTAATGCTCTTTTAAAGCCTTTTTAGTAGTTGGCTATGCTTGTGGTGTACAGTGTTCACCTTATTGTCTAATTCAGGGCCTGGAAATTGTTCTCATTTATTCAGGGAGTTTTCTTCTTTAATGATGGGAAAAGTAGTAATGGGTTACAGGTGAAAATAAGCACATAATTAACACAGTCAGACTCAGGGGGTTTGTTGGTGCCTACTACTCCTTAATCAGTTGCAATTAACACTAGATAAGTGTTTACTCTCAATTCTCTTAATACTCATGTAATTGACCACAATAACAAATTTACATCCATGTATGCACTGAGTTTTTTTTGCTATCCAGAAGCGCACTGGGACTTACAAAACATTGTGTTGTGCAGATATTTCAAATAAGAAAGCATGAAATAAAACACAATAACTTCACAGGAAGAAAACAGGCATTTAAAAATCAATGCATTTGGTGTGTAAACAGCTTGAGAGTTAAATATCTGAGGGCTGTGGTGGAAATTAAGCCTGAAAACTGCAAATTATGTAGAACAGAATGGTTGTTAATTGCAGGTATTTGGACTGAATTCCTGCTTTGTCACCAAATGTCGTATGAACTTTGGGTGAATTCATCTTCGTATCTGTTTTGTTTCTGTGGGGGGAATAATGTAATATCCTGTTTCACATCAAAAGAGACTTATACTAAATACAGCAGAAAGTTGAGACTGTGTCATGGTGGGGCCACAGTAGTAATGAAAATAGGTAGTACAACATGAAAAGATACATCAAAGATACAGATGTGGCATTCAGACTTCCCTCTACCCCAGTTTAAATGTAGTAGCTTACTTACAATGTTCCTATTTGAATTAATTGATTAAAAAAAGCTTATGCTTTATAGGTATGATTGTAAAGAGAGAATTTGGAAAGAAGATTAAGAAGTTAAAAATTCAAGGTTTGCTTCATGACCATGAGCAAGCCTTCAGCTTGTTTGCCTTCTTTCCTTGCTATATGCTAAGGGGCAATAGCAGCTCATTACTTTTTAGAGGATTCACTAGTGCCTTGGAAGTGCATTTTGGACTGTGGAATTTTGAAGCTGTAGGTTATATGTACCATAGCAATATGAGGGTGGTTGGTGCTGGGGACTTGACATCCACATGGTGTGTTTTGGGTAGTCTTAGTTCAAAACTGCCTCTAGCGTGGCCCTTTGGACCTAAATCTACATGAACAGTGTGATAAATTAGCATGAGAAATTAGAAGTATAATCAGATATAATCATGGACCACCTCTTCAGTTCAGTTTCATGTGAAAGAAATCCAGTTTGTGTGCTCTAATATCAAGGTGTTGGGAACTAAAACACAGTAAAACATGAGGAGTTTTGCTTCAAAAGCACACTTTTGACTCTAAATGCTCATGTAAACACTGCCACAGAAGTATTTAAGCTGGAAAGAAGTGGTAATACACTCTCAGCCAAGGTACTCCTGCAACATTTTTTCAATATAAACACTGAAAACAGTATATTTAATTATGTTACAATAAAAGCGCCAAAGAAATATTTGTCCACTTTGTGCTGGACACTAAAAAAGTAGCTAGAGAGTTCCATGCCCCAGAGACTTTCCAGTTCAAGTTGGAGAGGCTGAAGAGGGTGATTTAATGGAACAATGTAAGGATTTACAGTTCCTAGCCTTGAAGATTACCTTCCCTGCAGCTTTGGTACTTTTAGTTCAGGTCAGTGCTGGTGAGTTTAAATGAAACATGAATAAAAGTTCAGCAGCAGAGCTCTACCCTCAAGTCTCTTAGCTTCTAGTCTTGTGAACTAGCTACAACACTGCAGTGAACAAATTTACTTGTGTTTCTGTCTTTGTGCTCTATACTCTCTTAGTTCCTGGCTTTTTATTTTATGCCTGTAAATATATGCATTAAAAATTGTGTGCATCAATGCTTTTAATACTTGGCATGATCATTAGCAAGTAATGGATATATTTTGAATCTTGTCACTTTGTGTGTGTGTGTGTGTGTAAACGCCTACGTCACCATCTGCATGCACTACACCAGCATTAAAGAAAGGTTTCAGCAAAGCAAACAGCAGCAATTCAGAGAGGAAGTAGCAAACAAACGCTACCCCTAAGAATTGCCAAGTGTTAGTTTAAGTGCTGCATGGGAGGCCCCAGGGTCAGAAGCCAACTCCTTTTTGTGCATAGTGTTCGCAGAGGTAATCAGCGACTGCTGAGGTTCAGGTGGAAGTTGCAAATTTTGTTATCTGAAGAAGAAGCTTCAAGCTTTTCTTGATGCTCCTGTGCAAAAATTCTGCTTGATAATTTAAAAAGGGTCCTTTTCTCAATTCTGCAAAGGTGGCCTGTGTCCTTAAAACACAGGTGAGAGCCTGGAAGCTCACTTCAGCAGAAAATCAGACCTCGTGTCCTCCAGAAGCAGCTGGTTTAAAAGGATTGGAGTGTCTATGCAGAGAAAGGGAATGGTCACAGTGTACTTGGAGGGGAAAAATGGCTCTTTAAATGATGATGATTAGGCTGCGTTTTTTTGTATCAGGTTTTTCTTCTCTGTGCACACTGAAGAACTCTAACCCAAATAATCCTGCTGTCATTACTCAGAGACTGCCACTGTCCTAGTGGGGTTATTGGATTTTGGCTATTTGCTACCACCAACAGTGGGAATTGATAGGCATAGTCCTTCAGAACAGCTGTAGTACAAGGCTGTTGTTCTGGCTCTACATAAGGTAGCAGATTTTTCCATTTACTTTTAAAATTATTTTTAATTCATTTGTAACCAAATGCATAAGCAGATTCACAACATTCCCTAATTAGTCCTCTCTTTAAAGTCAACACTGTAATGAAAACAGTAGAATCTGTTTTACCTTCTGCACCAAAACATAAACCAAATATGGATCTATTTTTCAAATTAGTTGTTCAGTTTTAATAGGGCCTTTGGTACCTCCTCATGAAAGGCGCTTGCTCCATGCAGCCTGGAGTGTATTCTGTGGCGCTCTATAATTTGTGAAAGTATACATTAGTGGAAAATAATAGCGAAAGGCTGCCAGAAGACCTTTTGTCTGCACATATTGCCTTGTTTCTCATAAGAAGGGCTCCCCCCACACTTATTTTTTGAATGCATCCTTTGTATTCATAATGGGAACACATTCTTGTTTTGTTTGGTTTAAGAAATTAAACAGTATCAATTGTTTCTGGTTACATATGTTTGCTTGACTTAAAAAGTGGCTTAAGGACCTACTAGAAACTGTTAGGAAAACACTGAAATTAAAATGAGGGGGGGAAAAGAGGGAGTCTGGGCTTCCAGGTAACTTGCATGATTGATTGTTTTGAATTTATGTGTTCTTTGTTATCCCTTTAAACATTCAGTCCTGATCCTGCCTGTATGTGCACCCAGCTTTGTCCATGGAGAAGTCTGTTGGAGCTCTGGGATTGCAGGAGGTTTCAGTGGAGGTTTCTTTCAGCGTGTGGCTTAGGGACAGTAGTTGGCTGCCGCGTGTGACTAACCTGCAACCAGAAAGCACCCCGGTTGTGCATCCTCGCTGCAAGTCGTATCTGCCTTCAGGACTGCCGAGTCCAAGTGTTAAAATATCCCTCAGTGGGATACTGTATCTCTGTATTATCACTGTATTAAGTTTAGGGCCTTTTTCTTTCTACTCTGATTATAGTCTGTGGAATCCTCTGGCTTTTCAAGCTTTTCATGGAAAACTGGATAACTAGACCTTCTTTTAAAATGAAGGTTGAAATTCTTTTCAGTAGTTGTAGCTATAGGAAAATGTCAACCATTCAGAAATTGCAGTAAAACTGGATGGTTACTGAAACTCAGCAGCTTAGATGGGGGTTTCTTGTAAACAAATTCTTATTTGGATTTGAGATATTAAGGGAAATACAATAATAAATGAGGTAAAATGTCACAAGGTTTAACTCATGAGTTTCTTCTCTCCCACGCTGAGACGTTCTTGTTCACCCAACGGTAGTGGCATTCTCCAGGCTATAAAATATTGTAAGATACAATCTGTGAACAGCAAAGTCAGTTCATGGGTGCATCAGAATGGCCGTGCTGTATCAAACCAAAGATCCGCCCAAGCTGGTACATCTTACTTGTCACCTCATAATAGAACATGAGAAATCGGGTCATATTTGAGGATCTTTCCCTGGGACAGTGTCCCATTGTGTGTCAATCAGCAGTCGAGGGATTTCCTCAGGCACAGAAGACATCCTAGAATTATGAAATAATACAAATTGTTTGTTACTGTAGCACCTAGAAATCCTAGTTGTGAACCAGAATGCTGTTGTGCTGAGTACTGTGTAATCATGAAACAAAGAGGCTGTCCTCATTGTTATTTTAAATCTGTTGAGCTCACCATAAAATATCATTTGCATAGTCTGATAGAAGCAGATACAGAACTAGATTGTGATTTTTTGCAAGCCCGTGACCTGTACATTTAACTATCTTTAAGGGATTAGCCCTGCATCTTTCACGGTTGCTCTCAGACCGCTGCACTCAGAAGTAGTGATGTCCATGGAATCATCTGCAGAAGGAGTGTGGGTATGTCCAGTGGTCTAATCCTGCAGGAAGGGCGTGAGGACCACTGGCAGTATGTCCTCATGGCTTCACTAATTCTAAATCTAAAACCCAAATCTAGCTTGATGTGGGTACACGTTTGTAGCAGGGGAAGCAAATTCACTTGAAAACTTCTGGGTATACTTGAAAAAGCAGATAAGTAGAAGACATTTTTCTGTAGAGGGATTAGGGTTTACATTTCAAAATGCACTTAAATTATTTATGAAAATGAAAAAAGTTCCATTTTAGAAATGTATCTTTTAAGCTATTATTAAAAAATCAGTGAAACAATGAAGAAATTTTTTTCTTCAAAATACAAAGTATTTTTTTGTATGGATGCTTCCTTGCACTTGAACTGTGTTGATTGAACTCTTTTTCCCTTTTTCCCTTTTTCCCTTTTTCCCTTTTTCCCTTTTTCCCTTTTTCCCTTTTTCCCTTTTTCCCTTTTTCCCTTTTTCCCTTTTTCCTTCAGCAGAAAGAAAACTTTTCTCTTAAGAGACCTCTCGCCAGCTGCTTCCTGATTTATTCTTTCTTGGATGCCACTTTCACTGCAGGAAAAAGGTAGGAAATTTTTTTTTTTTTTTTAAGCAGCTGGTAGCCATTGTAAAATGTCACCAAAATTAACTAGAAATTTGATGTGATTTTTAAATTAATAATCCCAAGGCTATGCTGTTAAGAAGTTTGACTATTTTACTACTTTTTTTTTTTAGCCTTTAAATGCAGGGGAGTTATGGATCTTACCCTTTAAAATAAGCTGTTTCTGCTGCAGATAAACTATATTATGCTAGATGCTTATTTTTATATTGAGTAAGGGAAAGGGAGTCAAATAAGAAAATCCTTGGTATTACTCACCTAGCAATCATTTAAATAGAAGTTATATCATTCTTACAGTACTCACTGGCTGTAGCAGCAACGGTAGTAATACAAAGTTTGCACAATGCTGAAAAAGTAAAGTGTGTGAGTATCTATTAAAAATCACCTGCATGATTTTTCGGTGAATGAGGTCTCTTGTAAGAGATGAGGACAGGAGCATTTATGCTGTGATGTGATTATTTAAACTACCATGACTGTAATGCTATGGAGATGGCAGTGACCTTTTAACCTTGATAAAATCAATAACCGTCTTCCTTCTTCAAATCATCCGTTGTTGTTTAGTTTATGTGTTAGAATAAAATGTGCAGAATAAATCTACAGTTCTGTAGTTTTTTACCAAAATGCATTTTGAGTGTTGATTAATGTTATCTGTCTGTATGTTTGCAATCTAAGAACGGAGCATATTACGCTGAAAAGGTGTAGGCCTGTGCTTTGCAGTGAGTTTTTTCTTTAAAATCTAAAGCTAACTCCCTCTGATGGAGGTGTTTGAATTTCTTCAAAAGGTTCATAGTTCTCTGTGCTTCACTTCATTTTCTCTCATTTCCTTTATCTCACTTTTGTTTTCACAGTGTTTTCTTATGTGTAGAGGCTTTGCAAATAAAACCAAAATTGGTACAGGGAATCAAAATCAGTTTTGCCCTGGAAAATACTTAATTGGAGGAAAATATACTTTTGATCATTTAAATCATAACTGTTTCTTTTTGCGTCACCTTGCAAAGACTTATGTGAATGCTTAATTTCATTCCTGTGTTCAGCTCATGGGAGTCTTTACGACTACTGACATGTAGGTGCTGGGACACCGACTAACAGGTGAGAGGTTACGTGATTTAAGATTAGGGCCTGGATGCTGGGTTTTGATACCAGAGATGATTTTGTCTGTCATGTTGTCAGTTGTGTCTGTGTGGCACTTGTGCAGTTTAGCAGTGATGAAAGTCTGTGGAATGAATAGGAAACAGCTGAGATTTAATTTATATATTGGGACTTCTGAATATTTCTCCTTTCTCACTTTTATAATCTGAGTTCACAGCTGAACAGAATGACATAATAGGGGAAATTCAGATATTTTCTTTAAAGGAAAAAAAAAAGGAAAAACAGCAATAAAGACCTGAGAGGAGAGAAAAATGTCTCTACGAATGCAACAGACATAAAAGAAAGTGAAGGAAAGTTAAAAATTACCATAGGGCAGGCAGGACACCTGCTAAAGAACCTTCTGCTGCCTTTCACAGCTGGAAAGAAAAATGAAAGAAATGCAAACAACTGTTCTGGAAGCATGAAATCAGCCTTTTGTCTTTTCACCCCTCCCTTTCTGAACAGTTACAGTATGCAAAATTTAGGGGAATCTCAAAGTATGCAGAGGAAAAAAATTCAGTAGGCTCCGCATATAAAAAGCTGAGCCATGGAAGTGTGCTTCTTTGAAAACAGGAGCATGTTTGGGAGCTTCCCGGTGCATTGAAGAAAGTGGTAATTAATGCATAGTGAATGACTTCGAATGAAGGTTGAATAGGGGCATAACAATAGGAAGGTTTTTTTTTAGGTTAAAGTGTTAAAAAAGGAAAGCTGTTAAAAGATGGCTACTGTGAAGCTACAACTTCAATCCTTGTGTTCTCTGACTTTCCTTTATAGACTGTGGTGGGTTTTGTTTTGTATGGGTCTCCAAATACAATGAAGTTAATTTGCACCAATTTCATTTTGTGTATGCTTTGGGATTTTTTTAGTGTGTGGGGTTTTTTTTTCTTTTTTGGCAGGGCTTGGTTCTTTGATGGTGCTTTTGAGCAAATGGTTTGCCCAAAGTTCAGATGATGTTAGCGCCATTCTCTTTTTCATTTACAACATCAAGGGGATTACAGAGAATAACTTTGTTGCCCAACATCAAGGCTATATCTTCAGGCTACTAGAAAGGTAGTTCTCAGAAAGTGTGTCTTCTAATATTTTAGAACCTCCACAGGCTTCAGATAAAACAAGTATTAAATACAAAAAGCTCACAAGGATCCCAAGGAAGGTTAAACTCACACAACCTCCTTCATGTTGAACACCTGAAATGTATTTTTTAGACTGTTGGAGTGTTATCATAGTGAAGACAGCAGTGAAGTCTTATATAACTGAAGACAGAAAGAATAAAAAACCAGCACCTTGTTTAAAGACAGGCAATTTTTAATGGAACATGAGCTAAATATAATCTACTCCTGCCATTGAAAAGGGAATTTGGAGAGTGAGCAAGTCATTTTGGAGGGGTCTTGGGGGTTGATGATTTTATTGGATCATAAGCTAGTAGATCTGCAGTTCTGCTGTGCTTGATCCAAGGCTGGAATTTTATGAGGCTTGAGGACAGAAGAATTGAGATGTTTTGGAGAAATTAAATAGGGAAGCTGCCATGCTCAAAATCTTTTCAAATATGTTTCTGTTCTTGGCAATTCTGAACAGGAGTTCTGGCCTGGAGTGTATTAGCTCAGCACCTCAGTCCTTTATTGCGTAAATATTAGTTATTTCTAAGGAAGGTATGAAATTAAAAACACCCTTAACAACTCTCAAAGTATGTTTTGTTTTCCGTTTTTTCCAGAGGTAGGGAGAGAAAATGTAGTATTCACTGCATATAGTCCAGCAGAGCACATGCCCTTTCTTCCCCAAAACATCGCATTAGTACAGTTTTGAAAGGAAGGTGGGTTGTGCTGGTTAGAGTATGAGAATTTGATCAAAAAGTTGTCTACTTTTGCTGCTTACATAGAGCTGTTTTCTGTCCTGCTGAAGGTGCATATCCTCTCCCAGTACCTAACTCCAGCAGGTGTGTTATTACCCTCCACTCCTTATGTTTGTAAATGGACTGTGAATTCTCAGAGCCTGGAACAGTGCTCTAAAATGACTGTTGTCAATATTATGATAAGAATGATGTTGACTTAGGTACATTTTTGTACTGTTTTCCTTATGTATACGTGTAAACCAGAGTTTCTGATACCCAAAAGATACTTAACATTCCTACTACTTGTGTTAAATTGAAAATGCTAATATTGAGTTAATTATCTATAGGCAACTAGATGCATCTTCTGAACTGTGTGGAACTCAATGTCTGCATTTCAATGTACCTTTTACTGTGTTAAAACCTTTGAGTGTGTGATACAGACAACTTTCTTGGGGGGAAAAAAAATCCTCAAATGTGTTCATTTTTTACAACAGATGTTTGACGTTCATTGGGGATAAAGTTGCTAAGCAGAACTTGAGCCTTTTACCTTTTATTTAATCTGTGAAATTCTGTTCAGTTTGGGCTGAGTTCCTGACTTCTGACCATCCCCGCTTACCTGTTCTGGCCTGCTCTCTCAGCAAGCCCTTAGCAGCCTGCCAGAGCAGTGCGCAAATGCCAGTGGTCCAAAAAGCCATTGCCATCAGCCCTAGGGTAGGGCAAGGTGTACAGGGCTCTGTGCGACCTGCAGGGGAAAGGCTGGAACTTGACTCCTCTTTCTTATCATATCTGAGACTCGGCATGTCACAGGGGTCTGTCGGTCCCTCAGAAAGACCAATAGTAGCACTCTGTGGGATGAAACCTGTGTTGGACTCTTCATCTCTCCTGTGCCTTTTTGGTAGATAGCTTTGTTGAAATGGGGTTAAAACAAGGCAATTTATTGGCAGAGGAGCAGGTGGAAGGAGCCTGAGGAGACTGATGCTCTGTGTTAAGTGATGAAGGGGTGATTGTGCTGCTGCATGTATCATTCCACCCAGTGTTAACAACAGCTTTTAGTTCCAGTAATCAGCTGTGAGATTTGGAGTTTAAGCAATGATGATGAGTTTGGGTATGTTATACACAAAGTATGGGATGCTTGTTATTTTTAAATGTCTCTTATTTACAAAGCTGTGAGCTGATGTCATCCAAAATAAGATAATAAGATGAAGTTATTTAGGTTGCCAAGTCCAACAGTTAGAAGGTGAGGGGTACAGGATACTTGACTGCTGAGCACTTTTGAATCAGTCCCTGTGTGAGTCTTTGAGCAGACTTTAGTGATGTTATTCTGTACTAAATTTGTTCCTCTCCTTTACTGGGTGCTCATGATGGATGTAGTAAGAGCAACATGAGTCATGAACAGGTACCTGTAAACTTGGTACTTTCTAAGTTGAAAAGTAAATAACATTGGCCTGCTTTTCTAGGCTTGTGTGTGTATGCTACTCTTCTATAGGAAAAAAAAAAAATCAGTGTCGGAAAATGTCAAGAAAAGATGTAATGTAAGCACTCCCTCTGCTGCAAAAACTCCCAGTATATAAAATGTGCTCTAGCACTAGCCATTGTGACCCAGGAATAAAATGTTTCCTGTGAATTAGAAGGCTAAGGAGTTGGATTAACTGGGTGACATTTCCCCATCTGGTTTTTATTTATTGTTGCCCTTTTCCATTCACTGTAATTAGTGCATAGAAGTGACAATAGGCATATACTGCACTCTGAGCTACAAGGATGTACCAATATTTTGCGCACTTTCCATTATTTTTTTTTCCAGTGACACTTCTAAAACTCCTAGCATCTTAACTCTGCTGAAACCTATTATTTCTGTGCACTGAAGAGGCAATTTAAGGCACCTTTTCTGTTTGCAAACAATTTTCAAATATAACCTCACACTTTCTGAACTTTTCCCAAGGGCCTCATAAAATCGATAATTGTCCATTTTCCTCTATGTGACTTGAAAAATTGAAGGTCTTAGGATTCGAAATTCAGATCTGGATTTCAGGGTGCTCCTCATCAACACTGCTGCTCAAAGGTGCTCAAAACCAGAATCTGTCTTCTCGCAGAGAGAGGAGCTGTTTGGAAACATAACCCATCCTGAGCTCCAGAGAACCCAATTTTCCTTTGGACTTTTCTCTAGCTTGAATTTAGAGACACTGTTGTTGGATATCTCATAAATACGAAAAAGGTGCAGAAAGAGTCTACTCTTTTTCAGTGATTCAAGCTTGGCATTAGTATAACTTAGTTTTATTTTAAAGATGGGGCATTGACAGGATATTGCCACATATATAAATGTGCTTACAGACAGTCCTATGTAGTCTGATCTTAGGTAATCAGCAGGGTTTTGTGACAGCTTGGCAGTAAATCAGACAGTTCAGTTGGTAGAAGGGTGAAGCAGGCACTTGGCTGGTGGCCCTGCGAGTACTGGAGGTGGGTAGCAGTAACTAGTGGTACTAGTCAGGTTGTTCTGAAGGCTTAAAAAAAAATATCTCCAGAGCAACAACTCCAAGCCTGAAGTTATTTATCCATAAGAAAAGATCCTTTAAGGGAAACCACTAAAACCTGGAGCACACTTTATATACAAGGGGAAAAATGCGATGATATATCCAGAATGACATATGAGCATGAGAAGTGTGGCTGAAAATTGAGGGTTACCTTAAAAAGTAAAGGTACGTTAGATAGTCCAAAATCCATGACTCTACAGCCAAGGGAAAAAAAAAAAGCTTTTTCTGGCTCAGCATTGAAGTGAGAGCAGAGACTAGAAATAAAAAAGCAGTTTATAATGAATAGGAAAAGGGGCACTAACAGCAATTGATGTAGTAGGTATGAAATGTAGAAAGTTGGTAATAGCCACTAAAGCATTGATGATAAAGCCATGTGAAAGGACAATAAGAAAGGTAAAAATGTATTTTTTTTTTTTTTTTAATGAAGAGCAAGACAATGGCATATTTCCGTTACTTGACAGAGGTGAAAAAAACATCTGTTGTTTGGTATACACAAAAGCAATGAATTTGCCTTCTTTGTGCAACAGAAAAAAACCACACAAAATGGGATATGCTTATTTACTGGAATACTGACAGAGTTCCAGAAGTCAGGAAGGGTGTTAATGTTTTGCCAATGCTTAGGATTACAGTGGTAAAAACAAGTTGATACATCCATTATCCATTTTGGGCAAACTAATGGAAAAATGGTAATATAACTAATAGGTTGTATTGTTCTATTTCTTTCTGAAGACAGAGCAAAAACGATTAGGTATCACTTCTGATGTTTCTTCATCATTAAAACTATTCTGCTATTCCCTCCTAGCTGTGAATCCTATACCACAGTCAGACAGCATGCACAATTAAATAAATGTTCCAATGCAATGTGGTAGAAAGGAGAATGTATAATTTATAAAAAAGCATATAATGAATAGAAGTTGATTTTTGCTCTAGGTACTGAATATTGGTTGGGCTGATGATAGACTGGTACTTACAGTTCAGAGTTCTGCATCCCCAAAAGATACTGAAAACTGAATGAAGAATCCATGGTATTTAAGGCTGAATAAAATGCCATGCTGTGACTACCTTAAAGACCTCAATCGGTAAAGTAAAGGGAGAATCCATTAGATTTTAAAAAAGCATAACTCTGTTTAGTTTCTGGTTGATATGTCCAATTCTATTCTAACTGTGTGAAATGTAATGGCACATGGTAATTGGGAAGCTGTTCTTGGAGGCTATTCCCACGCTCTTATTTGAGTACTGGTACGTGATCTTATATACTGTGTTAAAATAACATGCCTCTGGCTCGTGACAAATAGCACTCATCCCAGTGGTTCCCAGTCCATAGGTCTGGAGGTGGCAACCATTTCGAATAGGCAGTTTGGGCATGGCCTTCCTGTTTTAGAGGGTAAGATAATTAATAGTGTAGATGTGGGCTGCTCTTTGTCAGTTGGCCTCAGTGTTAAAGAATTTACTAACTCAGACATAGCCAATGGTCTAAGGTTCCCTTTAAGCCTCAAGCTTTAGGAAATAGAAGTGATCAAATGACACGTGCCGGTTGGTGTGCTCTGATCCTACCAGCTGTGCTCCTCTGAAAAAAGGGGATGAAATGATTAAGATCTGATTTATGCTCTGTCATAGTACTGCTCTAGCTGTCGGACTAACTGCGCCAAGGCAGTAGGGTTTATCCACAAGTGAACTGGAGTTCTAATTGTTCTACAGCTCAAGGTGTATTTGTCTGATTTCTTTACTGTCTTTTCAGACTAGGACTGGTCTGCATTTTGGTTTTGATTTTATCTTTACAAAGGAGGCATAACACATTGAAATGTATTGCCATGAGGCCAGTCCGGTAGGCAAGCAGCTGTATGCAGGTATACCTAGAATATACAGATTAGACAAAGATTACACAAAGAAATAACAGAGGAAAATTGTGATATGGCCAAAGACAGATGAATGCCTCTACCTAGGCTCTGGTACTCCCACTCACTTGCCATGTTGCAGGAGTCTTATAATGCTTTACAGTGATGAAGACACTATAGGTGTGATGAAGACCCCAGAAGAATCTTGGAAATAGCTTTCAAGTGCTTTTGCAGTTTATAGAATCTGTAGCTGAGGAAGAATACTATATGCCTTTTAGACCTCATTTTCCAATAGAAGGAAGATGATGGCTAGAAAAAGATTGAGGACCTCTGGATGTTTTAGGATGAGTATAACTCCTTGACTACAACAACATCTCACAGTGAGGAATATTGCATTAGCAGGGATCTGTAAGAATAGTCTGGGCAAATCAACATAATCTCCAAGAACAACAGCTCTTGCCCATTTTTACTTTGCATAATATTCTTGTGAGTGTTCAAAAGCTTATATGAAAGTGTGAGGTTTAGGGGAGACAGAGGAAAGACAGTGCAAGGAAATTTCCACAGCCAGCCCAAGGCTTGTCTTCAGCTCTACAAGCAGGATTTTCAGTAAGTGAAAGGTCTCATTAGGTTTTGGTGGGGAGTTGTGATGTTTTTCTCAGCTGGCTTGGAACTTACATGCAGGGATGCTTGTCCAAGTTACCTTAGTATGAAATTATGGAATGGTGAATCTTGAAAAACTGTTTTCCTGCCTTTGTGATATTTCAAGCAGTATCACTTCTGATTCCACCCACAACTGTCCATGAGAACAAGATGGGGTTTAGCATTTTCAGGCCTGAATGGAAATTCAAGTGGAATGAAAGGAACTAGTGAAGTCCAAATATTTAACGTTAAGGAGTACAGATATGCTATTTGTTCTAGGAACATGAGAAAGTGAGAGAACATCTCTACAGCAAATAAACCATACTTTGCTCATCCCTTTTGGCAATGGGATGAAATGCAGACTGATTGTCAGCAGGAATGCCTTTCAGGACATACAATAGGTCATTGGATACCTGCTGAGTACTTTAACAAGTGTGTCAACTGGCATCAAGTGGTCAAGTGTAAAACCATATCCTGGGATGCAGTAATTTGTTTGGTGTGATGCTGATACTATAGAGGTTGGGAGACTGCTTATATCTGTCACAAATTCCAAAGTATCTTTCATATACTTGCCAAGAAATTAACCGTCCAAACACATTAAATGCTGGCTGGGAGAAATTAGGAAAGTAACCCATCCAGAAGTGATGTTTTATCCAAGGGCAGAAGTGAGTGAAGCCACAGTTAGGGCAGACAACAATAATTCCTTTTTGTATGTTTAGTTGATTTTCTTGAGAGTTTGTCCTTCAGCCTCTGCTCAAACACATAGTTCTGTTGAGCCGCTGCCTTATTATAGTCCTTGTTTCTTTATATATGGTTAAAATTAGCATTTTGACTAATTAAACAACAACTTTTGAACATCCAGGGGGAAAAAAACCCGCAAGCTTTTATCAGTTATTTTCATTCCACTGTGGTGACCTTGTGTTGTCCTTGTTTTTCAGTCTCTTTTGCTACCTTTGAAAATCTTAGCCAAAGATTTGGAGCTAAATTCAGCCCTGATGTAAAACAGCACAGTTTTTCTAAAGCTTTTACTGGGTTCTGCTTTGATCCTGGAAGACTCACTTTTAAAAGGGGGGTATGACACAGTTTCTCCTCTGTAAGGAGCTGATTTTTTTCTCCCTTGATGCTTATCATAGCAGCAAGGCAAGCACAAAATTCCTCTGGGAAGACAGCGCAATAATCAAAAATCTTTCTTTTGTAAAATTATCACAACTAATATTTTACTTGACTTTAGCTTCCGGAAAAGTCAGTGGGAGGAAACTTGCTTTGTAGTTTGGACCATTCTCTCAGAATACACAGGAATTCCAGTATTAAACACACTGGACTTATAATGAACTTATGCAAGATGTCTGCATAATATCCTCGACTCTTCTCAACATACTAAGTAGTAATATTCCGCAAAGTGGCACAAGTTTGCCCAAAATGGCATTTCAGAACTGACCACCCCAACAGAAAGAACAGTTCCATTGACTTAAACTGATCCTTTCTTGTTACTGTAACTGGTGCTACATTCTGAGGCAGATGAGGATAGTATCTCTGTCTTTCATACAAATGAGTTTTGACTTATGATGCAAAAATCCTGTTGAGTTCCCAGAAAGCCTCCATGAGAAACAGTGACTGGCTACAACATACAGCTTTTAAGATGCTGGAAGAGACTTGGTGGTGGAAGAGGCTACATGAATGTCAGAATTGTTAATATACTGTTCAGATCTCATGTCGCTGGGAAACGTTTAATCCTTGTCTCAGAAAGTTAGCATGAAGGTAGTTTGTGGTATTAATTGCTCCACTTGGTAATTGGATTATCTCAAAATCTGCATGTCATTCAGCAAAGATGGCCAGAAGTGGAATGACAAACCAATTTATGAGCAGAAAGGTATTTGGCAGGACTGCTTCCAGTCAAAATATCCCTTTAATGAAATGCCACGGGGAGTAGTTGGTTAAGAGAACAAAGTCAGGTTTGTGGCAGGGCTGTCAGTAATTTGAGAGGCTGCGCATCTCTGGAGCAGAATCTTGCGGAAAAGGTAATTGCAGCAAGTGTCAATCTTAAATATCAAAAAAAGACATTGTGACCAAATGCCAGTATCATGTTCTGTGAGGTATCGCAGTTCAAGAAATAGCCCTGAAGCGTCATGGTGTGTCAGTTATCTGGACCCTTTGATTGGGAAGTGCTAAAATTCCCAAGAGATCCAAAAGATGTTGCCAAGAGTTCAACTTGTAATACTATTTGATAAAGATCTAGTAAGATGGGGACCTTGCCAAACCAAAGCCTGTTGGCATTTTTGCATTATGGATTATATTGCTGGTAGTGAAATAGTAAGGTTGTAAAGGAGTACAGCAAAAATCTCAGAGCTCGAATTAGTCATTTTTTTCCTGTCTAGTGTCATGAAATGCCACATCGCTAAACAAAGTGGGGTACACCACATAAATTAATGGTGTGTTATGGGAATTGGCTTCTGCTGCTGACAGTGACTAATGAAAACTTTTAACTTAGCTTGTGTGAAATATTTTCAGGCTTATAGCGTGAGCGACATAACTATCACACTAATGGGCTTCAGTATTCCTTGTACCCTATAATAGCTGTTCTTTATCATAGTGATCTTTCAGTATTTCCAGGATCACCTGGTTTAGCGGTACCAAATTTTGGGGTACTTTAAGGCATGGAAAAAATATGGGGAAAGAATCAAATGGTTGGAAAATACTTGTAATACCTGTACAATTATTGATATTAAATTTTATTTTCTGCTTTAAAGTGAGAAATGTACCACAGATAATTTAGTTAGCATAGGGAAAATGCTGATGGTATATTTATGGAATAAGTATACATTCCTAATCTCTGAATAATGACAAATATGCCCAGAGGTAAAGATGAAGCTGCATTACATATTCAACTACTAAGCGTACTTAGTTGCCTGTTGACGTATCTTCAGAGTAGGAAGAAAGTAAAGTGCTGAAAATAGAAAGCAGTAATACTGTTGACAAGTAAACAAAAAGGAAGATTATATCCACACAGCTCAGAAAACGGTAGTGAATGTAGCCCTAAAGTTACAGTGCAGATACAGTAGAAATGCATTTTTTCTGCATGGAAAGCTTAGAAAATGAGCATGACCTTTTAATGCGCAATCACTGTGATTTTAATAGTTGCACGGTGTTAAGGTCCACTACTAAATTTGTTATAAAGGATGAAGGTTCTCACCCTATGCAGGAATTTCTCTTGTGTTGAAATAAGCATTTCTCTCAAAGTAAGTTAATCAGTCACACAGAGTATTTTAAAAAGAAAGTGTAGCAGAGGTAATATAATCTTGAATATTTCTCTAAACATTCTTTCAGTATTCATTCTGAGAGAAAATGTTTTAATAAAGTGTTTAATTTCTTTTTTACCCCAGGTTTTTTCATGGACTTTGGGGAAGAGGGCAGGATTATTTTTGGATTTGTTTCTTAGGGTTGTGGGGGTTTTATAGATCACTACATCTGTAAACTGGTTACAGACAAGTGATGAAAATTATTCAGTGGATTTTTACAGACAAAACCACACTGCACTCACAGCAAAAAAATCCCAGTCCCCTCCAGCTATGTTTTATTTTGCAAAAGGCAAGTTGAAGTGTTACTCTTACACTTAGATAATGTCAATTCTTGGTCCAGACAACAGGCACTGTCTATATGGAGATCAAAGGAAGTGTTTCCTTAAATTGGAAATTAATTTGCATTTTTCTCTGAAGCAGTAATTTCAATAACAGATATTAAAGAAATTATTTATCAGAATTCTGTTGACCTGTGAATTATTCTAGCTCTGTGGACTGATGCAAAGGGGAAGATAGTGCCATCCTGTGTTTTTGGCATTATCAAGACAGATAATTATGGAATCTGTAGATCTGCAGCCCCTCTCTGCAAAAACAAAACCCTACAATCTGTCCTTACTGTGGTGCCACTGAAGAAAGCAGTATGATTGCTAAATTCTGTAACCAACATGTGAACTTCAAAATATCTTTGTGGGTACATGAGAGATCTGACAAAACTGGGAATATGCCAAAAGTTTGAATAGACTCTAAAAGGCCTTTTAAGAACTTTTTGGATTCTACCATCATGAGATTAGGATTTTCCTCATGAAAATGTTTCATTTTATCAGACTTGTGTCAGACTTTAGTATTAAAAAAACCCCACACAATAAACCAACACACAACTTGAAGATGAGGACATGGGGGTTTTGACCATGAGGATTATGTTGGATGGTCACATCCAGAACGTAGTGGTCAACGGCTCAATGTCCATGGACAGATGGAGATGGGTGACAAGTGGTGTCCGTCAGGGGTCTTTATTAGGACCAGTATGGGACACTGAACAATACTTGTCCTCATCAGTGACATAGACAATGGGATCAAATGTGCCCTCAGGAATTTTGCAGAGGACACCAAGCTGAGTGATGTGTTTGACGTGCCTGAGGGAAGGGATGCCATCCAGAGGGACCCAGCTCGAGAAGTGGGTGCATGTGAACTGTGGTTCACATGAGGTTCCACAAGGCCAGGTGCCAGGGTCCTGTATCAATACCGGCTGGGGGACTACTGGTGGAGGAAAAGCTGGACATGTGCTCTCACAGCCCAGAAGACCAACTGCATTCTGGGCTGCATCAAAAGAAGTGTGGCCAGGAGGTCGAGGGAGGTGATTCTGCCCCTCTACTCTGCTCTGATGAGACACCACTTGGAGTACTGCGTTGGGCTCTGGAGCCCTGGGCAAGGGAGAAACATGGACCTGTTGGAGTGGGTCCAATAGGGCAATGAAGCTAGCTGGTGAAGGGTCTTATGAGGAGTGGCTGAGGGAATTGGTGTTGTTTAGCTTGGAGAAAAGGAGAATGAGAGGAGACCTCACTCTCTACAGCTACCTGAGAGGAGATTGTAGCGAGGTGGGGGTCGGTCTCTTCTCCCAAGCGATAAGAAGAAAATTTAATATCACTCAACAAGTGATAAGACAAGAGGAAACGGCCTCAAGTTATGCCAGGGAAGGTTTAGATTGGATGTTACGAAAAACTTCTTCACAGAAAGGGTTGTCAAACATTAGGGAACAGGCTGCCCAGGGAGGTGGTGGAATTGCCATCCCTGGAGGTTTTTAAAAGATGGGTAGATGTGGTGCTGAGGGACATGGTTTAGGGATGGTTTTGGCAGTGTTAGGTTTATGGTTGGAGTCAATGATCTTAAAGGTCTCTTTCAACCTA
>VZSF01007165.1:151759-421067 GCA_013398295.1 Chionis minor
TTAGGGAACAGGCTGCCCAGGGAGGTGGTGGAATTGCCATCCCTGGAGGTTTTTAAAAGATGGGTAGATGTGGTGCTGAGGGACATGGTTTAGGGATGGTTTTGGCAGTGTTAGGTTTATGGTTGGAGTCAATGATCTTAAAGGTCTCTTTCAACCTAGGTGATTCTGTGATTCTGTGGGTCCAGAGAAGGGCCACAAAAATGATCAGAGGGATGGAACACTTCTATGAAGACAGGCTGAGAAGGTTGGGGTTAAAGCCTGGAGAAGAGAAGACTCCAGGGAGACCTTATAGCAGCCTTTCAGTACTTAAAGGGGGCCTACAGGAAAGATGGGGACAAACTTTTCATCAGGGTCTGTTGTGGTAGGACAAGGGGTAACGTTTTTAAACTAAAAGAGGGTAGATTTAAACTAAAAGATGGTAGATTTAGGCTAGATAGAAGGAAGACATTTTTTACAATGAGGGTGGTGAAACACTGAACAGGTTGCTCAGAGAGAGGTGGTAGATGCCCCATCCCTGGAAACATTCAAGGTGAGGTTGGATGGAGCTCTGAGTGACCTGATCCAGTTGAAGATGTCCCTGCTTATTGCCAAGGGGTTGGAATAGATGACCTTTAAAGGTCCCTTCCAACCCAAACTATTCTATGATTCTCTGAGGATTATGGTACGTAGGCAGTTTCCAGACTTTCATACTTTTGATGCCATTTTAGACTTTTACCCTGTTTTTTCTTCTTTCTTTTCCACCTACATTTTCATCCTATCTGTGACCCCTTTTGTAAGTTCGGTGGCCTGTTTTGGGTTGTGATGCCTAATTTCAGATTTACTGTATTAGACGTTTGAATTTTTTTTTTTAATGTTGGCACACCTGAGCAAACTGCAAATGTTTAAAAAGCAGATTGAGTAATTAAAGCCCAACTTATTGGATGTTTAGAAAATTTTTATCACTTGTAGATAGTACCAGGTGAGGAAAAAATAAAAGACAAATTATTGGGCAAGAAATGGCTTGTCAGGGAGAGTTGTGAGTTAGGAGATGGATAAACACAAGGTGAGTGATGAAAACAGTGACTGGTAAGATTCTTGGCAAGAAACAGTTGCAGAAAAGGTTTCACACAGTGGGATGGACTGATTGCTCAAGTTTCTATGACTGTGTGACTTGTCATCCTGGGTATCCTCCAAACCCAGGAAGGCCACAGAAAATAATAGCAAGAATAAAGAATTTTCTTTTGTTTGTTTCGTACGCATTTAAAAAGGAACAAATTTTTTTAAAGTTAATATTTAAATATTAAGTAAATGCTATTTGATAATCATCTGTCACTTCATGTGAAGAATTAAAAATGCTTCATGCTTGAGCTGTTGATGTGTCATCACTTTTTCAAATTATATCAAGTATAAATAAATTATATTACTTACAATAAGATGCAGATTTTGTTTTGCTGCAAAAGATTAAAATGAAAATTCAAGTGATGTTTCTGGAAGACTAAAAAGTGGGGTGCATCTTATTCTAGAGCAGACAGGAGAGACTTTGACGCAGAAAGTGATAGAGAAGCAAAGCCATGGACATTAATGCTCCCTTATGTCTGTCTGAGAGAGCTCTAACATAAGACCACCTCCCCTTTTTTTCTAACTCAAAAGCTGGTCATTTAAATATCACATAATAAATCCCAGCTCTGCAATATCCTCATCCAATTAGCTAGCACACAGCTGTTTTGAAAATCTGTCTGTAAGAGTCATAGTAAAAGATCTGGATACCTGAGCCTTATTGTAGAGGCAGCATGATAAAGAAATTCAATATTTACCTGGTATAAAAATATATGCTATAATTTTTTCTTTCTTATGAGGGCAATTTTGCTTAAGTCAAGGCATATTCTTAACTTTGGGGTAATATTTTCCTGGTAGTGGTATATTTTAGCTCATCATTTTGACTAATTAGAGCTGGGGCAGTGGTTGTGTTGTGAGGAGTAACTTCTTTGCAGCTTGATTTTTTTCATTCATTGGTCTCCACCTCAACTTTTGGAACTTGGATTATTGTACTGTCAATTTTGTGCCTCTAAAACATTTTCAATCAGGTTAAAGCTGACTCTGAATCTCACCATCTTTTTGTTGATTTAAGAAAAATTACATCATCTATTGTCTGGTAAATGATTGAGCTGCAATTGTTCTTAAGGAGGCAAAATAATCCAAGGGATTGATTGTTTCATAGAAATCATAGTCATAGCATACTGGCAAGTATCTTTCTCCTGGAATGAGTTATTTTAAAAAGTATCTTACTAACATCAAAACATTCAAAGCAATTAAAACTTTTGTGTCTTGCTTTCCCTGAGATCCAGGTGGTTGCAATCAGTTAAATTTCTCCAGGTTAGCAGGTTTCTTTGTGAGCCTGGTGAGATGTGGATATGGTACTTGTTTGTTAGATGGTCTTGGGGTAAACAAAAGAAGTGAGGGAATGGGAAGCAAGGAAGGAGGTGAATCAAAGATATGACGATTTTGTGTAGTAGCATTAGTACATTGAAGAATACAGATCTGCCTGTCAGCCTCAAAGGAGGCAACCGTATTTATGTCATTCCTAGCTGTTTACCCGTACTCTCCTTGAAGCCCTCTTGTAGTGGAGCTCTGCAACACCCAGGCAATCTGGATCAGTACTTTGCTGGTCTCAACAGCAGAGTTTGTTCCCTAAGGTTTAACCTCACTCTTTCCTTACTGCAGCTGCTGCCATTACTACCTGGTCTGTCTGCCCTGGCATGGAGAACAGACTGTCCTTTCCTGGTCTGCAACAACTTCAAATGCATTTGAAGGTGACTTTCTGTATCTATGCCTCTCTTGAAAAGCAACCTCAGTTCTACTTTCCCACATGTTTTCCAGACCTCTGATGATGTTCTGTGATTCTGAAATCAATAATCATCACCTTCTTGTGTTCATGCATTGAATTTCGGGACTAAGGAAAACCACACACTCATTTTTGCTTTTTTGTCCATAATGATGCAGTCTCCTGGAATGTTGTTTTTGGAAACCACAGCTACTGCAGAGTTGTGTAATAAAGCTGAGTGACAAATGATCTGTGGGGAAAAGCAATGGAAGAATGTCCTATTGGTGTATCACTGAGAAAATCCCCTTTTATGCATGGGCAGCTGCAGTGTCTTTCCTCCTGCTTTTAGGTTTGTAAGCAGCAGAACAATAGAATTCTGTCAGTGGCTCTAAGCACAGTAGCTCAGATACTTTGATAAGCATATATCTGCCTTCGCAAAGGAACAGCTACATCCCTAGCATTAAAATCCTGGTGACATGGACAGCAGGTGACTTCAGTGGCAGCAGAGCAGACGGGTGAGGTGCTAATGCTGCGGTTAGAACTATGGAGCTGTTGTATTGTAGCTGCAAGGGGACACTCCAGCTGAGCCCTCTCCAGGCCCTGTGCAAGCACAGGATGGGGATCAGCCCGCCTTGAAGGACTTATGGTCTAAAAAGGATGTGACAGACCACAGTGTAGACAAGAAAGGGAGGAAGAGTGAGGCTGAAGTTAAGTGCCTTGTCCTGCTTGTTTAGGAAGCAGACAAAAAAGTTACTGCTTTTTGCAACCCCTTAGCTACTCTGTTGTCTCTCATTTGGATCACCAGCCTCCCTATGTGTGTGATTGCTCCCAGGTCTGCTTCTGCCTGTGTGAAACTAGTTAATAAAAATGTTTTCACTTAACAGCTTTCTCTAAACCAAGCTGTCACCAAAATCAGGCACAGAGGAACGGTGAGAGAGGAGCAGAGTGCTGGTTCCCAGGGCTACAGGCTGGCCACAGCACCAAAACGGCGCTTCTGAATAAGCTAATCTGACCCACCGAAGTGGAGAGCAGAGCCCAGCTTGCCTGTCCCAGTGCTCTTTTACTGATTGCTATTATATTAACGCGAGGGCAGAACTCTCCTGCACATTAAAAAAAAAAAAACCAACCCTTCCCCCTATGTGCCTGTCTCCTGTTTCATTTCTTTCTATAAAAACCTCTGCAGTGAAATGAATGTGGCAGACGTCTACTCTTCTGCAGAAAGATTATGCTTTGAAGCCACATAGTAGCCTCACTTTTCATGGTATTAATGATGTGGACTAAGCTTTGGGAATTGTATTTAAAAAATACTCCAAATAGAAGAGGGCTATTCAACTGCTAAGCACACCCATATTTTTAATAGCTAGCATGTGTGTGTGTACGCGCATAGAGAGACTTCTTTTTCAATTCTTTTTCCTGGGTGTGAGTGCAGGGTGATTTTTATTTATTTTTTTTTTCCTCTCGAGTTTGAAATAACCAGAACAAAATTTTCTCTTTTGATATATGCAAGCAGTTGCCAGTGGTGTAGTTCCCTGGTTGCTCACTGCAGGGATCTCCCCACGGTAGGAAGTGCACAGCTTTTGCTGGGAGTTGAGCTGTGGGCTGCCTGATGCAGTCTGTCACTAGGGACGAGGTGTTACGAGTGGTAGTTTCCAACACTGTGTTCACAAATCCTGCACATTTGTAGACTTTTTCCCAAGTAATTGTTTTCACAGGATTTCAGGATGGTAAAAAACTGATATTTTCAAGCAGCATTTGGAAAGCAAATGCTTTCCAAGCAAATGATAGCGATAGATCAGTGTCTTGAATTGGAAAATATTCCCAACGCTTGGACTCAGCTTGCAGGGTTTCTAGAACTTCTACTTAATCTGTATTTGACAAGTGTGTTTTCTTACCGTGATCCCAAGGGTCCCGTGGAGTGGTTTATTTTGCGCTTATAGAAATTGGAGTTCTTTCACACTGTTGAGACAATGAGTTTCAGAGGTGGATAAAGTTATCTCTTAAGACAGCTACTGTATCCTTTCTGAAGTGCTTTAGGGTCCCTCAGGTTGGAAGCAAGCAGCCCAGGAGAGCAGAGCTGGATAACCAGGTGCTGCTAAAGTGAACTATTTTGACCTATATTTGGAGAAAGAAAAAAACAAAACACAAATCCCAAATTGAAAAATTTACAGTTGAAAAGGAAACTTTAAAATTTGGTTTCCAGTGGGATAAAGTGCAAAAATCTCTATTAGATTCTTCTCTTAACCGAGAATCCAGTTTTATATCTATCTATATCTATATATCTATATCTATGTCATCTGTGCTTCAGGAGTGGTGGTTTCCCTGTACTTGTCCTGGCTAAGAGCCAGAGGAGAGAGATTCAGTCAGTTCGTAACTGCTTGATGCAAATGTCCCATGTAAGAGAAAATGAATGTAATAAACTCACAGACAATGCAATTTATCTTCAAATCCATCTATTTATGTAAAATGGATGAAAGCCAAATTTTTTCATGCTGTAGGGTCTTTGTAATTCTGTAGCAATTTACCTACTTTTCATAAGGAATAGATGAAGTGAAAATTAAATGCAAATAATTTACTTATGTTTTGGTTTTGTTTCTGTTTCTGGGATCATGTTTTAAATGCCCAATAAAACAGTTTTGCCTGAATGCCAAATTAGTATTTACAGGTGCCCTGATGTTTGGGGTTTGGGTTTGTTTTGTTTGGGTTTTTTCCCCTCTTGTTGATAGTGCCTCTGTAGAAAAACTTCTGCCTTTTATAGTTTGCTATTTTTTTTTAAACCTAACTTAGGCAGGAGGCTAGATGGCCTTAAAGTGTAAATCCTAAACTGTGAAGTTTTAAT
Organism: Chionis minor; assembly: GCA_013398295.1. Lineage (NCBI taxonomy): Eukaryota > Metazoa > Chordata > Aves > Charadriiformes > Chionidae > Chionis > Chionis minor. Next base: position 157,396 of record VZSF01007165.1, read on the forward strand.
ATATTAGAGACAGATTGCATCATCACATGCAAAAAAAAAATAAAAATTCTTCTAAACCAAAAAATCCACCAAGCTGAGGGCATTTGAAAGCTTTGGAGACACAATCTTTACATATTGACATCTTTTCCATTTGATTGAGGTATTGCACTCTCCTGCTATGAACAGTTAACAGAATCATATTGTTTATTATGTTTTATTTTTAGTGGCAATAAATTCACCAAAGTAACCACACTTGTTTAACACAGAAGTTAATCCAGGAAAACACTAATGAATAATATCACCGAATAATAGTGTCAATGAATGCTTTAAACCATTTGCGATATTTTTGTATTTTGTAGAATCCAGTGCTCTGCAGGTATTCAATATTATGTTCATGTAAGATTGTAGAATGTAGTCCCACATGGCAGTGTAGCTGGCTAAAACCACACAGCAGTGCTATATTCCACAGGTGGAAGATGGCATTAATATTTCCATATTTTTTCAATAAAATTCTATAATTTTTCATGAAGTGTATGTTGCACAAACTTTCAGTACCTTTTTTCCCTGCAGTGAATGTTTCTGGAGATACCAAAGACATCTGAAAAGTAAATGAAGCTCTAATGTTTGAATAAAGATAATTACATCTAATTGATTAACTGTGTGGGGTAAATGACATATAGTGGCAGATTTTTCTGATTTATTAGAATTTTTGCATACCGGGTTGTTTATCCATAGAAAGCCGGCTGTGTCTCTTCTAGTTCTGCTGCTAAGTCCATTTTAACAGCAGGAGGCTAAAGGGTGACCTGGTAGCTTTTTAGAACCATCTATTTATGCAAGTCATCATTTTACCAAATAATCTGAAGTGCTTTTACGATGCGAAGTTTGGGACAGGAGTTATTCAAGGTGGTCAGAAGCTCCATTTGGAGAAATTGTTTTCAGTGGGCTCTAAAAACCTAGACGGGAAGCAGTTAGCATTTGCATGCACCATATTACTGTCTCCATTCCAAAGAGAAGAACTTGTTTGTAAGGGAGCTGCTACACTCGGTTCTGCTGAGCTGAGTTCTAGGTAACCCAGGGAGACTTCCCAGAAAGTTAAGTGTGTTTCTTTGTTCCAGCGTATTACGAAAGGGAATCAGCAAGGGCCTCTGGCTAAAAAGTGTAAGCTGACCTGCAGTATGCAAGTGCAGGAGGTCAGCCATTTGATGTGGGATATACCTTCGGGCCATTCGAATAGCTTCATAGCTGGGACTCAAAATGTGACTTCCTGCAGTTGTGACCCATAGACCTTTCAAGTATAGTGGAAGTCTTGATAGATCAGTTATGCAGTTTCCAGGACACTGAAACATCATTTGCTTCTCAGCTGGTTTTCTGGTGGTTGAGACATTAAGACAATCATTCAACATTTTTCGTCTCTTGTGCAGTAAAGTGCATTTTATTAAAACATATATTTTGTAAAAATTTAATAAAGCAGCTCAAACTTTTTCAAGGCTAGACAATACTTTGAAAACTGGTTCCAAATCTCTGGCCTCAATATATGAATACTAATTGTATCTTATCTACTGTCGGTTATTGAAATCCCAACCAGTAGGAAAGCTAATCTGACATCTCCATTCACTTACACCTTCTTTTGAGCCTCTTTACAATTCAGTCAGTGTTATCAATGATTAAATATCCCAGTCCCTACAGTTTTAACCTTTTTTTTTTTTTATCCCTTAACTTTTCTTTTTGGTTGTTACTTTCAGTTAGTGAACAGCTCATTTTTGAGTAAAGACATTGTGAAATTCACTTAAAATGGCTGTTTGAAGATTTTATTTAAAAAAAAAAAATCTCCATGGACAGCCTCTGTCCTTCATTACAACAATAGAAATCGTCATTGTCTTCAGCAGTATCATTCCAAATCTGCAGGAATGTTAGAATCTGAATTAAAAGATGTAAAATACATTTGAATGTGTGAGCCATCAATTGAGAACAGTGCAGGTGTTTGTTTTCACTGTGACTCATTTTGCTCACAGCTAACATATAATTATTGAGACCATTCTTAGGTAGATGTGTGCAGCCCTTGGAGAGATCAAAGCAGATGGACCCAAGTCATTGAAATCAGAATTCAACCCTATTAGTACAATAATGGTTAAAACTGTATGTAGTTTGTTTGCATTTTCCAGAGTTTGCGTTGCAATGGTTTTGTGCAAGTTGAATAGTTCTTCTCTAATTTCACTTTTCATGGTCATCTTTGAGTAAACTTTAAAGCGTAAGTGCAAAGCCAAATTATCCAAAGCGCACTCCGTTTAATACTGAAGTCACAGATCCAGGCCTAGGACGATATCAAAGTATATGCTAGTATGATTGTAAAAATTACTACTGTCCTTGGACCTTTGACCAGGTGGTGTTGACTTTGCAATGAAAAATGCAACCATCTATATATTTTTTGTTTATGTGACTCTTGTTGACTTTGTGCAACCATCATTTATATACTTATTTTCAAACAACCCTATTTTTATAAAATAGGGTTTTTGCTCTCCTTTTTTGCTGAGACCGTACAAAGGAGCAGATACTTGACTCCTGCGTTGGAAAGCAAGTTTTTCCGTTTCTTTGTGATGACTCACTGTGTGTCAGATAATGGAATCCTATTAGTGCCACCACAAGAGTATTAAGAAGGTTTGAGTGTTTTACTGGAGAGAAGAAAAAAATGAGGGAAAATATATTTGTCTTTTAAAAGAAAAATCAGCTTTTGAGAAAGACATGATGAGACCTTTGTTTTGTTAATTAAAGTTAACAGTGAAGTTGAAGGCTGGCAAATGATTGAATTTGGACTCTGTCTACTGTGTGTGTACGCTGTGCTTGGAACACGGAAGAACCCTGTTGCTTACAAGCAATTTGAAATGGGTTAACTTACAGCAGTCCTGCTAATCTATAGGGGTTTTGTTTGTTTGTTTGTTTGTTTTAGTATTTTCACTTCTTAACCAGGAAGCATCAAAGTCTGGGCTTCAGCCCAGTGTTTTAGGAGCCAAGCTGAAAGAGTTTGCTTTGTCTTTCATCAGATACAACCCTGCTCTGTTCCTGCAGGATTTCTCTCGTATGGCTGCATGAGACTTGAGTCAAATTTTTGCCAGTGAGAGCCTTGCAGAGGGTGCGCTGTCAGTATCATCAACTGTAGGTACTTTTCTCTCTGAGTTTATAGAAATACTTAGTGTTTCTCTTCAAGTCATAACTTCTGGAGTCACGTGGTAACATGGCAGTCTGGGTTTTCATTTAATGAAAGTGGTAAATTTTTCACCTTTGTAGTTTCCAAGTGCGCATTAACTTTAAAGAATCAGTCATGGAGAGGCCACAGGACTTCTTGTTTGGTAGATCTGAGTAGTAATAAAATTTTGTGACTTTTAATTGGCCTAGGTCATGATATTTAAATATCAAGCCAAGTGTTTCTGTATTAAACAAACTAGTCGCCTGGAGCCAAAAGTCTTGGCTGGTATAGAGTGTTGTAGATCCACATAGCCGTGGCAGCTGGGCAAATCGGATCCAAATTCAGGATGAGAAAAGGATCCAGATTTGCATTTTGGTATTTGATACATATGTATACTTTTAAACTGCAGTGTACTATATATATATTTGCATTTTACGTGTCTAAGAAGCACACCTAAAGACAGGCTTCAGCAGCCAGACCTGAACTCAGACTTCCTACAGTTGGAGAGGAGACAAATGCACAGTGCTCTTTCTTATCTTTTTTCCCCCCATGCTTTTCCCCCTTAATCTGTGACTGTATGTCTTGCTCTTTGTTTAAATATAATGATCACTGGCACAGATTACAGGGCCAGGGCTCAGGGAAATGTTTTTAAGCACCCCAAGATAATAAGGAAAAAATACATTTCTCTTAGAACAAGTAACAATTTACAACATTTTGTGGAAACTGGTCATTTGAAAATGGCTGATCACTGCAAAATATGAAAATTAAGGTAGGGTTTTTTTTCTTCAAATGTATAGGAATTTTGCATTTAGTTGTGACTTGACACATGTTCAGAAGTATGCAATTCAGACGCTGGCTCGAGACATCACTGGAAGCAGATCTGGGTTGTCATGTTTCATTATAGCTATTGAACTATTGGAAGCATGCTATTATGGTGTAATGAAAGGGGTCTTCTCCTTCTCTTTTCAACTTGCAGATCTAGGAGAGATGTCATTAGTCCCTGGCACAGATTCTGGGGAAAGGACTTCTCCAAAGTGCTAAAATATGAGGCCTTTTCCCTTTAAAAAGACAAAGGAAAAACATTTTTGTCCAGCTGAAGCACAGTCTTTTGCTACAGTATATAATAGTTACAGATCACTTAAAGTAGAATTTCAATCACAATGCGCTTTTTGGAGGATGATCCAGGTTATATTTGTGTTGACCCATGAGGACAGGATTTGGCCCTACAGGATCTGTGGAAACAGTAATGCAAATGCTACCAGTACCCTGTAAGTGTATTGTTCCCTGCTGAGCTCCTCTAGGCCAGGGATGCCTAACTGTGGGGAACACCTGGACAGGATCTCAGGCAGAAATTATGCTCTCTGCATCTGGGGCTCTGCTGGTGCTTCACTCATCATTGTTGTATGTGAAAAAAGCCGTGCTTGTGAAAGTAACAAGGAAGTGACAGTGGTGGTATATTGGAGAGCTGGGACTGACATCTGAACCGTCCACCTTCCGTTAGCCTTGCTGGCATTTCTACACTTGCTTCAACTTGCCAGGGTAATGTCTTCAGTAACGTATGTGAATCAAGCATTAAAATCTCTGATCTTCCTGAGAAATTGTTGAAACAGCTGGATATTGCAAGGTGTTTTAAAAAGATTAATATGCATGACATAAATCAAGAGTCCTGACATTCAGTACACAGAACTTTGAAAAAAGCAGATGTCTTATCAAGGATATGGATGCATTTGTCCCTTCTCTTTTCTCGTCAGCTCTCTGCTGCAAAATTGACTTCTGCAGCAAATGCGTCCCTTGACTATCTCTTCCCTATGATATAGCAATATTTTCATGCTGATAAGGATCTAATGATATGTTAATCTCTATTCAAGACTTTGAGTGAAGGTGGCAGCACCTTTCAAGTCCTTTAGTGCCTTCTCTCTCCTGCAGATGTCTGCAAAATATCTACCTACCTAACTACAGAAAGAGTAACATCTGCTAATGTGTTGGTAGATTCAGTTAAGTGGGGATGCATCCTGAAGAAGCATCGCGTGGTTTCAGACATTTGAAACCCAGCCAATCCAGATGGAACTTGGAAAAGTACCACAGAAAACTACATTGAAGTCTTAACTGATAATGAGATTATTGGAGATGAATTTGTGGCCATGGCCAAGGAAATTTATGAAATTTAGAAATACTACATTTATTGCTGCTGGGCTGCAATTTCAGAAATGGGCAAATGCCGAGTTATTCATGCATGCTCTCTATTAAAAGAAAAAAAAAAGCTTTTGCAGGTTTACAGCCTTTTTGTTTCTTGCTTTTTGGATTTTGATGGGGGCTTTTTTTGTTTGTTTTGAGGGGTAGAGGAGGATGGGGGTTGTGTGTGGTTGTTTTGTTGGGGTTTTTTTTGTTTTGTTTTGTTTTAAACTAGAAGTAAAGCCACTATAGGGAGCAGCAGGATGCTGAGTGCTCTCTATGAGCCTGTTTTCGAGTCCTTTAAAATCAGTAGAAGGGTTCCCATTAATGTCAGTGGACTTTGGATCATGCCCTTGATATAAAACAAGCCCTCCTGAGACAGACAAAAAGCCCATCTTTCCTGATACTGCCTTCCATGACGATTGCTAGTAGTGGATTCTTAGGGAAGCCACATTCTGGAAACCAAGGATATAAAGAATTGCTGAGAAGTAGGTTGCCACTGATCCAGCATGTCATTAATACTTGCTAGGCCTTTCTTCACATTAATTTGTTTAATCACTGTTGAAGCCAACTTATGTTTTGGCTTCAAGGCATACTATAACACTGCTTTGCACAACTGAGTTTTGCATATCGACATATTGTATGTGTGGACCTGTCTTTCAGAGGTCTGCATGCATTCCAAAATCATAGGAAAAGATAAGGTCAGTTCATGGACAGATGTAGAAATATGGATGGAATTAATTTAAGTAAGAGGAGTAAACTCTGAAAGAACAGTGAATTTCTTATGGTCTGGATCACCAATCATCATCTGAAAGAATATTAAAGAGTGAGTTAAAGTATTTGCAAGGCAAAGACAAAATTCATTATTTTTCAGTGATGTCCCAGAATGGGTACAGGGCCACAGTGTGTCCTCATATTTCTTTAGGGATGAGCTTCTTTGAACACTAGTTTAAAAAAAAAAAAAAAAAAAAAAAGAAAAAGAAAGAAGGGAAAAGGAAAAGAGTCAGGCAATTCATCCTTGATAGTAACACTTTTGGTTAACAATGTGTCATTTAGGTGTCTGTTTTCTGATATTAATTTTCAGAAACATTGGAGAATTCAGAACTATAGTACTATATCATGGGGATTTGTTTGACTCGTGTTAGGATAAGAGGGAGTGCCTCTGTTTGTATTAACTGGAGGAGGATTGCGAACTATTATCTTACTTTGTTATCTGAGCTAGGAGTGTACAAGGAAGTTTCTCCTACTAATGGTTGAGCCGCTCTTCAGATAAAGCCCTCCACAGGATCCCTGTAGCCCTAATTAATCAGCTGTTAAAACAGTAGTTGATAGACAGGCTTGCTTTAAGTTCGAATTGCCTGCAATCAGAGATAACAGGTGAGTCCCATTTGGCAGCGAGATATGAAAGTAGAAGAGTGATCTGTTATCAAAATGAATATGGCACTCAAATCAAAATTGAAGTTTGCAGAAGGAACCAGCAAAGTAAAACAAAAGGGAATCTTTTTTACTTTGAGTGATCAAAGTACCTTTACTTTAGTGATTGTTTTAGACAGGCCTGAATCCATTTTGTAAAACTTTGTACAAGAGCATGCATTATCAAGGTAAATTTAGGCTTCTGGAGAACACTTGCTACTGCAGTAATATTGCAAAGACCATTGGTGGGTAACGCTGACAAGGTGCTATGGCAATTACATCTCCCACAGGACAGGCTGGTGGCTAGCACCCAGCCAGCAAGTGGGAGCTGCAGGTTAAATGGCTGCGTTTCAAGTCAGGAATTTAACATGTCTTCCTCTTTCTGTGTCACTGCCCTAATCACCAGGGTGTAGAGTAACTTCTTTCCTTACTCAGTTAATATTTAATAAATTATGCAGGATAGTACAGCACCAGTGGTGCTGGGGATTACATCCTAGTAGCTGGGTCACTTACCTGGGTGTTATGGCAGGTCTAGGCTTGAGTCCCTCTCTGCTGGGTTTAGAACCGTAAAGAATGACCTTTCCTTTCCTCACATTCGACATTAAAAGACAGACAGATTAGAGGAATAATGTCAAACTTTTCAGGCAGTAAGTACCTGATTTATTTTAAAACATTATTTCATCATTGACTCGCCTGTATCGCACCAACCATCAGAGGCATCCCTCAGGACTGATGCCGCTGCTAGTTGCTGCACAAATAGTGATAAAAACATTCTCTCAGTCTAGATTCGATTTACATTTTACATTCTGTGGATGTAACAAGAGGGTACCTGCTTCAGAGGCACTCAGAGAGCCTGAAAGAGAGATAGACCTCTCTATAAACAACCAAATGCCTTTTATATCTTTCAACCTGGGTATTGTTTGATAGTCCCATGTTCACAAGTGGGACAGAAGTCCCTCTAAACCAGAGATACTATTTCTTTTCTTTGACTTCTCTGTATACAAGTGAATATTCTTCTTGACCCCATTGTTTAGTCTCAAGACTGATGCTTATCAGTGCTTCAGGAGTTAAATTACCACTGGCTTCATACAGATGAAAGCAAGTTGGTCACTGATCACCTAATAGTCACAAACAGGGCAGCAGCATGGCCAATAGCCTTTTCTTGAGATCACATACCCTAGTATTTTTTTTTTTTAAATGTGCTACAGACCTCAGTAGATGTCTTGATTCTCACTGGAAGTCTCTGTAACTAGAATCAGTGCATGTACATTTACTTTTTCTTCCTGGAATGCCTCTGACATTGGGACATAGTGTTCTGCTTTCCACATTTACCATGGGCATTGTCTTTCTTTTGCTTTCCGTATTCTACAACTTAGGTTGTGGACCCTGTATTTCTTGGTCCTTATCTCTCTTAGAAACTGTGTCCTCCTTACACTCCAGTACTTGTTATTGCTTTGCGTTTTGGGGGGGGTCTGTTCAGCTGTCCTTATTGTCTGGAGTCATGTTTCTCTAGGCTAACACTTTTTTCACTTGTGAATCTTTCTTGTAAGCTCAAAAGACACATCCTGCTCTTAAACCACTCACTGCCTAGAAGATTGTATACATCTCCAAGATTATGTGTGCACACCACTGCTTTCAGCTCTGAGTGTAAAATTTGTGCTCTTTTTTTCATGGGTCAAGCCTATCGCCTCTGCATAGTCTCATTCTGTTTTGGCTGATGCTTCTCATCAAATACCTCTGTCTGCTGTTCTAGTGTTTTAGATGTTATTTTTGACACCTGAATTTTACTTGCTCCTAATTCTTCTTCACTGATGAAATGATAAGAAAAAAAAAAGTTTTAACTTTCTCTTTTCCTTTTCATCCCTCAATGTTCAGCGCTCTGTACCGATTCAAGTCTCAGTTCTGCTGTGCCCTCAGGTTTACTTCTGAAAACCCAGCATCCTGGTGGTCACTCCTTTTGATGCAGTCTGTTTGCTCTGTTTCAAGGTGCTGCTTGGCCCCTCAGATAATCAAGCTTCTTTTCTTGTGGTGTCTCTTTTAGGTCAGCTGCTTCCTGCATGTATTGCCTACCACCTGGTGGGTAATAATATGAGAGAACTTCACGTTTCTAAAATTAAACGCTCTCTTTTATTCAGGAAACTCTTTACAGAGCTGTTGCAATTCATTTACTGCTGCTGTAGTAGCCATGTGCACATATACTAGCTCTCCACTGTATCAGGCAAGCTTTCTCCCAGTAGCAATCCAAGTTCCACATAGATCGCTACCTAAGGAGACCACAGCTGCTCAGCACCAGATCAGCAGGGTTTACAGCTATCTAGCAGATTTTTCTCACCAGTTCAATATGCATTACTCCCAGGTACCATGGGCTGGATTTTCAGTAGCCCTTCTTTGTCAGGGATCCTGTTGGATGTAGAGCAATGACTGTGCAAAATTCATCCTGCCTTAAGACAGAGCAAAGGGCAATGATGGATGCAGACCTCACTCCTGTGAGCCTACAAGTGTGCGACTGATGTGATGTCCCCATTTCTGCCAAACCTTCAGAGCAGATTTACCCCCTACTGTAAAAAAAAAAAAAAAAAAAATCATCACTCTTCCAGGACCCATATTTTACTTCCATTTTAGTCGTGTATCATTGAGTGAAACAGTAATACTTCGAAGTATAATGTTCCTATTCATACATTTAACCATTAACTAGACATACACACGTGTGCGTGTGTGCACACACAGAAGCTGTATTAAAGACACATTAGAAGAAACATTTCTAGCACAGGGATTTAGCTGTGTGAATCCCATTAACATTAATGGGAGTTGTTCCCCTAAATCCCCATGTATCTCATTAAAATATACCTATTAGTGACAGGCTGAAGCCTACAAAAACCAAGTTAAAACTGAAACTTCATCATTAACTTATCCTATTGTGCCTAGGTAATGTAACACCCTTTAACTTCTCAAATTCAAAGGTATCTTTTCTCCATTGAACTTAAAACAAATCTTGTCTTGTTAATACAATATGTTCTGCTATAGTTAGCCCACTCTATAACTCTTGATCATTTTGGAAATGTTTCCAGTCTCAACCTAATACCATCGATGAAGGTTACCAAAATATCTTTGAAACCCTTATAAGAAATAGCATATAAAATATAAATGGACTCATGCATTCTCTAATAGTGGATCATAACATTGAAGTATAACAGTGATAAACTGTCAGGTACTGGATTATTGTTCTTGGTATTTTTTAAAAGACTGAGAGCTTGGTGTGTAACACCCAAGTCACTCTAGAGGAATGAATACCTGAAGAAACCAGATACATGAAGGAAACTTTATTTACAGTAAACTTATTTAACAATGTCATTATGACAGAAAGAGACCTTAAAGTGGGCACCCAAAATTTTCACCAGTGTAGTTATATGCATTCTAAACATGCTGAGGTTGTTGTATTTGTGTGTGGTGATAAAGGTCTGTATTGTAGATGGTGTAGTGCAGCATAGAGATGATGAAGCTGAGTAAATGAGCTGGCTCGACTGTCAGCTGTAGAGCTGCTCTTCCTGAGTTACGGGAGAGGGTGAATTTAAGGGTGCATTAGCATGTGTGGAGGTTTGTATTAACGCTGTTGTGTTGTTTCTGATACATGAGGTAGCTCACTCTACTGTTGGCTCAGGTAACTCTGCACTGTAGATACAATAGAAGACCATGCTTTTATAGCTTTGATAATGGTGTAACTTTTTCAGCTTTTGATAGGAAGCTGAAATAAGGGGTGCCAGCAAAAGCAGGATCCTCAGTGATACACTGGTAAAATGTTTAGAACACAGACCTGCATCAAATATAATTTCCTCCCCGTTTAACAGCAGATATAAAAGGGTTACAGTGAAAGTGGATATCAAATCCAGCAAGTCCTGCTCTTTTTGAGTAGAGCATAGCACAAAAATAGACATCTATGCAACCCCACTGCTGTTGCTTTCGTTTTCACTGCAGTGGAAACAGCCCTTCACCTTTGGGCTGGAACTGGTGGGTGAAAATATCCTCCCATGCAAGAAGATCTGACTGTAATTACACTGTATGTGTGTGTTTATTTCCCCCTTCCCTCCCCCAGAGCAGACCTCTGTATTAATATATTGCAAATAATTTTTCTGACTATGGGTCCCTAAATGGTCCCTGTTAATCTGTGGCCAGTACTCCTGCTCTCAACAAAATGCGTTCCCTGCTAGACCTAGCACATGAGTTTGTTCGGTCAGGAGAAGCTGTGGTAGGGCTTCTTCCAGTAGCTTAACCATTAACAATAAGCAGTGAAATGAGTCATCCGTACTTTATTTTTAATTAGAGCTGCAGTGAGCTCAAGCTTGAGTTTTTGGGTTTTTTTTTTGCCTGCAGAGCTCAGGAGCTGAAACCAGCAGCACTCTCCTGGTACTGGCTGTGCAGGGATTTCTGTAAAGCAACATCGTTAGGTTGTTGTGGATACAAACAGTGGAGCAAAACCAACACAACATACAGATTCACAGGGGCAAGGTAGCATAATTCCTGTTGACTTTGTCTGGCTGGAGATGTTTTGCTTGCTCTATTTCTGGTTTCCCCTCTCACACCCCCCACCCACCCCAGCCTCTGAAACAGAAGCCCAAATACTGAGCAAGACAGCACTGGATAAAGGGGAAATGATTATTTACATATGAGGGTTGTTTGTTTTAAATGTATTTGATTATATTTTAGATATGTTTAACAAGCTTAATATGAAGTTTTCAAGCCACAAACTGACTGGAAAAATATGTCCACTGACTCCTGGAATTAAAATGATATACTTGTCTTTTAGACACCTTTTGAATTCATTTCACATCCAGCCCATGAACAAGCCCAGAACTTTCCTGTATGAAACAAAGTTCTGATGAACTATCCCTGGTAGTGCCTGCGACCCATCCAGAAATTGTTAATGCCTTTAAAATGGGGAGTGAATCCAGCTCCCACCTGAGCTGCAGTACCAGCCCTTGCAAAAGTGACACTGCAGACAATCTGCTACGCTAATACAGACGGTGGCTTCAAAGGAAGATAGTTCTTGAAATGTATTGGAAAAGAGTAGGAAAGTGTGTTATGCTCTCTGGCATTTTGTTATATCTTAGTGAATTAAAATCCTTAATAGAGAGTTAGTTCCAGTTTTTTTCATCTGGGTTGCTGTTATCTGTAGAGGAAAATCCAACTTGTTATGCCTGTATGCTTTGCAGTGTCAGCGCCATGTAGTTGGGAACTGGCTGTTAGAGCCCTGAATCCAGCTCTGGTGGCTTCCATCAGTTTGGCCACAATAGCCCTTCACTATCCTGCTTCCTTACCCATGTTTTATTTTGTCTCTTGTTTGGAAAGTTCATTGGGGCAGAAAACATGAGATTTCTGAGACGGTATCCTTAATTTCAGCAAGCAGGACCGTGGTGAAGGTCATGCTGTTTGTTATGTATGCATGGTATTTATTTCTCAGGTGCTGTAACTGTTCCTTTCTACAAATGCATTAGGCAGGTAATGATTTAAGCTTCTTATGATGGGTGTGTTGGTTTTTAGCCTGGGTTGCACCAGGATTTCTTTTGCATCCCTGGTTAATGGGTGGGAGGACAGGTTGCGATGGAACAACCAGTGTGGTAATGTTGAAAGGGTAGGAAGCAAGCTGTGCTGGGGCAAGGACCTGGGCTCTGCAGAGTGCTTCAAAGCAGCACACAAAATATTAATCAAACAGTCAGGTGCTTCTTGCTGCACAGCCTAAACGCAGAATCCCTTGTTCTGGGGTGCAGGCAGAGTCACGCTCGTCATGAGAGTTCTGTGGCTCAGGTCGAGATGGCTCTAGCGGTACTTTTGCTTAGAGGGCAGAGACTGTCTTTGGTGAGAGTAGCAGCAGAGGGGAGCAGGGGGAGAGCCCTGAACCCGGGCTGTCTGCCTTGCTCCTTCTCATCGCTGCCGCTATACCGGGTGGCCTGGGAGAGAAGCGGAGATGGCACGCAGGTTTTGTGTGGCTGGTGATGGTTATATTCAGGCAGAAGAAGCAGTGTGCAGAGCAGCAGCAGGGAAGGGCATGTGGATATAGGCATGAATGCGTTTGGCAGGAGAGCTTACCCTAGTTTTGCTGGGGTGGTACTGGGGTAGCATGCTGTTGTCCGGAGCCCTCACTGAAGCGGTGCACAGAAGCACCAGTGGGGCACGTGAACCCAGGGACATGCAGATTCTTGCTGGACTGGGCTAGTTTAGGCTGTAGGAAATTTTATATTTACCCTCATGAAGAACAGCCTTGATAAAAGACATCACTTTGTAACATTTTTCATGTAAGTAGCCACGCTAAATAACACCATTACAGAGATAAATGCAGACAGGAGCAAGCTAGGGGGAGGGCAGATTAATTGATACAGGAACTGGAGAAGAATGACCAGTAGGATGGATAAGGCGAGGAGTTAGAGATCAAGACATCAGACTTAGTGGGCAATACTTAAAAATGAGCACCCTTATCCTATGTAAAAGGACCAAGAGAAGGACAATACAGCGTAGGGAAAGCAGAGGAGGAAAGTTTGGGGAGTTGGGTTCATTACAAATCCAACAGTAATTCAGAGTTCTAAAGCTAAGTGACATATGTATATACATGAAGAGGTATGTCTTTGTGTAGGAACCAGGCAATATCAGGTTCTGTTCTGAGATTACTTCTTTCTCCACTTCTCTCTCTCTCTCTGCACCGTATTGTGATTATTACATGTTTTGGTAGTAAAATCCAAATTGCTAAGTAGCTGAAAAATTATATTCAAGAGTATCCATATAGTGATTTGTCATTACTGTAGATTTTTATGTCTTCATGTAGTTAATGTAACCTTTTTTGGAAAGAGTTGGAAGGCGGTATTCAAAAAATCAGTTGGTTTCCTTGCTTCACCACTGGTTTGAATTGCTCTAATTGAAACCAGTATTATTTCATTTGATCTTGTAATTAAACAATGTAATTTATATTAATCCATTAAATAATTTGGCTAATTGCTTTTACACTGATTGTATCTTAGCCTTTTTTCTTTTAAATTATTATTGGAACCAAGCGGTTATCTACTGAAAACCAGTAAGCCACAAGTGAAGAAAAGATCTTTCTTACTTCTGGGGATTTTTTTAAAATGTTCTTTGATAAAAAACTGCGTTAAAATATACTCACAGAGGCCCCAATTCAGCCAAATGTTTAAGCGTATCATTCTACTGCTGCTCAGTAAACTTTCTGGCTTTCTTGAATCAGAGTCTAAATGATGAAAAGCCAGACTTCTGTTGGAAATTAAAGCTTTGCATCCCAGGGAGGGAAAAGATGGTCTCATACTAGCAAAAGAAATTGGCTTTATTCCTGTTTCCATATCAATGACCTACAGAGAGTAACCTCGGCGAGTTACACATCCTAAGCCCTGTCTGCTTGCTCTGGACAGCTGAGAACACTTGCTGCTTTCTGGGGAATGCCATGAGGCAGTAGCGGCTGTAAACTATGCTGAGATGCATAGGGCTTAGGTGGCTAATGGAATACAACAAATAATGCACAGAAAACAGCTTTACAATCTTTCTTTAAGTTGAAATCTGTTTATATGCATTCAGATAACATTCACTGATAGGAATACATTTGCAGAGATCATGTTGTGAACTATTTGAGAACCTGAAAGGTTCTCTTGTACTTCGAAAATTCTGTTCACAGTTCACACCCTTGAGTATAATTGGACTTAGCTGAAGTTACGATCATCGTGTAGGAATACCCAGGATGCATATGCCCTGGGGAGGAATTCAAAAAGGACTTACCTATTGCAGTGAATTCTTGCTTCGGTGCTCGTGGTGCTTAATTATTGCCTTGCCATATGCATTCAAACTGAAAACCTGCCAGACCCTACAGGAAAGTGCACGTATCAAAATAAGCAGTGGTGTAAGAAAACAGAATGGATGAGAATGCATAAGCTAATTCTTCAGGATAAAATAATTCCCTTGTATGTCTGCCAGAGTTCATATTTTTAGGATGCTCACCTCTACCACTTGTTGGCAACACCCCTGTCAGCTTAAAAGAGCAAAAAAGAGACAAGGTGCAACAGGCTGTTTAACAAAGGTAGGAGCAAGCATCAGGAGTCAGCAGATATGTTCATGATGCTTTGGTGCATCATGCTTATTTTGCTGTCTTGGTGGTGTTTATTTTTGGTGTCATTTTGGATAGTTGCAGCCACAACTGTGGTTTTTGTATACAATTTGTGGTCACCTTCTTGGCATCTGCTTGCTGTGGTATAGTTGGACTTTGCCATGAGCAAAGTTCTGCAGCATAGTCATTGTTTATATGCTGAGCAGGTGAGATAGCTTAGTGTTGGTGAACAGGCAATAGCTCTGTGTCGGGGGGAGATCCTCCAAAATGATGTTGTTCTGCAGATGCTCAAACTTTAGCTTCTGAGTACATAGCTGATTGTTTTACATCCATCTCACTGATTACTAGTCCCAGATGCCTGGGTGCCCGTTTACTGCTTTGCTCTGTTATTGATCTTGTTATTACTAAGGCCCATAACCTAAGGACTGCATGAGTTAGATTAAAATTGCCATGTATTTCATGGATGTATATTGCTGCTTTATATACTGTCCTTTGAAACCTTTATGTTGGTGTTACCATCATATTTTTGAAGCACACACATTGCAGTTTTGTGATCTATAATTTTTCTTTTTCTCAAACATTCTTACTCTGTTGAGCTGGCACAGACAGCCAGGTTTTCCCTACCCGTAATGTAATTGTGTAGTTTCAGCCAATTTCTTACAGTATTTCTGGTAAATTGTAGTTGGATTAGACTTATTTCTTAGGGCCTCATTTTGTCTTTTTATTTCTATATTCTGGCACTAATTACTAGTGATGTGATTAATGTTCCACATACCTGGTAGCTTTGTTCTTTCTGGTTTTGAGATAATGTTAATTAATCCAACTTTGAAAAAATACTTGCAGTCCTGATCATATGTCACATTTCTAATTCTTACTGGAAACCAGAGGCTATATAAAAGCTGAATAATTAAAGATACATTTATGCAACTATACTTGCAGAAACTTTCAGTCTAGGTATCACTGTCAGAAGTCCCGACTGCATTTAAGAGGATGACTATAAGCAATTTTTTGTTACGTTTATTTTATATAGAATTAAAGCAAAGGCTATAAGATCATTCCAGTATTTTTTTTTTCTAGAATGATAGTGAGGGCTTGTTCAAGTTGAAGAGAAAATCCCACACCATAAACCACAAAAAACTCTATACTTAAAAATGTCTAACTCAGACACATTTTTTAAATGTCTAATAAAAACCTGAAGTACTTTTGGGGTTTCTTTATTGATAGCCCTCTGCATATGAGTATTAAATTGCATTAAACTGCTATGATTTTGTTGGCTCTAGACAGGGTGAGATCATAGCATAATAGCAGTTTGAGAGCAAATAAAGAAACAAGTGTACTAGATGCAATGCATGCTAGTCACATCCCTTATTATGCTACTGGAAGGTGATCAGATACGACAAGGATAAGGGTAGTTCAGGAACATAGAGAAGAAAGAATAGCAGTTACTTTCAGAGCACTTTGGTTTATCTTGCAATGTCTGTTTTCTTTGCAAAATCACTAATGGTCACTATTATTGGAATTGTTGAAGTGACCTTTAAATTGCTTTACAAATATCGAGTTGTGGATGCAATCTATCTTTGCACAATAGTCAATTGTCCATCCCAACTTAAACAAAACAAAAAACCAGAGTGTATTTCAAAGTATTTCAAGTAAACTCCTTCAAGTATTTTTAACAGTGTCACCTATAGTCCTTAGCTTTGCAATAATGTCTCTTTTTATACAACGTTAGGAGTGATTTTTGCCCTGTAGAATGGCTAAAATCTTAGAAGATGATAAAAGCTTTTTTTTCCCCCCCCATCTCCTAGATTTTGGTACTATATGACTGAGACAGCATGCAATTTTCATTGAACTTCATGTGTGCATATATGTACACACTTATGTACATAAATGTACACGTATGCATACACACCTTTTGGAACAGAATGCAACAAAAAATTTACACAATTATGTGCAAATCTTTTCCTTTGCCCATAATTCTCATATGGCAGCTGTCTCTGCCCAGATGTATTGGTATCTGCCCTCTCTCATCTCCTGAGTTGCTAATATAATCTCCCAACCCATCTAGTCAGGTTAGAAAATTAGCAAATGGTAGCACTTCAGTTCCCAGGTCATACTGAGAAAACGCTGGGAGTGCTCAGCAAGCCGTGCAGCTGGCACATCTGTGGGACCAGTACATACCATATGGCAGTGGGGGCAAGTCCCATATGAAGGTGGAACCTTATAGGTTCTTCAGCAGAAATAAAGTGCATTATATGAGCAACTTTATACAGTTATAACTCACATTGATTGTACAGTGGCCACACCACTGTATTAGTTGAACAGCATGGTTGTGTACTACTAAAAGGTTTGTGTCTCCCTATACAGAACTGCAGTCTTGATGCTTTCACTTTACTAACCCGTATACCAAAAGTCATCACATTAAAATAAAGTGGAGTTCTGGTAGGTTCTCATCCCATTTCATAATAGTTCAGATTTACCTCCTTGATTCCCAGATTAAAATCTAATTAAAACTTCGATGCTAGTTGTGCTGTAAATTAGGGTGAGCAAGTGCTTTCCCTATGTTGGTGTGACACTTAAATTTTAGTGCAGAAGATCGCTTCAAGAGAATAGGTTAGGGCCTAAGTGTCATACATTTCTTGCCTCCTGTGCATCATTACAGTTCTGGTACCACTATCCCAGGTGATGTGACTGATATTTCAATGATGATTTGACCCCCAGCTTACAGATGTTACCCCAGATGAACGATTCCCATCAGTCTTTCTCCAGCCTGCAGTTAGTTTCATTGTCTGCATCAACAGAGTTGATATTAAGATACTGCAGTGGATTCTCAACACCACTTACGGTATGAGTTGTTAAAGCTGATGCCTACTTACTATGTTATCATTGTTGCTGTTATTTATTATTTATACAGTGCTATTGCTGTTTGTGAGGCTTTACAGAAAATGCAGATCCCTGATGCTGAGGGGCCCCCACGTTGCTGCTCATGGAGTGTAGGAGTGTCAAATGAAAGCCTGAAGAGAAGGGCAGAGTGATGTCTACGGGAAGGATGAGCGTGGGTAAAGCACTGAGATACATTTGGTTATGTAAAGCTCGTTTTGATGGGCCAGATCCTCAACGCCATTCATTAAGCTGAGTGTTGGCCTGAGTGCTAAGTGGATTCCTCTGCGCAGAGGAGACTTCTCCTGATGAAAAGCAGTGTCAGCTCTGTCAATCCCTCCTTTGTGAGGGTGTACAGGTGTGCTATGTGCCACCAGCTCTGCTGCTGAGATGGTGTCCTGGGCCAGTAGAAGTCGCAGGGTGGCATGCAACGGTGATTGAGCTGCTGGCTGGCTCAAGCACCCTTTCATGCAGTTTGGGAATACCTCAACTTTTAGCAGTCTTGCACTGAAACTAAGCTAATGGGACAAAAGGCAGCCCCCAGAAAAAGTTGCCACATCCCAGAGATAGTGACATTCCAGCATCCCCTGAAGGTAACAGACAGAAACTCTTTTAATGAGGGGGAAAAAAACCCACCAAAACAGACAAGACTGTTGAACTGTAAGCACAGAGATTGAAAACAGCCAGCTATGTAAGTACTTGAACGATAATTTTTCTCTATACAGAAACTGAGACAAAAATAGACTTTTACTGTGGTACCCAAATATCACACAGAGGATGATTTTCCTCATATTCCATAGCAGAGGCTAGATACCTGGTGCAGGTAGGGACAGGATCCTGTTTACTGTGCTGGATCTTCAGTATTGTACACTTCTAAGGGTTCAGGTACCCAGTCCCGTTCCTGTATGTCAGTATAACTACATGCATGCCCTTTCATCTGTAGAAAATGCAAGATAATTTAACATAGCTTGGTCAAGATGTAAGAATAAAGTTAGCTGTAATCTTGCTTGTGTTTCATGAATCCAAAACAATATTTAAAATGTCCTTTGTACACTGGAAGTCTGAAATGTGCCCTAAGACAAAAGGCAGGATTCAGACCTAGTATAAGTATATTGAATTCCATTGAAATCTCTGCCTTTACGGTTGTGTTCACTCAGACCTGATTTTGACCCTAAATTAATCATAAGGGGCTAAATTTAACTAGACATAAATGTACCCGTGTATGCACATATACATAAAGAGGCGCAAAAAGGTGCAGTTAGCATAGAAAATAAAATGCAGCTAATTATTGCAGATCTTTTTTAAGTATGTTTGCAAGTGATGTGTTTTCAAAACAAGCTAAACAATAATTCATCAGCTTGTGTACCACATGCTGGCTAATGAATAAAGTCAGGAATCAGGAAGCAAATGTAAATATGGGGTCTAATTCCCAACTGCCAAATTAGAAGTATTTTGTGCCCACTTTGCACAGGTGCAAGTGACAACATAAGTTACAAAACAGCTGGGAATCTGGTCTCACAGTCTCTTGTACTGTTCAAATAATTGAATTTAAAGTGTGGTTACTGACTAACTAAAGCCTCTCCAACTGTATTGGTCATCATTTCCCAACCCCAGGCCTAAGAGAAGACCAGGCCATTTGAGAAGATTGTCATTCAAGCTTAGCCTTTCAATCAGAATCCGCAGGGAAAAAAAAAAAAAGCCAGTTTCTTTTATGGTGGCAGTTAATCTGTCAGGAGCAGATTCAAGTTTTGGCAAAGATCTGTGGTGAGATAAAATGAAAAAGCTGCCAAACAGCATTGTTAGCATGGGGAGGTGGAAGGGAGGGGAGCTGACAGGACTTCCCCAAGTTAAATGCCAAGCACACCTACATCGTTTTCAATCAGGCCATGTGAAAACCTGGGTATTTTTAGCTGTAGTAAGCCTTAGTGCTCATTTACCCTGGGGGCAGTGTGTTCATTGCAGAATGGATTCATAATAGCTAATGCTCGTTTCTACAAGGTTTTTATAGTTTACTTGAGTAAGTATAGCATAACATGCTAATAGTTTTTAAATAAAGCACATCTAAACAATTGGTTTGCAGCGCCGTGTGATTTGCAGCTCGGCACAGTGTTGTTCTCATCGTTTCAACTTCACGCTTTGACTGCTTTCAAATGTATTTCTTTCCTCCCTTGACGTTGTCGTCTGCATTTAAGACCTGGAAAGTACTTGGTGCCAATTTTAGGATGGTAACTTGATTAAGCAACTATTCTTCTCTAATGGGATTTAACAATCTGTCTTCAAGTGTGTTTTTTAGATAGCTGCTGAGTGAAAATGGGTATTTATGCAGTCATTGCCTTGGTGGGATGCTGTTTTATCTTCTAAATCAGAAACGAGAAATGTTTGAGTGGAGCTGTTAATAAACAAATATGACTGTGAGCCTGCATCATCTTCAGTATATATTCAGTCAGTATTCACCTGACTGTCAGAAACGAGATATGTTTAAGGGGAACTGTTGATAAACAAACATGGCTGTGAGCCTGCATCGTATTCAGTACAGATTCAGTCAGTATTCATCTGACTGTCATTTTTTTTAATGGGGTCTGGATTTGAACATAAGCTGCTAAAATAACACATAAAATTAAAGACCAGGTAGATGTACAGTTTCTGTGTTGTATGATGGCCTCACACCACTATGCACCTGTAATGCAGGATCCCTGGAGCTGCTCTCTCCTTGTGCTTTCCTCGCTGCCGGGGCAGAGGAGCTCACAGACACCTGGATTAGCTGCAGCAATGCTGTTTTCTGCCAAGGAGGAGAGCGAGAGGCTTTCCTTCCCTGGGTTTTCCCTTGGTAACTTGAATACTGCTCTCGTATGTTAGTCCAGGAAACTTTGTGCTACCCAGAGCACAATCTGGCTGGTGCTGCAGAGCCCGGTGGTGCCTGGTGAGGGGTGCTGAGCCTCCCGCTGTGAGATCCTGCCACCGGGTAGCCTCCATCTGTCTGTGCCAACTGTCATCTCTGCTTTTTTCTGGTTACCCGGTGCTTTAGGACACAGCTTGTTCTTTTGGGAGTGGAAGATTGGAAAGGACCATCCAGGGTTACCAAGACCGCTCTGCTGTAACTGCAAGTGTCTGCGGAGCTTGTTTCATGTGTAGATGACACCTGGTAGGATCCTTGGCCAGAATACTCCAGCTAGTTTTATTAATAAACATTATGTGGCCATTTTTGTCTTAAAACACTCTGACTCCACAGAGATTACAAGTTAGCTGCATTTCATTTGCAGTTTCAATGTGAGCATGCAGATCAGCATATTGGGTCACTGGGATCCTCTTAGAACATATGTTTTAAGTGTCTCTGTTTTCTCACAAGCTTCCATTTTTATCCTCCCTTGTTTTCAAAAGTTCATAGTTTACGTAGAAAAGTGTTTCAGGGGTTAGAAGTGCATCCTTAAGGAATGTGTCGATATAATAATGCACTGAGTGCATAGCTGGGGTGGTACCCTGCTCTCTGGTTGGGTAGCTTCTAGTGAGATCTTTTGAAGATGTCAGCTGTTTGCATAAAATGTGGAGGAAACCTGGCATAAACAGAGCTTTCAGCTTTTGTGGGTCTCAACTCCATTTTCTCTTCATAGCCTTTCAATCTTTAGCCAGTGTTTTACTTCCCTAGAGTTGTCAGGCTTGTTTGAGTGAAAATTAGGTCTGAGTATCAGATAGCTTGATCAATTTTAATTACAGGAATGAGCTGACTTGGTTGTAACCCATTACTGGTTTTGTACTGGAGAGAAAAGTCCAGCCAGGATTTCCAGAATCTTTGGGTACGGTAACTGTGCAAAACTAATATACAAGACAAAATAATGAACAGGTGAGGTGAGGCTTTTCTTTGACTATGGGAAAAACAGGTTTCTGCATTTAAGACAAACAGCTCATGCAAGTGGAAACATTTGAAAGTTCATGCTGGCTGGAGGTGACTTTTAGTATGGCACGGGTCAAGAATCAATCCTGGGGGCCTGATTTTGTTCACTTTATATGTTAATAACCTTGAAGTAGGAACATGGAGTAAAGTGATAACATTTGCCAATGACACAATCTTGTGGGGAACAAGTTAAAGTGAGGTCAAACTGTAAAATTCAAAATAACTTAAATGGACTAAGAAAATGGGTAGATAAGTGGCTTATTGAATCTAGTTTAGAGAAATTTAAGGTAGAGAGGGTCACCAGCTACCTGGTGTCCTGCACACAGGAGTTTCCTCCTACCTAGGGCAGCTGGAGCACTTGCAAACTTGAAATGTAAGACGATGTGACTACAGGAGTTTAATGCTCACAGCCACACCAGCAGCAGTGGGTGGGAGATGCTATGGTAGATCCCAAGTGACTACCCTTACACATACAAAGTCTTATTGTAGAACATCTGGAGACTTCAAAGAAGCTGTTGAGGTAGTTCCTAAGTAGACACATTACCATATAAGTTTTCTTACAGCAAATACATTTTCAGTGGATAGAGATGACCATTCCTTATGCAGGGTGTACAGCTGTGGAAAAGGGTATAGTAAGAATACCCTTTACTCTTAGGGTAAAGACTATAATAGACCTAACACAGGATACGCTTTGAAATATTTCATGATGTGTGTTTAATGACAGCTACATGTAAATCCATTCACATTCCAATATTGCTCAGATTTTATAATTACAAATTGACGGTTGGTTTTCTGTTTTTAATTTCAAAGCTGCTATCTACTGCTTTTTTTTTTTTTTTTTTTTTAAACTGCCATACAGTAAGATTGAGAAATTGAGTTGGCTAGGACTGCTGAGTAACCCCATGAACTAATGAAGTAAACATTTGCAACCACTGTGACATGGAAATGATCCAGCTCTCCCTGGTGTACACCTGCAGAAACCTGTGATTCACCTCTGAGTCACTCTGCAAATGTTAGCAGGGCAAAGCTGACAGCCGTGTAGAGGGCTCACTCTGCTGCCAGTTCTCTCCTTCTCCCCTGGAATAATGACATTAATGATGCTTCCAAATGGCTCACGGGGCTGCAAAATGAGAGATCTAAAAATCCATGCGGCAGCTTGATTTCCTAATAGGATGCATTAAGTAGGACATTGCATGTTTTACAGGCTGAAGTTGATTAGACAATAAGACTTAAAATATGTGGCTAAAGTGGTTAGAAAAATAGGTTTTGGAAGCTCAGATCAAAGCTTTACAGGGGGGTGATTAGATAAATAAAAAGTTTAAGCCTTACTGAGCAAATAATTGCACATCCTCTGAAAAGAACAGTTCATAGGGATTGATCAAATGTGAGTCACCCCAGGCACAGATGTCTTTCTAAGAATATTCCATTTAATTTTCTTAATGTACACCAAGAGCGAAGAGATACTGGTGCTGATCAGTGAATGCTCTTGTTTGCATAAGGAAAAGCTCTTTAAAAATAATGGAGAATGGAAAAAAACCTGCAAACCCAACAAAGTGACCACCAAAAAATGATCAGTTCCTGTTGTCGAACAGGGATAATTTCTGCTTTAGCAGTGATTCCCCGCCTCATTACAAGGTGTGGGCTTTCTGTTCTTTAATGTGTACTAGGACCACATAGCACATGCTCAAAGCTTGAGAGAAATGCAAGTCTCATTGCATTCTTTGTTCTTAAGGGTCAATTTGTACTATTCTTTGGAAACATCAGCCCTAGGAGACTTGTTAGAACCTTAGAAGCACAAAATAAACAGATCCTAAAAGTCCGTGAGGTTCTCTCTCTGCAGCATTATTTCCTTAGGTAAGGAATGCAGTTTGAGGATGATGTAGAAGAGACTGGAGGTGAAGGGGGTCTCTGTAAAGGGGATTCCTGTTCCCTGAGGACAGACATTTTTGGAAGAGCATTCCCTTCCTGCCTTTGGCATTGGTTTTTGTGAATCCACCTGCAAACCCCCGTCCTCTGAAGGGTGTGTATCTAGGGAGGCTGCATTAACATCACAGAGAACAGCCTGACAGGGTGAAATTCTGCCCTTCAAGCTTTTCGCATGTGTTCCATTTATTGTAACAAAGCCAGAATTTCACCTTTGCTGTTTCTGAAGGAGAATGAGTAATAGCAGGGATCTTGGCTTCTTCCAACCTGTTCCTCAGACCTCCCTCTGACACAGGGAGTGCTGATGGAGTGAAGCTGGGGAAAAAATAACAAGAAACAGGTTATGCAAAAAATCCTAAGGTCCTTAGGAATAAGCTCTGCGCACACTCCCGAGACATGCGGCACTGACATAGTAAAGGTGCCGTATAGATGCTGGGTATCTCACTGACTGGAATATATTCCTTATTCAAACACTTACGTTTTGCTTTACTTGTTCACTCTTTGAACACCAAGCTATTAAATAAGGGATACACAAACTCAAAGAAAGCGCAGTCTCCTCCTGTGTTCCCCTCTATCATATCTTTTCTGTCTCTGCAGATTGCAGTAGGCATCTTTTGAATGCTTCCAACAAGCTGACAGTGGTAGGACTGGCGTATCCATTGGAAGGTTAGAGTTGGTAATAAAATAATGGCTATTGAATTTCACTTTAATGAGTGGCTTGGAACCATGACTAAATCTGCTTGTTCTTAATAACGGAGGATACCTGACCTTCTGTCTTGAGCTCTTTTATTTCATGTAATACCTAATTTCTGAGGGCAGCTGATCTTTTCTCACTGCTCCTTCCCTTCTCCCTCCTCCACCTTCATAGCAGGTATTCATATACCTGAATTTGGCATGAACTGAAATGTAATATGAGGGAGACAGTTCAGAAATTGTCTTGTCGAAGTGCTGTATAGGTTTTGGTGTGTCTCTGGCATCACTAGTGTCATTGTCAGCTCTAGGATAACTGGCTAGGCCATATGAGCCATGATTTGCAAGCACCTTTCATATATACTTCCCAGCTGACGTAGAAATATTCCTGATGTAGTAAAGAATTACTTTTGTAATTCTGACTTTGGGAACCATTTGTGATACCTAGTAGTGTGGAGAGGGGATAAATAATGAAAAAATGGAAGTGAAGTTTCCACTTGGTTGGTTTCCGACCTTTGCATTCAGTTTGACGTACTTTCTTTGTAATTTGGTCCTTATATTCATATTTAATGCCTACCCGTTTCCTTCTGTAACTTGTATTATCTATTTAAGTTGGGTAACAATCTTTGGCTGTAGAACCAAAGGCTCTGTAGAAACTTTGACTCTATGGGGTGAAAACAATTTGCTCTGTGATTCAGACTGAGCGGTACATTCTCTTCTGTCAAGTGGAGAAACTTTCCCTTTTCTAACAGTAGTTTGTTTTTATCGATGATTAACACTGTCATTTGTGATGTGTCCTTAAAATTGTTACCTTTCTACTCTCCCCTCTTAAATCCTCTTTCACTTGGGTGATGTAAACATTTGACGTGTGTTCATATAGAAAAGGGCTTGGTCTTATGTACAGAGGAGGTTAAGGGTGTGCAGCACCTCAAGGTAGCTGCCTAGTGTAGTACTTTGGAAAATCAGAGACATTATGTATCAGCAATTTCTCCTTGCAGCTGGGAAATAAATTTATAGCTTGGTATTTCTAAAAGAAAAAATTACTAGTTCTGATTGAAATGCTTAGCGGCATAGACAGTTAAAGTAAACATTCTTCCTGTGACATTTTTTTATAGCCATAGACGTCCTTAATTTTCTGTTGTATTTTGAACTTCATAAAAATGATACTTCAAAAAATGTGGAAGGATGATTTTTTTCTTTTATTTATTCCAATCAGCATCTAGAAAATGTAGTCTATTCATTTTTCAAATATATTAAA
Organism: Chionis minor; assembly: GCA_013398295.1. Classification (NCBI taxonomy): domain Eukaryota; kingdom Metazoa; phylum Chordata; class Aves; order Charadriiformes; family Chionidae; genus Chionis; species Chionis minor. The sequence continues at coordinate 182,870 of VZSF01007165.1, forward strand.
ATTGATAAACTGGTGTTCAGGAAATGGAAAAGAGCTAAATTCAGGTCATGTAGTAAGTGTTTACATACCTTGAGACAAGGCAACTACTGGAAATGTCTCAGAGGAAGATTATTGCATTGTTGCTTTATCTGTGGAGAGGAATCTCCCAGCTCCCCCTTTTTGGTGTAAACGTGCTGCTGTGGAAGGAAAGGGTAGTTCTGATTGCCTTGAATTTGGTATAAATCATATGTTTATGCACGACGGATGAGATCAAATGTGAATAAACCTATTTCTTTTCTCTGTCATACCTCTACTCCGTACCTCATGTCATACTTCAGCTTGCTCTAGATTTACACTAATGCTACTGAGTTGAGGTAACAGGTAGCATGTAGATTTCAAATTTACTTTATAGAGAATTCAGTGAAAGACACTATATTGAGATCAGCTTGGGGTTTTGTTGTTGTAATTTTACATTTTTGGGTCATATTGAGAAGTGATGATTTGATCATGGCAATTAACTCAGTTTCAAGAGGATGCAACGTGTTAACATGCTGTTGTCACTTGTTAATATAATAACTTTTGCTCAGAAGAGGCTTATTTGCTTGCTACACTTGATTACAATTTTTATTTTTCTACTATATGAAACCTATTTTTTGTGGAGAGGGTGAATGAAATGCAAAGGAAATGGGGATTTAGGCGGGGTCCAATCAGGAGTTAATTAGCTATTTATGTGACAGCCTCACTGTAGCCCTGCTAATCCCCTCTTTTGTGACTTCAGTCTAGAGTAAGGATCAGACCTGGGTAAAAGTCAGTAACGCTGGCAGAGTTCTGTGAAATGTACACAAAGCTGCATTTGCTAAGTATCTCTTCATGGGAATGTTCCACAAAGCTCCAAAAAGCCATATGGGTTCTTAACATCCACAGTCATTAGGTCACAGTATGTTGAAATTCTTTTCAATTTCAGATTTCAGCGATGGCGCTTTCTGTTAAAATAAGAATTGGTCTTAAAAAATAAACTCACATCCATTCAGCATACTGTGAGGAAAAGAGCTGCCTGGGTATTTGTGCAAAACGAGCAATTGCCTTATGAGAAAGTGGGATCCTTGAGAGGAAAGATACCCTGTCCTCAGGACGCTTGCCTGGAGTCAAGCAAGGCATAGCCTTAACGATGGGACTTTGGGCAAATGACTTATTCTCTCTATTTTTTTGTTTCCTTGCTCTAAGATAGTAATTACAACATTTCCTTTCTCCACAGGGCTGTTGGCCTATGCTTAGATATTTGGCAGTGTCCACACAAGCGAGACAGGCAGTAGTAAAGTTCCTGAGATCTGATATGGAAGTGCCCTCTTGTGCAATATTTTCTAAGCCCTCTGCTTTAAAGATCTCAATCAGAAGTCTAATTTGGTGATTTAAAGGCAGTTAAAAATAATGCTGAAGTTGAGCATGCTGTTTAGGGGACTGGTTTAGAAGTCTGCTTCCGTTTCTTTCCTGCATCTTCACGCTCCTCTTAGCCAGGCAGTTCTTCATTTATTCTTCCTTCCCAGCCTCTCTTCCCAGGGTGGGTGTGCAGGGCTCGGGCTCTTGTAAAGGACTGTCACAGGGCATGACAACTGTAGTGTGAAACGTTTTCATCCCACTGCAGGAGCAGCTCTACGTTCCGGTCAGCCAAATTCAAGCCTGTAATGTTTGGACTTGGTCCAGTGAACTGAAGCAAGTTGGTTTCAAGCAGCTTCATGTATTTTCCCAAAGAGTTTTCCCAAGCGTATTATCTACTGCGCATTGTGTTTAGTGGTTAGCCTCAAAGAAATGGGTTACTAATGTATTCATGTTGTTCTTTCCTTTACAATAAGCCCTGTGCCATTAAGGAGGTTCATATGACCTTCAAATGAGACAATAAAGACCTGAACCTAGTTACTGGCCATTACTTCAAGCGCATCTTTTGTAGAATCATATAATCTCTTTGTTTGGAAGAGACATTTAAGACCATCAAGTTAACCAAAAACTGCCAAGTCCACCACTAAACCATCTCCCTAAGCGCCACATCTACACATCTTTTAAATACCTCCAGGGATGGCAAACCAACCACTTCCCTGGGCAGCCTGTTCCAATGCTTGACAAGCCTTGCTGTGAAGAAATTTTCCCTAATACCCAATCTAAACCTCCCCTGGTGCAACTTGAGGTCGTTTCCCCTTGTCCTGTCACCTGTTACTTGGAATAGAGAACAACCTCCACCTCACTACCACCTCCTTTCATGCAGCAGTGCCTGGCTACTCTGGGGGCTTGGGCAAAATGGTCAAGTTCTCCAGCTCTGCACTGGATCTCTTGGACTATTTTTGGGTGGGCAGGGGTCCACACTGCCAAATCATCACTCAGCCAAGCATGTAGTACTTGGATGTTTTGGGAAAGTGATCAAGACCTAGAGCCAGCCTGATGGCCTTCTCACACCCAGAGCTGGCTTGGGGTGAGCCTTGCGTGGGGCTTCTTTGGGCAGCACTGGTGTTATTTATTTTCCTTGTAATAGCTGGAAGGCCAAGTTATGGAATCAGGGAAGGTTGGTGCTGTATAAATATAGATCACTTTGTTTTCTTCTATTCTGTGCCTGGTTTGTTGAATTCTGCAAAACAAATGTTAAAGATTGATCTGTACAAAAAGCAGAAGACGGCATCCCTTTTTCTTGAAATATTTGAGAACTGAAACTTGTTGCAAGTATAATTCTGTCGTAGTCTAATTATTTTTAAATGCTGCCTGTGCAGGAAAAAAGGGGAGAAAAAGGTGTGAGCTTTTACAATCTTATTCATTCCATCAATGTAAAAGCTTTTTATTTGGCTTCAAAGTCAGTCTACTACTTCACAACAAAATTTCATTATGTCCCAGTGGAGTTCTGTTTAATGGAATTAAATTTCACCCTTTCTAATTATCTTTTGGAACAGACAATCTTTACAGAATAATTAGTAATAGAAGTACACAATGGATCATTGTCTTTATTACTTGCAAAGAAATTCTAGATGCTGTAGTAAATCTTGAGGTATGATCTCACAAAATGTAAAATATCTCACGCCCTTCCTCCTAAATTATATAACATTCAACACAGTCAACGTAATTTAGGTACAATGGGTGGTAATTTTGCTTCTTTGAGATGACCAGCTTTAAGTTGCTTTTATAGAATAACTTTCCCCATCCCATTCTAATTAAGCAAGTCTAGAGATAGGCAATCTTTTTGTCTTCAATTAATTTTCAAGATTTCTAAATGAAGGACTTAATGTCCTTTTATAAAGGAGATAAAAAAACCTGTATATTTCCTTATCAAGCTTCCGGTTTTCCTTCGGTGGTCATTTATATAGTGGCATTGTTTTAAAAACGCCTTCTTCCAATTCTGCTAAAATGAAGTTAGTAACCACACAAGTACAGGACTTAAAAAGGTAGGTACTCCTACACTGAATGAACACATACAATCCTAAATGAAAATAATAATCCTGGCATAGGTGAGAGTCATCTGGAATATATAGCTTCTTCCTCTCTGGCTTTTCTAAATGTTATAAAAATTATTAAATCTTCCTGAATTGTATTCTAGGGTGTACTTCTCCTTGTCAAAACCAGGGAGAAATAACTTAATGAAAAGAAAATCAATTTTGTATCAAAATAGGCTATTTCTCTAAGAATCAAGGTTGAAACTAACCTTTCATTGATTTAAAATTTGCCACAAAACTGGGAGAAAAAAAGAAAATGTGCAAGAAAAATGGGTAGGGTCCTCCTTGGACTGCTAGTCTTTATAATTTAATTTGTTGAGAATTTAAAATTACATTAATTGTGCTTAAATAACTGACATTATTTGACACTGCAACAACAGAGCAACGGAAATGAGTGACAAACACACAAAAGACTTTTGTTATCTTTGTTTGTCTGCCTGAATAAATCTCAACAAGTAGTTCAAAGATTTAAATTTATAGCATACTTAATCGTCATTAGATGGCCAATCCTATTGACTCTAAACTGCATTTCACTGATATTGAATAGTTTTGGCATCCGCTTCGGTTTGACTTATCAAGACTCTTAATTTTCAAATCACTGAAATTGTGTAAATAGGGGTCATAAAGAAGCATTGTACACAGTGTTATGCTATACATGTGTTTTTTAAAATGTTGTGTATTTTCCTTTCTCTTTCTAAAGCTGTTTGTTTATATTATTTCAATACCACAGTGCTATTCAGAAATACAGCCTGTGATGGGGGACAACTAATAAAGGTTTTCCAGGTAGAAAGTAATTAATTATTTTGAAACTTAAATTATTTGCATGAATTGGTGTATTTTTAGTTCACAATACTACTCATCTGAGAAAAGGAAGGTCCATCGTTCCCCAAAAAGGCGTCCTGACCCAAAAATACCACGGACTGCAGTGTTAACAACCCCTTTAAAACAAAATAAGTTGGATAAAACCAGCCCGTCATAATTGTGTGTCTGATTATGCAGTGAGCTACATAGACACATTGTTGGATTTTGCTATCAGAGTGCCATATTAATGCTCTTCGTATATCCATTTACTTATAATTGTACAGAAAAAATGTATACTATACTGTCCGGCAGCAAAAGCCTTTTACAGCCAGTGTTGGAGATGAGGGGTAAAAAACAAACTCCAAACCCTGTTCAAGCTCTCTTATTAAGTTCTTCCTTTTATGCCGATCTCACAGAATATGCTTAAGCACTTCAAACTCTAAAGTGAAATATGTGTCCTATTTGCTAAACCCCGTCAATTTAATTTAATTGAAATGATTTGCAAATTTATATTGAATTTTCCCAGCTATTTGCATTGAAAAGAATTAATAAAATAGGATTGCTGTCCACTTGTATTTTCACAATGTTATATTTTAACAGTTTGAAGGGTTTTGGTTTAGTTTTGGTTTTTGCGTTTGAAATTATAAAACATGTTCCCTAGCATTGACACAAATGTTACGTAAAATAGCTGTGGTTTTGTGGGAAAATTTTAACTTGAAGCCATTTGTTTCTTCTCTTCCCTACCCTTTCAGTTTGTCAGCTGAACAATCAGTTATTAAAATAGCACTATGTAATACATACCAAACACCAACGAAGACAACAACTATCATATCCACTGATAACAAATAACGGTATTTGTTAGATAGCATTGCAGTCTCTCTAGCAAACCTCAACATTCCATTGAATCAGTGTCTGTCATCTGCTGTCAATTTTACTGAACTGTAGGCTCAAAATTAAGCAGGCATTTTAAACTGTTCTGAGGGACAGGGATATGTAATTATTAGTTAGCTACAGAAGACCTAAGTCAAGAAGTTTTTCAGACTTGTCCTTTCCATACCTACTGGTACGGAAATGATGGAGTCAGTGCAGCATTGTAACAGAAATGAGAAGAACAAGTTCAGGCTCCGCCAGATGAAGAGATTTGCCTCCATTACAATATTCTGTATAAAATTAATAGCCAAGTTTCTTACTTTCCCTTCTTCTAGAGCAGAAAGGGGTTGAAATCAAAACCAGCCTTAGAAGTTGAGGGACAGCTCTGCATTCAAATGTGTAAGAGACTGATGCTTCATTAGTGACTTTTACTTTATTCCATCTGTATGGTCTGACTGTGAGTCTGTTTGCAACGGCAGCTACATTAACTCAGTAAGAATATTGAATTTAGTGGAGCCTTCCAACCGAAAGGAAATCAGAACTTGGCCCACCTAGACTGAACACTGATATCTGGTGGGGGTAAAATTTCCCTTAGCTGTTGGCCATTTAATTAATCAGCTGGATGATGTTATTTCACACCAGTGTCTGTTTATGACTGTGAGATAAACTAAAAAAAAAAAAAACAAACAAAAAAACCCCATCTCATTTAGGCTAAACAATAGCATCTGTCACTGATGCAGGTGAAGAATTTTTTGTCTTGTTTAAAGAAAGCTGGTCCACAAAGTCTTGCTGTGAACTTACAGCTAAGGAACGCATTAGCCTCAGTACCTATTAAACCACTCTTGCTGGAAACAATTAACTTTTCAATCTTCTTATACATAATAGTAAATATGAAGGGTTGAAGTATGGTACCTGTCTTCTTGCAGCTCCCATGTAGCCTTACACAGTAAGAGCTCATCTTACTTTTATGGGAGGATTTGGGAGTATTTAGGCAGGAAGGCACGATGCAAGGCCAGTAGTATCCACCCTAAAATTCTGGAGAGAAAGAGGGACACAAATGTCATGCTTTTGCTATTAGCAATTTTGCTCCTTCCTTCAACAAACACAAACCATTCATTGCCATTTGTGGGAGAAACCCAAATTCCGTTATTTATAGTGAATCCAAAATGCAGGCGTTAGGCCTTTTAGTTCCTAGGAGAGTGAGAGATTTTGTTATGATATGCTTACTCTTGAAGGGCCAAAATCTCCTGAAATAAGCACCTTCCAGCATCTGTGAGTGGAGCAGAACTGGGACCTTAACCCTTGATCTTTGTATTGGCATTTGAAAGGATTTCCCTTTGAACAGCACAACTGAAGGCCCAGCTGGATGCTGAGTAATCGTTTCCTTCTGATGATGTAAATAAATAAGCAAAATGTAATACTGGGGTGGAAAAAATACTAACTGGTTTCAGTAATTCCTGACTATCTTATTATTTGATTTGTCGTACACTGCTAAGGACATGCTAGAGTGCCTGATGTCTTTGCCATGCTTTAAAAAAGGATGTAATAGTCAAGAACACTAGTGCCTTCTTTTGAGTGTAGCAGTGTGCTATTAAGCCGATAGGATCAGTAAACTTCCTAAAGCCTGCAGGATGAATTGATGTTTTTCAAAGACTTGTTTAGGAAAACAAGGGAAGCAAATGTTCATAGTCTTTTAAGCAGGGGGAAAAAGAGAGCGAGGAAGAGAAAACTCTCAACAAGGGATTATTCTTTTGTCGATTCCATTCTGGCAAGAAAAGAGAATGTGCACTGATGATGTTTTCCTTTTGTTTAAACACTTATTTGTGCTACTCCATGTGAGTGGGGGGAAGGAAATTTGTCATGTCAGGATGCAGCAAGAAATGGGAGATTTATAAACAGATCAGTGACAGATAGAGGCTAGTTTGCAGCTTCAATTCATATACTTAGGCCTTTGGATACTGAAAGGTAGAAACATAGAGTGATAGATGGTCACTGATGAGTGTAGTGATGAAAAAGACCAAGTCACTGGTAGGCTGAGATTTTTCTTTGTTTTGCTCAATATAAAAAATTCCTAACTTAGTAATGCTAACTGGGTGATATTGTGTGTAACTGACTGCTAAGAGGGATTTCTTCCATGGTGTTTTGGTTTGATAACTCTTTGGCTGTGCTCCCTTTAGCCAGAGAGATAGAAGGACCCTACAGATCCTTGTTTCCCTGAGGAAAGTAGACAAAATTTTGGGAGAGTCAAGTCCAGTTCTTTATTTCCACGCACACTCAAAAGCTGATGGAAATTTGCATGAGATGGGTTTAAATCCTTAGCATATTCATTTCCCAAATTGTTTCTATCAGCATAGTTTTGTAAAAATCCTAGTACTGGTGCAAAATTAATCTCTAATCTTTTATAACTTCTTTTCTAATGAATTATTTTCTCTCTTGAGAAGGGACATTTTCTGTCTTATCAGAAAGATAAGCAAAGTGGAGGTGTAGTGAAGAACTAGTGTTGACATGAGACGAATGAGCAGGAATTGGCCATGACTGGTCAGGTTTAACATGAGAAGGCTCTGATCATCAGAGCAATCTTTCCTCATGGGGAAAACAGGCTAATACATATTTTTATATGAATCTTGACTGTTTTATGTAAGAGATTTTTCAGTAATACCAGGAAACTGGACTTGAAGACCCAGGGTGGCATTTACAGGCCAGTTTTCCAAATTTGTTTGGCTCTCACTTGATTTTCAGTCTCTATAAGCACCTCTGTAGATGAATTTTATCAGCACAAACGTCCACAGAGGCAAATACTGGGCTTCAATACTTACATTTTTCTGAAAATAATTGTGGACTGCTAATTGAAGGATCAGAGAAAGTGCCTGGCATTGCGCAAGATATGTATTTTAAAAAAGGTAATATCAGTATAACTCTGTGACAAGAAACAAGGTTGGTTGGACTTTGCATTTCATCCAGTGTGAGAGTTTCTGTGTAATCAAAGGTATTTGTCATATACCCTTTTTCACAGGAGCAATGCCAGCTCACAAAACAGTTGGCCACCTATTCCTTACCCAGGCTTGTCCCTCCATTGTATTGGCATGACAGTTTATGAGAGTGTGTTGTGGGGGAGAAGGCAACACACTTGGATACAAACCTTGCCAGATTAAAAATAATCCCAACAAATAGAGCACGAGAGATACTTCAGTTGGAGATCCACCCCTGAGTTGGTTTGCTGTTGTGGCACAGGGCTGGGAGGATGTGCTGGCAGCAGGGTCTATGGGAGCCTGAAAAACAATGCAGAGATGTTTTGTTCACTATTTGTTTACCCTGATAGAATCATATCATAGAATCATAGAATGGTTAGAGTTGGAAGGGACCTTAAAGATCATCAAGTTCCAATCCCCCTGCCATGGGCAGGGACACCTCTGACTACAGCAGGTTGCTCAAAGCCCCATCCAGCCTGGCCTTAAACACTTCCAGGGATGGGGCCTCCACAACTTCCCTGGGTAACCTGTTCCAGTGCCTCACCACCCTCACAGTAAAGAACTTCTTCCTAACATCTAATCTAAATCTCCCCTCTTCCAATTTAAAACCATTACCCCTTGTCCTATCACTAGACTTCCTGACAAAGAGTCCCTCTCCAGCTCTCCTGTAGGCTCCCTTCAGGTACTGAAAGGCTGCTATCAGGTCTCCCCGGAGCCTTCTCTTCTCCAGGCTGAACAGCCCCAGCTCTCTCAGCCTGTCCTCATAGGAGAGGTGCTCCATCCCTCTAATCATCTTAGTGGCCCTTCGCTGGACCTGTTCCAACAGTTCGATGTCCTTTCTATGTTGAGGACTCCAGAACTGGACACAGTGCTCCAGGCGGGGAGTACTGTGATCACTTGGGTTGGCAAGAGAAGTGATTCTAGGGCTCAGTCTGTACCATCCCAGTGCTTTAGAACTGTAGTTAATCTCCACTGAGACCTTTTATGAGTCTTTGCACTTGTGTACCCCATAAAAAATATTTGTTATTGGCCTGATTCAGCTCTCTGAGAGGTATGGGAAGACTTCTGCTGGTTAAAAAGAGAACTTGTAGCAGCATTTATGTTCTGGAGACTCTCTCTCATGGGACTGTAGTGTTCAGTGCCTGATTCTTGACTGCCTTATGTCTTGTGCTGCTATTTGTTTGTACTGGTGCTAGTAGATAAAACTGTGCTGTTCTGATTTGGAAGCATTTTATACCCACTCAGCACAGGTAGAAGTGTCTGCACTAAGGGCAGAGCAATGGAGAAGTGGGTTTAACTAGTGCAAGGACACTTGTACCAGTTAGGATGCTTAGAAACAGAGAAGAGTCCTGTAAAAATGTTAAGTGAAATGATATTCACTTATTCTGTTTAAGTACTGTAGATATTTACAGATATAAATATGCTTACAGATGTTTAGCCTTCCTCTTGAAGGAAAGTTTTCCGAACAAGGTGTTTATTTACACAAGTGAATGTAAAAAAGAATAACTCTGTGTACATTGCTGTTGTGTTTTTTTTTCCCTTGCCCTATCTCTACTGCCAATGGGGAACTGGCATAATCACATAGTTTAATTAAAGTTGGGACTGTGCAGCAGAAGAGGTAAGATGTATTAGATTTAGGGCTAGATTCTGACACATCTTGTCCGGTAGAATAAGTTGTTGTTTACTCCGTGAGTAACTGAAAAAACAGGATCTACAAAAAAAAATGTACAACTTCCAGAAATCCCCAGTAATTGCTAATGTTTATACTTCTGCAGTCATCTCTGCATATAACACAAATTCCATCTAAAAATTCCCTTCTTTCTAGTTTTGTTTGGAAAGGAGGATTTCACAGAGTTGTAACTGCATTTGAATCCAAGAGGTTTTTTTGCTGTAAAACTCTGAAGAGCCTATTATGCTACTGCCCTGTCTAAAGTAATGTAAAGTGAAGCTGTTCCAGTATGAGTAATGATGTGTCAGACTAATTGTTTTGACTAGCTGGGCATCCTCTGAGCTCACTGGATCATGAATACAGCAGCTACGTTAGGTTTCATGCCACTGCACTCTGAATGTGGTTGTTAGCTTCTAACTGTTGCTTTTATACCATTTTACTTTGCAGCTATTGTGTTACGGTTTTGCTGCTTAGTGTTTGTCAACATCATATTTCAAAATACCATGGAAGGGCTGAGTGTTATACAATCAATGCCTAACGTTTAAAGAACACTATTTTGTAGGGGACAACCTGCTGTTAGTTTGAATATCAAGTATCCCATTTACATTTTGGTGGATAGTTCAGAAATTTGATGTTTGCCAAATATGAAGTGTTGAAGAACACTTCATGTGCTGGATTAGTTCACTGTTGTGGTCTCCTTCACAATGAGCAGCCATCTAATAAAATTTTGTATGCACAAATTTACATGACTGCATTATGCTATCTTGTAGGTGATGGTTCAAACATGCAGTAACAGAATCTTTGGATTCCTTTTTGTTTTTATCAGATGGGCAGAAGATCTTTCAGAAAAGGAAACCAAACCAACATATTTGCTTCCAGCTGTTAAAACAATATTCATAAATCAGCTGTAGCAAATAGACTGGAAAATAGTTGGCTTGATCATACGTGTGTTAAACTATTTTATGACAGCTCATAGCAAATTATTTTAAAAATTCACTTGGCATATGCTATAAGTAAAACTTTACAATCTTGTGCACAGTAGTAAAAATAACATAGTAAATCTCCTTAAGAAGCTGTTGCCAAAAGGTTTGCCTTGCCTTGGAGTGTAACGTGTGGATTCCACTGGAGGAGCCCAGTAATCTGTGCAAAAACTGTGATTTGTGGAGACACGGCTCACATCCTGTTTACCCTGCAAATATCTCCTCATCTGTGAGTTTTGGTAGCACAGCCCAGAACACCTTGCTGACTGGAACCCCCCACCCTGCATAAAGCATAATAAACAGAGTTGGTAGTGGTGAGATTTGGTACAAAATAAGGAGCTTTAATTAATTTTAAATGGTGCTTTTCAGAGTGTCAAAAGCTCAGCCCACTGAAGTGGAAAAGGGGGTTAGAGTGGCTAGAGCCTGGCAACACAGCTAATCTAGGCACTTCTGAGCAAGCTCATTTCAAATGCTTACATCAATACATCGGCATTTCGAGGTAGAGCTGCCTGGGGACAGCCAAGGGAACAAGCCACATTACAGACAGACCTGCTGCTGCGGGGCTGCGAAGTTAAGGGTCTGTGGCAGCTTCTGTGACAAGCGCGCATTGTCATAGCACGGGGCTTGTGCTGCCAGGATGGTGCAGGGTTGTTTGCGCTCTTGGCGTTTGGAAGTAACCCAGACAAACTGGGGGACTGATGCTTGGTGCACACAAAACCCTCTGAGATGGAGGCTGTAGAAATACTTACATGGATTAGACACAATACCCTGGACCACGCTTTCAGTCATTGCAAATGAGGGCAGCCGAACGGCAGCACACTGTTGCTCTGCTGGCCCAGGGCCTTTAGATAGTATTTTTGAAATTGGTGGTTATGTGTTTACTTTAAAAGAGAGCAGGACTGTGCCCATACAAGTATTCAGTCTTAATATTCCAGTGCATAAAGCAAAATGTGTTTTGAGTAGTTCCTTTTTGGTTGTTTAAAAGGCAAACTAAATTGGTTTTTGTAATTACTGTACAGAGAATTTGTTCTTCTGGATGTCATTCTGGGATCTGTTTTCTAAAGGCTAATAGTTCTAAACACGCATACCATTAACTAAGCTATCAAGTACTTTAAGATTTTTGTTGTTTTATGTTTTCTATTATCATTTTAACAGTAGCCAAGATATGCCTGTCTACCCAGTCTTGTTTCTCTTTAAATCAGTGGCAGAACTCCTACTGACTTTTGCCACAGCACATATGGTGAATCAGTACTTAATGTATGTTAAACTTGGACAAAAAAGTTTAGGATACAAGCCTGGTGATGAAATGGGTGTGCAAGACTTCAGCTAAAAAACCCTCACAGATTTATAAGGCCTCTGATAATGCCCCTTAAAATTAAGCTGGCAATTCATACTAAGTTCTTATTCATTCATTACTTACAAAGTGGGGGAAAAAAACCCCCTCGGTACTATCTGCTGGGTACCAGTCAGATGACCCACAGACAACAGAAGCTTGCAAAGTTTTAATAAGCTAGATAATTCCTTTTTATAAATGTAATTGCTTGTCTTGGCCACTGGAGCATAGCAGCTTCAAACTCTTGTCTTCCTAACTTCTGCACAAAGTGACTTTCTACAATTTTTAATTGTAACCTCAGCTACATTCATGTCCCATTTTGTATTTCAAGTTTGATCTATTAAGAGGCTTAATATTTTGGCCTTGTTTCTACAAAGCATGTAAGCTTAAAATGGGACTGCTCGTATTCTGAAGATGACTATACCTCAGTGCTACCCTGAGTGGATCCACTATCCGTGCTCTGCTTCTTGAGCTATGAGGCTCTGTCAATCCTGAACATCTGTGTTGTTGCAACATTTACCCATTCAGTTCCAGGACACTCTAATGATGAGTTTTTCTCCCTGTAAAGGCACTTCCTTGCATTGTCTCCATAAGGCGGGGCATGTTAGTCCGAGGTCGGCTTACTGTTCTTATGAGCTGTAACAAGCTCTCTAGATCTGTTATTCATATATCACTTATTTGCTGACTTCCCCCCTGCAAAAGAAAACCAACCAAAAAATCCAACCCCCCAAAAAACATCAGAATTTCCACAAGAGGCCAATTTATCATTTCGCTGACAAGGATGCTCCTGAGCATGTATCTCCTACATGCATCAAGCTGATGGCAGACTGGGGAGAGGGCATGTCTGCCTTGTGCCACCAAGCTTCTTTCTGCTGATGGCAAATACACAGTCACAAAGGAACCTCTACCATGTCCTGAGCAGTCCTCCCCAGCATCTGTGTCGGGGACCTGTTTGCTAGCTCATCTGGTAATACGTCATCTGTGGGGTGTAGAAGTTGAATCCAGGCAGACCTTTTGAAGCTGCAGCAGCTCCTGAGGTCCTACCAGGGAACACAGGGGGATCCATGACGTAGCCTGCCCTGTACCCTGCCTTGACCAAATCCTGCCTTGCATACTCTGTGTGGATCTGGCTGCTGCATAGTGATCTGGGGCCACCTTCCCCCCCCACATAAAACCCTACTCCTGTTCCTCCTTCACATTTTCCTGCTTGTTCTCCCAGTCACGTAGAAGGGGTGCAGGAACTCTCTCTCTTCTGCATGTAGCAATCTCTGCTCATCTAGGAGTTCTGCCTGGGTGATGCACTGCCAGCCTCTCTGTGACCAGGTACATATTGTGTAAGAGGTGACAGCAAATTTGGTTATGTGTAATTAAAGGAACGGTTTTATCCTAATACACGTAATTTCCTATTCCATTCTTCCAGATTGTTTCCCCAATAATAGACAGAAAGCTTTAGCTTAGAGATTGGTTTTAACTGAAAGATGTCAAGGGAACCAGATATGTGGGGAGTTGGATTTTGGCATAAAGAATAAACATCCCCTGAGAAATATGTTGGCTCAAGTTTTTGTTTATTCATGGTCTATCTTGAAAATATAACAGTTGTGCTTCTGTCGTAAGATACCTTTACTGGGAAACCTCATCTCTTCGTGGCTATATTCTGGCACTTTACCATGGCTTGTTTTCCTTTTGTAATTAAATGTTTTGGGTCTAGTCCTGAACAGGCAAGATGAAATTTCATTGACTTAGGGTAACTTTGCTCTTTGTCTGAGGAGATCAAGACTAGGCTGTGTATTAAATACATTTAATCTGCATTCTAGATCCATACTACACAAAAATAGACCATTGTTACAGTTCCTCTGAGTGTTGGTGCTGTGAAAGCGTAACAGGAATTATACACAAACCCAGGCTGAATGAAATCCAGACCGCATAGCCACAGTATAGAATGTGTAATATTTTTAGCATTCATTCACATCATACAGTGACAGAGCAGCGACGAGGAATTATAGCAGGCTTTGGAAACCCATTGCTTACATGAAACCATGTTAAATCAGAAAATGTCCACTGACCTATTGGATCACTTCTGCTTTTGCTGGTGACAAAAATTGTCTTGTACCTTCATTTTCAAATCTATCCTCAGTTTCTCTAATGTACCTAATATAGTGACATTTAAAATAAAACATTGCTTATATATTTTTATTTTTCTTTTTCACATGTGTTTGCCCTGGGCTGGGAAGATTTTGACCATGAGCACATTCCAGTCTTCTAATGAATGCCAGGGAAAGGGACGGTCTCATTGCTAAAACACAAGACTGGAGACTGAACGGTCAGAGGCCTGGTACTGGCCAGGCTCTGGCACAAATTTGGGGCAAGTAATTTTCTCTCTCCATGACTCAGTCCTTGCAACAAAACAAACAAACAAAGTCTCTTGTCAGTGTTAGACATGTTTGCAGATCCTCTGTGCAGTATAAAGATTATTTTCTTTTGGAAAAAATTCAGAAAAGAGCAGAGGAAGTGAGGAGACTTGCTGTATGTTTGGAAGTTCATTCAAAATCTTCCCAGGCATTTCAAACCCTTTTGCAACTGGCAGTTAGGAAGGGAAGCTTTTTCCATGGGATTTCTATTACAATAAAGCTGTGTTTTAAATATACATGTATTATTTAGGACAGAAGTTTATGTTTTTGCCAAGGTAAGATATTTTCCTTTCTGACTCCAGAAGATGCAAGTGAACAAACAGGGAGGAGTAGAGGACAGGAAATTAAAGTGTCTTTTATCCTTGGGATTAGTTTCTTTTCAAATTTTATGCAGAGATTTGACTTGCTGTGTATTTTATCCAGCATGGCTTGTTCATCAGAGGTGGTTCAGCATTGGGGCAGACAGTGCACTATTCCACTCACATAACTGAGATAATTAAATCACAGTGAGATAATTTTATCTTCATTTTAATTCTGTGCATCTCTCTCAGATCTTAATATAACAACACATGCAGATGAAAGATTTCTGACTTGGGATATCTGTGGTGATGTAAGGAATAGGAACCATTTCAGGATTTACTCCTTATTTGCTTGCATAACTCAGATGTTCTGTTGAAGGTTGGCAATAGCAAAGCTGATACCTGGGAGCACTGTGCTCTAGATATGTAAGTCCCTCAGTGGTCTGAACAAAAAGCTCAAGCTCTGTTAGCTTAGGGATGTAGCTGACTATCGCAGCTGGTTCCGCCGCAGGAGGGTGACAGAGTTGTACTGGGTTGATGTGGGCAACGGGGTTTTGCATTTTGAAGTAATACGAATGCAATTTTTTTTTTCGGTGTGTGTAACTTTTCATAGTATTTACGTATGCTATCATGTTCTAAAAGGGTGAAAGAAAAGTGGAGAAGAGAAATGGGGGTGTTCAGACAGTGACACATCAGCATCTCTAGATGTCTTATAATTTCAATCTATACATTAATTATGATGAGTGGCAATTTTATGCACGAGTGCAAATCTTATGCAACAGAATGTATTTTGTCATTAGCTGAATGGACAATTTTGTCACTATGACCAATTTTTGCTAAAAATAAATAAATCCATTTTGTAACTAAATGCATTTATTTAGAAACAAGGGACGTCTGTCTGATTGGGAGGGAGTGGGTGTTTTAAGAAAGAGGTGGCTTGTGAGTCAGAACTCCTTAGATCTATTCTTAGTTCTGTTTCTGATTCATTATTGGTTGGATCCTAAATCAGTGGAAATTGGGCCAAACTTTCTGTGACCTAAAAGGAATCACATCAAAGTAAAAGTCATGTTTTATGCAAAGAGTTTCTTAACCTGTCTTGCTTACTAAAACACAAGAATTCTGATGCAAGAAATATGATGTACTACTACTCCAGTCCCTTGCCTTTGAATGCCTGATGCTGGGCATGCTGTTTACCTTCTATAGTTATTCAGTTTTATTTCATATCAATCAATCAACACAGAAGTTTTTCTAAAATCTGGGACTCTAAATATACCATGAATAGCAACTGATACTTATATATAGATAGTATGCCCAGAACTACTTTTCCTTTTTATTTTTGAGGGAGCAATTCTGAAGCTGATGATGTCCATTTTTGTATTAAAATCCTGATTACATTTTTGTTAACAGTAAAAGAAATAATTATCTTTGTTATATTTAAGAGGCTTTTTAGACAACTGAAAGATTCCATGGATAGTGAAGTAATAATTCTGTATACTCATGCAGTCTCTTACCCACTTTGTCTGTAGCCATGTTCACTGCCTTTCATTTAGGATCACAGAAACCAGAAGAGCTTCCCCAGTTTATCAAATCCAGTCCCCTGTCTTCACTGGAAACCATACAATTAAATAACAGATCAGAAAAATCCAGACTATTATCACAGCTGCCAATATGCCTTCCATACCAAACTTCTGACCTGTAGTGAAAATGCAAAGCCAAAATTATACTGTTACAGCAAAAGAACAAAAATAATTAAAGTGATGCTAATGTCTTAGTTCCTTGCAATAGGAGACAATAAAGCTTTCAGATAAAGCATTTGGCAAATTTAACTTTTTGGGTGCTCTGTCCAGAGCTGGAAGGATGTGAGATGACTACAGGGCAATCCTATTTCCAGAGTGCACCTTCCAGAGCCTGCCTTCCGGCAGCAAAGCAGTACTGAACATTTACCTTTCTTGAAAATACTTCCAGTGGGTGGGGGGGAGGGTAAGTTAATGTGGTATACATACCATTATTGCAGATGGGATTTTGTGTGTGTGTATTTCAATTTAGACTCAACAATATGGAAGCAATTCTCAAAGGGCACCATGTTCTTGTTGCATGTATAGTATAATGCTACTAAACAGTAGAATAACTGAATCAATAGAATGTATAAATAGATATCTCCTTTACCTATCTGCACAGCTACAATGTGTTTAATGTATTAATTAAAACTTTCAGCAAAAAGAAAAATGAAGCTTGAACACTAATCTGAAAACATTCTTTTTTAACATGTCAGGAGTGTACTGTACAAAACGGCTTCCTTAACAACTTAATAAGTAAGTGAGAAACATTGCAGCAGGTAGTGGGTCTTCAGTGATAACAGCTATTGCAAATGATTGATTTAAAAAAAGAAAAGAGTTTAAATCTGTTAACTTGTGAAGACTTAGTTGTTGCTGAGTAAAGGGTAAGGATCTGGTACCTGCTCTAGGTTAAGGGAGAGAGAGAAAGGCTAGAAGTCCTACTCAGCTCTAACACAAAATCAGACATCTGTTCTCCCAACAAGGAAATTTGTGGATGGTAATGGGGACTGCACATCTAAATCCTTTCTATGTTCATGTGAGCATACATTTCATAAGCTGTGTTTGAGCTACGTTTAATTAGATCTAGAGTAGTCTAAATGTATTTTGAAGCATTACAATATGCTGACATTTTTTTTAATTGCATTTCCCATGAAATGCTAAGCAATGAGCAAAACTCTCCCTCCCGCCAGTGTGAAAATGAAGACACTTCTCTGATACTGTTGTTCTTGATGTAAGTGAGCCCAATTTGTCTCAGGGTAGATCTGCAAAACAATTTATTCCTGCACCAGAACTTGCTTTCTGTCCTGTAGGAGTTAGCGTTCAGAGATGATAGCTCACACCAGCAGCATTGTCTGCCATTAAATAAACTCCTTGTTTCATATGTCTGCAACTCCTTGGAGAATTAATTTGACACAGAGTGCAAATACATTACTAGCGTTAGAGACTTTTCTTCATGGCTGTGGTGCTCTAGCAATGTATACCCTACATTTTGTAGCTGGCAACCTTTTTCTCAGTAGATATTCTAAGATGTGATTACTTCCAATTGCAAGTCTTGTTTCTGGAACTGAACTTCTCCTCACCTGAGAACCTCAAATGAGGATGTAACAAGCAATAAATGGCATAGTGTACTGTTGTAACAGGTAGTGCAAAACACATGAGGTGTCAGGTAACCCTAATATTATTAGTTAGGACATGCGCTGGATTGTAGGAGACAGCTCTATATTCCATGAGGACTGGGAAGACCAGGATAGGGTGAACAGGGATGAAGTAATTCTGCTGCTGCAGTACAGAGAAGTCTGCTCTGCTCTTCAGCCTGGACCACAGAATGACGGTCCCTCATGAGACAATCGTTTGTGAAGGGTCCTCCATACATTGTAGTGAGATCACATTACTGACAAGCGGGGGACCAGCTGAGGACAGAGGGACAGAGAGAAACCTCACACTCTGAAATCCCACTGCATCATTCTTGCCCCGTAAACCAACATGGTTTCATTTTATCATTGTCCAAGGTTTTTTACTTCATGCCATTACTCAAATGGCACTGCACATCACAACTGAGGTCTCCAGTGTGAGTTGGTCATTGTCCGGACAGTCTGTGCCCAACGCACTCTTATCCTGGGTTGTGATAGCGACCAGTTAAAGCTGAATGTGTGTCATCAGGGACAGCCAGGACTGCCAGATAATATACAGAGAATCTGTGTGTCCCTCCCTAGGAATGTGAAAGCTTTATGAAAAATCAGGAGATCTCAAAAACAAAACCTCTAAGCATAAGGACCTCTCAGTTGCCTGCGGTTTTTTTGACAACAATTCACATTTTCTTCAAACGCAAGGGCTATGAATGTCTTTAAAAAATAATGACCTAAGGTTCTCCTGTAACTAAATAACTTGAGGAGCTGGGGATTTTTGAGAATCTCTAAACAACATGAGACTGCAATCAGTACAAAAGATGAGGCAATTTGGGTACTCTATAGGCTAAGAAGGTACTCTATAGGCTAAGAAGGTTTGATCTACTGCTGCTACTGATGCTTTGCCATTAACTTTATCGAGACTGTGCTCAGCACTAGCAGACATTTAAGTAGTGGTTTATGACAAATAACTATGAATTTTCATATCCACCAACAGGCTGTAAAGGGAATGACCTGAAATCTTGCAAACTAGAAGCAGAACATTGTATTAAACTATTTCTGTGGTACTCATATCGAACCTTCAGTGAATTACCCAGCTAACTGCATTTTGCTCAACGGTAATCTTTGAAAATGATTTATGTGTTATAGTGTTACATATTATAGATGTATATACCCAGCGACGTTTCTTCTTTCCCCATCTGATTTATGTTATTTTAGCGTGATATTGTTTTAGTTACTGAAATAATTCTGCGTTTTGTTTGTAGAACTCTTTAACAAACATTTGTTATAGCTAACAACGGGGGTTTTTGCCACAGCACATTAAAGATTCAGGACTAAACCTTAAGCTGGTGTAAGCTGATCTGGCTTCCAGTGAAGTCAATCCTTTAACTTTGTGAAGACTTTCAGTCGTAGCCAAGAGAAGAATAAGAAAGTCAGTGTAGCCCTTGTACCCGTCTTATTGATTAGACCTGTAATTGCACCAGGAAACGGAATGTTTTAAAAATCCTTTTGTTTGGGCTGGAACAGCTTATGAAAAATGTATTTATGGCTATGCTATACTTTGTAGGGTGAGTTTGTGTGTACGGTTGGGGGGAGGGTGCGGAGCTAAGCAAAAACATTAATTTTAAATGGGTACTTTAATTGAAACTAAGCAAACTAAAGTGGAAAATTATTTATCCAAACAAACTTTGTATCCTATAAAGATGTGGGTACATAAAGCACGCAAGACTGTTGCTTATTAGATTATTTCGGGCCTTCACAAGATGTTTGCTTACTCCAATAGCAACTTGTTGATAATAGGAAGCCTTTTGTGAGAAATGGTCCGAAAAACAATGGAAAGCGTCAGATTTAGTAAAGTGTCTAAGGAAAGTCTTAAAATGACACCCACGCTACGAAGGGAAGACCAAATTTGCTTTTTCTGAAGGGAATTTGTGTTTGTCAGGAAGGGCTCCTGGCGGCTTTGTTTCCAGGCCTTGATGTGTGACCAGGAGCCTCCAGGCCTCCCGTCACCCCTGGCCTTGTTCTGCCACCGCACTGCCCACCCATACCGACACCGCAGGGGGAAGGGTTTCAGAGGAGCCAGAATCAAAAGCGGAGGGAGGAAAAAAAGTGCTTTTCAGGGTCTGATGTGTGGGAATCAAATGAGAGGCCTAGCTCAAATCCGGTCGCCAGGCAACCATAGTGATATGCTGAGGGAATATCATTAAAGTTGGAAACTAAGCAGTCGCTCTGAATTAGCAAACCTGACCGCCGTGTGGATGATGCGCCAGAGCCACCTCAGCCCCCGAGCTCCGTTTTTGCATGTAGAGCGGAGGGGGGAGGAAGCAGCTGATTTGTGGAGTTTTTCATAAAAAAGACAATGGCTGTCCAGACATGGAGTTGGTGGTGAAATATGGTAACTGCCAGGCTTGCAGCTGGCCCTCTGACACAAGATTAATAAGTTGCCGTTTCCTAGCCGACCACAACCTAGTGGGAACTATCCGGCATTTTTCCATGAATTGTGGGTAACAGCCTTCCCGCAAGCTGGCCTACTTTACTGCTCTGCTTTCTGCGGATCGCCAAAAGTGCAGTAAACATCTGTGGCTGCAATGAGGTCAGCGGAGACGGTGTCCGGCAGCCACCACCTGAGCTGGCCCAGCCTGTCCCCGCGCGCTGAACCCAGGGCTGGTTTTCGACGGCGGCGCCGTCGGCCGGGGAGGTGGCTGTGGCCGTGGGTTAAGCACTTCAGAAAGTTTTGCCGCAACTGGAGTGGGGAGGGGGGCGGCGGGGGACCGGGTTCGGAAATGACAATGTGACAAGAGAGCGGGAGCGAACCTATTGAATTAGATTTAGGCTGCGCTGAATATTATCATTGACACGAACAAGCAAAGCTTATCTGCTCTTTCCTTCTTGAAAGGTTGAATGAAATTGAATTGCCAACCTCTGTATTTTACCACCGTTTGGCTGAAATGGCTCAGAAGCATACACGATCGCTTAAAAGGAAGCCAGGTTGAGTCAAACTGCAAAGCGTATGCATGCGTTTCTGACAGCAACATCTCAAACACAGTGTGACATGGCATAACATTTAGAGGTAATTTGATTACAGGCACTGTGTAATGCAAATCAGACTTTCCCAAACATGTTAATTTTTTATCACAATAGCTCACCAACACAGTCAAGTTTGGTTTATTTTAAGGTATCTTCAAGCTACATTTTCTATTATATTAAAGCATTGTAATATAATTATGTGCATTTGCCCGCAAATTCTAAAGAGCTAAAAGATCAGTGAATCCCCTGGCTTCTGTCTTTCTAGGTTTAATTTTAAAGGATGATATGGTGAAAATCTTTCTTTATAATACATAGACGTTAGAAGAAAATCATTTGGATGTTTCTTTAGGCATAGAAATTTGGAAAGAACAAGTTGCAACTCAAATTAGTAGATTATTCTGGGTAGGAAAAAAGTGAATGCATTTGTAAATGTCTTTAAGCTTCTCTAGGGTCAATTAATTTCATTTAGGGCTACATGCAGCTGAGTTGCAATCAATTTTAGATGTTAATTTTATTTGTATGGAGGTAGGACCTGCCAGAGTAACCCTGAATGTGAAAGTGCAAGACTTGGGCTTTCTGTTTCTGGATTTTCTTCTGTCCCTCTGTGTAACATTGGTGAAATGGGCTCCTTCTTTCTTATCTTAGTTTTCACAGTTTTACACAGTACTTTCAGATTCACAAATGAAAAAGATCACAAAAAAGCTAAATTTGAATGACAATGTCAGCCTGGAGAGAATATTCTTAAATTTTGAGCTTCTGTTTTTAGAAATTGCTTTGTGGAGCAATATTATTCTGATGATTCAGAGCTAATGAAACTTCAAGTGGTGACAGACTCCTGCTGGTAGGATCTATCTCCCAAGCCGGAGCACAGCATAGCCCCTCACATCCAATGTCTGTCAGATACCAACCAAAAGACTCAGCACTGGCAGGTGGTTGCCATCAACGTGCAATATAATTGGCATGGCAAATCACTCTGATTTGAGGCAGCATTGAAGTGTCTAACTTGGTGGAACAGGAGAAGCTGATGACAAGTGGAGCGATGGCCTGGCTTGGTTAGCTGAAGTTTGATCAACCCAGTGAGTGCAGAATGCAAACCCAGATTTGAAGTGAAGCAGAGCTGAGCACAACCAGGGAGAAGCCCAGATGATGAGAACCTCAGGAGAAAGCACAGTCTGAATATGAAGTTATTTGCCTTTGCTAAAAAGGCAAGGTTTGGGGGAGAAGTGGTATCTCATCTTGTATCTGTGCTATAGCTGGAAAAAATGTTCTAGCATCAACCAGCCATGATTATTCCTTCCCAGTATACGTGCCAAGGACTCCTTTTTAACACGTGTAAAGATGTAAATAAAAGAAATATCCCCCAGTCAGTATTACAGATGAACCCCAAACATAAACACAAGCGAAAGCTTGTATGTGGTAAACATTTCCTGCACATTAACTGATCTACCACAATCTTACATGTGTGCTTTTAGCTCCTGAAAGATGTGAAGTAACTCATGTTGGCTTAGCCCTCTGCTCTGAATGAAAGTGAGGAATTAGCTAATTCCAGTTACCTGAGCTGCAAGCTTCGAGCACATGCACAGACAGTTACCATGAATCAGAGGTCATGCAATAACCTCTTTGTATGTGAACATCCCAAGTTTATATGAACCGATCCCACTCAGTCATAATGAGAGAGGACAAGTTGCCTCTGGCTCTGCAGCCACAGAAACATTAGTGCTGTTTGCTGCCTCTGCCTTTTTTGGGTCAGCGTAGCTTTTGCTTTTTCTCTGGTTCTTCATGCAATCTCCAGTGCTTTCAGAACACACACGTATTTCTCTTGTGAGATTTACCTGGCCTGGAGTGAGGAGAGAAGCTTAACAACATGGGTCCCTTTTATTTATAAGAGCTTTCCTCGTGTGATCTCTGCCTTCACAGGCGTGAGGATTAAATACAGCTCTGTTTCTTGTACATATATCTCTCATATGTCCCAGTGAGTCTGGTCCCTGTGGATACTTAGAAAACAGGTTTTCCAATAGTCTGAATATTGTAGTCTTTCATTCACTAATATCTGTCACATCTTTATGGCTACAAAAATATTCCTAATCTGACAAGATTTACTTATATTCTATATTCTGAATTATTTGGGACTACCAGGTTTTAGGTATTTTCACAGTGAAATCAAGTAAAGGGACATTAATTTACAGTTACAGTAATAGTACTTCATATTTACTGTGCTGTCCATCTACTTTTGAACAACAAATGAATATGTTACTGTGTGTGTTCTTTCAAACCTCCCCTAAGCCTATCTGTTTGGTCCTATGGGATCTCTTCATTCTTACTGCTCCTTGACATAGTTGGCCATTACTACAGCAGAGGCATTGCAGTGTTTTCTGTTGGCCACTCTGCAGCTTTTCTGGTTTCACTGGTTCCTGCAGTCATCTGGACTCTCTTTCTCTTTATGCAAGGAAGGTGTCATCTGACTGCTGTCCGCTGGAAGAAAAAGCTGTCCTGAAATTGGGCTAAGAAGGAAACAGCCTCTCTTCCCTCCCAGCGCCAGCCCTTTGGGTGTGAGGGCAGAGCTGGTTGTGCATAGGAAGAAGTGCTTTGCCTTATTTATGGGATTTCCAATTATTGCAGCATTAACTCGGACCCATTTCCTAGCCACATGGCAGTGACTTGCTGCTCGGCGTTAAAAACCAACAATCAGTTTGCGTCGTGCCAGTCTGCCTTGCTGTACGGCAGAGGGAGAGGAAAGGGTGAGGCAGAGAGCTCAGTGGTTCTTGATGTTAACGAGAAGCCGATGTGATCTTCCGTGAGCGTTCTTCAATAAGTGATGAATGGGCCGTGTAAGCACAAGAGCACCTCTTCTTGTTACCCATGTGTACCTTTCTTGATACCAGATGTCTGTCTCCTTCCATTGTAACCTGGGACTGTGATTGTGAACTGAATGTTCTTTATCTATTTAATAGTCTTATATAATTGAGTATCTGGAAAAGTAGAGTAGCCTGGTCCAGAAACATCATTCTCCCGTAAACCTTTACCATTTGGGGTTTTGAATTTATATTGCATTTTTGTTTCATGTAAAGAATCATAGCAGTGCTTTGGGTGCTGTTCTGAGTCTGCAGGCAGGGTAGGCAGAGAGTGCCAGTTTAGGTACTGTATGAAACAGTGTGCGCCGGATAAGATCTTTCTGATCAGATCCTTTCTGATAGAAAGTAAAAAACCATTGGTTTTTCTTAGTTCTGAGAGTTTCCTGTGTACAGTACAGGAAATTGTTTGCAGAGTGGCTAAAATCTCCTGCCTCTACTAATATTTCCACATAGAAAATTTCCACAGAATTTTCTATGGCACCAGAGCCCACAACTATCTAGTCTGGAGCTGGAAAGTTCTCCAGATAATCTTTGTCCCTTGAAGTATTCTGTTCAGATTTTCAAGTGCCACATAAAAAAATTAACTGATTAGCAAATAAATAAAAAAGCCCAAACAACCTATACAAAGGTTAATATATATGTGTTATCAGTAGCCCAATTGAATTGGCTGATTGGTTTTTATCTACTCAGCACATATTTTTAATAAAAACTTAAACAGCACCACAACCACCTCCCCCAATCAAATATATGGCAAGAATGTGGTACCATTCTGGGTTTCATGAGCAATTTATTGGACACCTAGTTAAGAGGAATTACCTCATGATCAGCTGGCCATTTTCCTGCTGCAAGTGTTACGGTAAAAATCTAAATCCCTGCACTCTTGCTTTTCTTGGCCATCATTGCAGTATGCCTTGGGCCAGCAAGTTTGGTCTATAAGTAGATGTGATTTAACCCTTATGGTTCATTTTCTACTTGGCTGTCAGCTGGTGGCAAAGGGCCAAATACTAACAAACATAATGGCTGAGCAGCTGGGTCTGCATGCCTGACATCTTAAAAATCACTTACATACTGGCCCTTTCGTTGCAGTATGTTGATCTCTTCCTATTTGACTGGTGCGGTAGCAGAAGCAAGATTAGCATCCTCAGGGAATATCCAGGGCTGAGGTTTTCTCTTTTGCAGGAGAAAATATTTTATTTTAATGTTGATGAATAGGGCAACCACTGAAGTGAACATACTCTCTAATTCACAAATAGTTGAGCACCTTTTTTTCTTTAATTATTACTATGAAAGTTTGAAAGGATTTCTTCTGGTTATTTCTCTCATCTATGATTTTCCTTTAAGAAATGGTAGACTTCTCAAACTCATCTCTGTCCTGGACAAGCCGGGACTAAATTCTGCTGGTTAGATTCCCGTAAACTATTACCAAGGAGAAAGAAGACAAATTTGCCTTTGAGGTAGAATTAAACCATCATAAAATCAGCAATCAGGAGAGAGAACTGTTTGCTAACACATGAAAATTAAAAATATTGTATGCAATAATACTAGAAGTTTGTTGTTGAGTTAGCAGAAACAGAATGAAATTTGAGGTAGTGAGATTACTTGTGTGAAACTAACAAATGCAATAAGGTAGCCTGCATGACTTTCCATGTGCAAGAAAAGAAATCCTTTATGTTTCATTTTATTTTAGGTGAGCAAGTGGTTTTGCTGTCAGCACCACTTGTAGCAGTATAATGAAACTGAATCATTTTAAACAAACCCTCAAATACTCTTTACTTTGTGTTAGGATTATGCAACTGAGAGAGAATAGTAACTTCTTAACAAAAAAGAAGCAATATGTGACATTTTGTCTGTCAGCACTGGTGAAGTGGAATACACAAGCTTATTTAAAATTATTATTGAGTTTTAC
Organism: Chionis minor; assembly: GCA_013398295.1. NCBI lineage: Eukaryota > Metazoa > Chordata > Aves > Charadriiformes > Chionidae > Chionis > Chionis minor. Next base: position 208,611 of record VZSF01007165.1, read on the forward strand.
TTCACATAATGATATAATAATACAGGAAAAAGAAATGGCTTGGAATATAACGAACGCAAGTCATCCACAGCAAGGGGTGTTAGAGAATCAGTGAGGAAGAATATATGCAAGCAGCCTGTGATGGGCAACACATCTTGTTGATATGGGATTCCTATAAATTATTCTTGACATTGTGGAAGTGGACACTGAGGAACAATCCCACCAAGACCAGTAAGTATATGACATTACTCATGTGTAAATGGGAAAGGATCAGGCCCTGCATGGAGGTTTGTAGATTTTTTTCAGTAATGAAGGATTAATGTGGCTAAATTTAAGCAGCATGGAGGAATTTTAAAAGACAGTGTTAGGACTTCTACTGACCTAAATGACAGAGGGGCTTGGGCAGCATCGAAGACTTTAGAAAATCCTACTGTTTTCTGTGTACATGTTCTCAAATCCTTAACTGCATGCTAAATGAGCCCTTCCAATTTTAAAAATGATTAATGACTCACTTAACAGACCAGATTGAAAACCATTTGAAATGTGTGAAAAGAATCCTGATGATTTCAGAAAGCTTTGTATCAGTTTTGGAATTCATTTAGTTTTGAAAAAACTCGGATATTTTGTGCAAAAGTAGTCGGGCAAAGGGGCATTAGAACTGGATGTGTTGATTGGTACCAGTTATACTTTTTAACTTTGGGGCATTCAGAGTGGAACTGAGATTGCTCTGAAATTTGAAATAACAGTAGAGGATTTTCTGAGTTATAGGTACAGGTTATATTCACTATTTTTTCACCCCACATGGTCTTTATAATTTATTTCGCTACTGCTGATGTTTTTGAGGGACGTGCAACCTTAGAGAGACATTCCCTCAGGTAGATAGATATTATTGAGGCTGAACTAGAAGTTTGCTTCAGGAAATTTATTTTGTCGGTGACTGTGTTTTAATTCAGTGCAACACATCTGGCTATAACTTGATTTCTTTTCCTGCTTCTTTTGGATTTTATCATGCTCAGTTGTGATGCAGGTGGGGGGAGGAGAGACTAAGCAAAAGCACTTCCTTGAACTGTGGAGTAATGCGATGTGCAGCAATCACCCGCTCCGCCCAATGAGTCCCAGGCTTGCCCTCGGCCTCATGGGATGCTTCCAAAATAATACAAATGAACCTGTTGTTATTCTTGTTTTTGCTACCAATGAAATTTGATATCAAGCTGGAAAGGATCCAGTTTCACCTAATCCAACAGGTAAACTATGATGCTACTCAGGTGAACTTTGCAAAACACTCTGGATAGAACCAGGGACTGCCAAAACCTCTCCCTGCTCCAATCTCTACAGCTAAAGAACCAACTTCGGTAGCAATGCCTTGTAAAAAGCTTGGCACCTCCTTGGCTCACACAGCAAGGGCAGATGCATTTGTAATTTCCATAATATTGACTAGATGCATTTGTTTGTATTAGAATTACGTTACTGTGTATTCATGCAACTTCCCCAAAAGAGAGACATTTTCCTCCTTGTGTTGTGTTTAAATATTTTCCAGTTAGTAATCTCATAATACTCTTGACAAAAGGAAATCATTTCATAGCAGAATAGACACATCCTGGAGATATCGTGTCTTACATGAGGACTGGTTCTTCATTAGTGCCGCAGTGGAATTCAGTATTGCTAACAAAGCAGAATGTGCCCACGATATTAATGTAGTGTGATCGGCCACTCGATGAGGGAATAATTCATAGGCATGCACTAACAAGGCTTTGACTGAGCTTTGCTCACCCTTTTAAAGGAAGACAGGGCTGTTGTTTTGGGGTTCAGTCCTGGCCCTTCTGAAGGCATGAGGATTATATTGTCTCTTTGAGGTGTATAACAATGAGAGCGCTACCTCTTCCTGACAGGCCCTGTGCTATGCCTCTCTTAGAAAACAGAGCTCAGAGGTCTACCAAAAAGCCCACTGTGCCTGGAAATATCAGACAATGAAAACCTGAATTAATAGAATCTGACACAGTTTTACTGTAGCAGCATATTTTTCCTTGCTTAAATATATTTTTTCTTCTCTCATCAACAGATTACTTAGTGCTCTTTTCAGAAACAGGGAAGTTGCAAAACCAAAACAAAAGCCCTGAAGATATTGGGTTAAGGATTTTTTTTTGTCCCCTTTAATTCTGTGTTTAAAAAAAAAGATACCACACGAAACGTCAGACAGTCTGAAGCACTGCTGGCAGAGTTAAGAAAGTGGTTCTCTGACAAAAGAAGCCAGATTGTCTTTGACTATCCATTTGAACATGCAGACCTGCTTGCAAGCCCAAACTAGAATTCTTGTCCAAATCTTGGGAGTGTTTGGATTCTGCTTTTTGGGTTGATCTCTTATTGACGCATGAACTAGTAACTAAATTTGTACCTACATCTGTCTTTCGACATAAAATACTTGGGTTGCTTGAAGCTAGAGTTTTGACCTTGGATTACAAAGTATCTCACTTGTACATAATAGATAGTGGTTGGGTTTCTTATTCCAGAAACATATTTGCCTCAGTTGCTGGGCTTGAGACTTCCATTTTGATATGCAGGCCCGGGCAAAGGGAATTTACTCTATTTTCATTGCTCAGCCATTACTGTCTCAGGTGAAACTCCAAATCCTCTGACATCCAGTGATGTTTTGCTCTTGGCTTCAGTCTGGCCAGGTTTTTCCCTGTCTCATATTCTTGTGCTGCCCAAACAGCTGCTCACCTGGAAAGGGAGGAGGGGAAGGCTCCCTTTCATGTTTTGGATTCTGTGCGTTTCTAAGGTGTGTTCTCAGCCTGGATTAAGTGAGTTATGAACTGTTGTACAACACAATGTCTGTAGCACCACATATGGAGGATCTGTCCCCATATCTTTCCATCTCCAGCAACCCCTTGCAAACAGAGTCTGAAAGCCAAGCAATGTCCACCAGTCGGACAAGACAGGGAACCATGTAGCAACAGCAGGAGTAGAGCAATTATGGTAAGCCTTTAACTAGCTACAGAGTGAACATTTTACATTCCTAAATCTGCTGTAATGCAAAATAATCTGTTTATATTAGGAAAGACATTGCATTCTGCTCACTCATCCCTTCCCAGGCTTGTCTGCACAGGGCTAGTTTTCCATAACCCATAATAGGAAAACATACAATTGCCAAAACCTTGGGACTCAGCTTCTTTTTTTAATATTACCCCAGTTGCACTTTCTTCATAGCCAAAGGGTCTGTTATTGCTCCTATAGTAGAGTCATAGTGACATACTATGGAGCTTGGTGCTCTTCCCAGGGGCCACAGGATCCCCTCTCAGCTGCTGGACTCCCTTCCCAATTAACACATCTGGCCTTGAAGCTGTTTTCCTCAGCAGCACTTCGCAGAGTTCAGACATTCTGGCCCCATAGGCAACCTGCTAACCCTACTTTGCTGCCGTTTTGTCTACAGCATACAAGCAACTTTTGTTGATGCCTGTTGCTGTCTGACATAGGAGGCCTCCAAGTCAGAAACACCTCTGCTTTTCTCCCAGCCTTGTTTAAATGAGGCCATTTTAGTAGGCTGCCATTCCATCTGATGGATGCCATAAGCAGGTCAGTTTTAATAATTTCAATAAACTGATTTTTACATTAAATTTAGCAGTACCATTTCGCTAATGAAGTACTCACAGAGTTCCAAGCACAGTGCAGGAATTTAGTGGGGCTTTATAATCACAGGCTTGCCTCTAACTGCGATTATAAACGGCTGAATTCTTATCTGGTTAAAGGGAGTTAGATTGCACCCTAAATGAGATGCTAAGTTTCAAGAGCTTTCAGAAATCAGATTTAGATCAGATGAAGGCTTAAGAAGCTAGATGTTTGGATGAACCACATGGTTTCAAAAAAGACCAAATCACCTCACTGTTTTTTTTCCTTATAATTTTCTAATATACCAAATTCATTGCTTGCTGTCTTCTATATGAAGCAGGGTAATAAATGCATGAATAGCTTTAAGCATGTGACTAGCTCCATTGAAGGGTTAAATTTTTGCACATTGTTAAGTTCTCTGTATGCGATTGCCATTTCTGAGCCCAATCCCACATTCCTGAGCAGCCAAATTTCCCCTGGAAGTCAGTGGGAAGTTTTCAGGTGCATAGCAATGGACTACAAAGCAGAGAGTTTCTTGAGAAACAGGGGACTCACCATTTTCAAACTAAAAACTGGTCGCCTTAAAAGTGACCTCTGTGCTCTCTCTCAGCCAGACGCATGGAAAAAAACCCTTCATTTGTATTTATCCTCTAACACTGAGTTGAACAAGCATTGCATACCCATCAAACAAAACGCTTAAAAAAAAATAAATCTGTAAACGTGAAATGTTTCAATCTTTTTGCACCTTCCTTTCAGTGAGGCGAATTTATTTTAATAAATGCAGTTAGGCAATTATCACAGGTTGTTGCAAGTAACATTTATTTGGGAGGAAAGCATAGTTCCCTTGTATTCCTCTGTCCCTATTTTCCCCCGTGATTCCCAGTTTCAGCTCTTTCCCTAACCTTGTTTGGGCAGGGTGCCTGCGAGCAGCACTGAATACAAAGAAAGGAAGCAGCCCAAGTGTAAGTTTCCTTTGCCTTATGCCCCATATTATTCCTTATTTGTTGTGCTAATTCAGCAGCGTAATTCCCAAATACAGCCTCCTTGAATTGTTTTGATGAGAACTGCTAACTCAATACAGACTATTTTTAATGGGCTGTACAGCCTGAAGAATCAGAACTTTATGATGTGAAGGCTCCGTGTACTAACTGTTTAATAATATGGCCAATTATTGAAGTCTCACTACTACAAAAAAAATTTCTGTGATGTGATTAAAATTTGTTTCTCAAACCATAAAGCAGCCTGTGTGGAGCGTGCAAGTTAAACAGCCAGGCCACTCTTGTCCTTTGTCCTTGGTGCCTTTTGGCGATGATGTGGTAGTGCCCTCTAGTGAAAAATCTCGACAAGTATTTTATAGAACACAATGTGGGACTTTGTTCCAGTTTCTGACGATTCTTTCTTTTGGACTCTATTTTGGGAAAAATTGATTTATGTCTAAATATTTCCAAAGCTAACCGCTAGTGAAGGCATTATGGTCCAAAAAATAATACCTGTTTCCATACTTTTCAGAATCAGTGGGTGTTTCTTCACCTTTCAACTACTGTATTAACAAATGAGCCGTGGTTAAACATTTCAAAGAGGCAGAATTTTTATTTTTGCTCTTATGCATTACTTGTGCCAGCAGGGTTTTGCATGGCTGAAGCCTTACAAAGTCAGTAGTTGGAGGCTTCATCCAGTTCCCACGGAACGCAGTACCCAAACTCTCATTAGACTTCCACAGGAGCAGGATTGGATTCATTGAATAGTCCTACAGAATTAAAAGATAAACAGTCAGCCTGAAATGTTACCGAAACTTTTAGCTTCCTCTGCTCAGGAAAGAGGGGCATTCAGAAATATTCCAAAAAGAAAAAAAAAACCCAACCCAGAACCAACCCAGAAGAGAAATGTATATTAGTTGTAGAAAATTTCAGAAAGTGCACAAAATATGCACATCTTTCTTACTGTCCGAGAATATTTTCTCTCTGTCTCTTCCTACACACATTTTATTGTCTTCTTGTGACAATAGCAGTAACGTATTAAAATATGATCAAAGTGGTGATCCACTGCGTTCGGGCATTGCCTTCCTTTTTGGCATTTTTCTGTAGCAATGAAACCAATGAACTATAACTTACCTACAGTGTACAGGGGGTTTTGTGCATGCTGTACTGCACACTACTAATATTGCATATTTTCTCCATGTGTTCTGTAATGAGAGCAGAGCTACCATTGTTAATCCTGTAGTTTTGGTCAGGGTACTCATGCAGTTACTGTTACTTACATTGAAATAGCACTAAGGAGCCTTACTCGGAGCCAGATGTGCTTGGTGCTGTACAAATAATAATAATAAAAAAAACCAACAAAAAAAACCAAAAGAAGAAAAAAGCAGAGACTACGAAGTCAGTCTCTCTTCTGAATATTTTGTTTCATTTAAATATCAAACTTTCTGTGCCGTAAACAAACAAAAAGGCATCCTGTTAACTGGCACATTAAAAAGGTCAGATCCTGTATTTCTTCTGCGATGGGGAGGGGGGTGAAAGGGGAAGTGATGCTATTGACCTATATAAGTGCTATTCAAAGTGAGCAAAAGTTAGCCTAAGAAAAGCTGAAATGTTCTGCGTGATCCTCTTCACATGGAAAGGTCAGGAGGTGGGGAGAGAAAATCAGGAGAAAAAGATGTGATTAAAATGAGGTTTTATTTTTGTTTCAGGTTAGGGGAGTGGGAGCTGATAGAACATTTTAGACATGAGAGCAGAGTAAGAGACGTATCCCTCAGTGCCAGGGTTATCCATGTAACCCAAAGACCCTTTTTATTTAAAAAGCTATTGCTTGTGATCTTTTCCAAGGAGGGAATCAATAAATGTCCACCAAAGTTGCTCTTTTGGTCAAAATGATAAATGAACATTGAAGTGCTATAAATTGGTAGCAACCAGCGTAGTGATCCTGGAATTCAACAAGAAAACCAATAAGAGGAAAGCAACGCTGAAGCCTTACTGGTTCTGCAGTTGCTGCTGACATTCTCAGAAATGACCCAAACATTTGGCATAAGACCTAAAAAAAAAAAAAAAAATTGTTTTCCATTGCTTTTTTCCCCCTTGTTGGAACTAAATTAAAAGAAAACCCGAAGCCCTCTGGTTCTCTATCAATGTCTGTAGTTTATATCTCCAGTGAGCCATCAACACAATCACCAGCGTCTGTACCGCACAGCATCTTGAGTCAGCCGTGGTACCTGCCTGCGCTGGAGGTATTCAAGCAGCAGTATTCTCCAGTATCCTCCTGTGCTTAGGGAACGCTGTTGAGGCTTGTGCTCTGCTCCTGAATTACAACAGTCCTGGTGCTCCATAGGAACCCAGAGTCTGTGCTACCACCAAATCCAGCAAAGGCAGGGCAAGGTACATAATTTTCCTGTGCTCCACTACCCAGTGCAATAAATGCACACTCTTTGTGTTTCCTGGGGTTTGCGATACCTTAGCTAACTTCTGGTAAGAACATGCTGATTTTCATACTAAAGATGTAGACTCCAAAATGATATAAGTTGGTCTTTATTTCTTTACTCTTTCAACTTTTTTAAAAGCAATTTGTATTTCCAGCCAGGCTTTCGTTTAAAATAACCCTCCCATTCAAAACCTCACCTGTAACTTTATCCCAGTGGTAACTCTTACCTGCCATACTAGCCCTAGGCCCTTGTAGCACTTGACATCATCTTTTGGACAGGTTACAGAGCCTATTGAGGCAGTTGTTAGAAGCAGATTTACTCTGCAATGTGGAGCCAACCACAGAAGAAAATTAGTGCATTTATCTGTCAGCATTAGGCTAGATTATCAATCCAGTGCACTAGTCACAGGATCTGCTTTTTCTTTCTCTGGGGAAGTGAAATGGATATAGTGGTAGGCAGTAAAGGTGTCAGTTATAAACAGGACATTAGCATGAGAAAGTAGGCAAACGGCTAGTTTTAGGCAACAGTCCTTTTTCAAGTTTAAGTATAGGCTTGAAAAGTAGGGTTTTTTTCTTCATAAATAGACTTTCTAAAAAGAATGTGAAAACTCCTTCATTCAAACCTGTTAGTTTTATTTTCCCTTCAAAGAAAGTGGTTGATTCTGAAAAAAGGGGAAAAAACTCCTCTCTCTATTTTTTTTAAAAAACAAACAAACAAACAAGAAAACCAGCAAAAACCAAAAAAAACACCCAAACAATTGTGGTAGTGGATTTGAAGATTCTGCGAAGACTGCAAGGTATTGCCAATCTGTAAGGTTTGAACAGGCAAGCCTCTGTATGACATTGAGCGAATAATTTGCAGTAAATTATTTACTGTGAAAATTAGCATATTTTCCTGGTCACACTTTGTCCGTGAGTAGATTGTAACTTTTTCAACCGGCAGGACTGCGGTAGCACCCAGATGTCCCCAGCCCAAATCACTGCCCTGTTTGTCAGGTGCTGAACAAATTCTCTTCCTGCAATAGTCCCTCCATTACATATTCATGCAGATGCCAAATGGTGTTGGTTCCTTTTTAATTCTTTGGGTGGCTTAAAAGACTTTGTTCTGAGGACCAGCAGACTGGCTTTGGTAATTGCTGTGTTTTAGGTTTTTTGCCATACCTGCAAAGTATTCTATTACCAAGCCCAACCAACCCATTGCTATTCCCATTATCCACCCACACATAAACATGCCTCATGAAAAAATAAGACAGTTGCTCCCTGCAATTACATTCCATTGTATATGGATGAGTGTGAACTGCATGAGCTTGGATTTTATATAAACAAGTAGTGAATAGTAATCCTTTGTCCTTAAAACCCCTTTTTGGCCCTAAAAAGGGTCCCCAAACCCTTTCAGGGTTTTGGGTCATCATATATAGGATATATTTTGTGTTATTTTTTGGTGAGTCCTGGAAGAGCGGCTGCTGACAAATGCCGCCAGCCAGCAGCACTGCCAAAACCAGCAGGTTGCCTCGAGTTGACAGGGGCTGCAAGAGTCAGCGGGTGTCAGAGGCTGGGATTAGTCCTTTGCACAGGCGAGCGTGCTCTGCTGCCTCCCATGCTCTGGAGTAACCTCTCCTGAGTGCGGACATCTTCAGCAGAAATTGATTTTGTCTCAGCCAGGCAGGCTGGTGTTGGAGGTTTTTCTGTACTCCTAATATGAAGGAACCCTGCCCCCCCAGCAGGGTTTGTAAACAAGGCTGGTTTTTTGCAAAATATATTTAAAAAAAAAAAAAAAATCCCCAGAAGCTGAAAAAATTGAAGTAAGACATTTCAGAGCATGATGCTGGATGACTAATTCCCATGGAATTTCAAAGGGAGCTGAGGCCTTTGCTCCCTTTGCCCTTCTTCCTTATCTGATTTTATAGGAAAGCTAAAATTTGCCCGTATATTTCTACCTCTGTTCACTTTATAAAGGCTTGTTTTTATTGTTGGTACTATAGTTCTGATTAAAATGGGAAGCTCAAGAAATACCACTTAAATCTCAACAGTGAATATATTTTGGGAAAGCCTTTTCCACTGCTGGCTTAAGTACTTAAGGACTTTCCTGTACGGAATGTATCAGCCGTTGTCTGTGCTGGTTTAACATTTGCCACAGAAGTGTCTGAGTGTGAGGTTTCAATTCACCTCCCAAGAATGCCTGGGGCACCTAAACCTGGTAGCTTACTATTAAGAGAAAGTAGGAGCAAATTAATGATTGAATTTCTGCCATAATTGTGCCTGAAAAATCATTAATATTTGTTTTGCATTTTTCACTACTGGTACGAGTGGGATTTCCACCAGTTGCTTCTGTAGGTCTCTGGAAAGATGAATTTTTTTAAATCTGCATTTTTCTCAAATGATGCCATGAGAATGTATTTTCATGGCCCTTTTTCCTACCATACTCCTGATGGTGAAGAGGACAGAAAATGCATGTTTTTATGAGGGGAACGCTTGCTCTGCACAAGGTAGCAGTGGTGTGGCACGTGCTGCCTGTGTTCCCAGTGCAGGGGCCCTTGCTGGCTCACCACTTGCTCCTTGCCTTCCTGGCAGTTAAATTGGAAACTGCTGGTAAATCACCTCTTGTGCAAATTCAGAGCTTTCCACCCTGTTGCTGGTTGTTGTGTGCAAGTATTGTTTCACAGCCTAATCATCCCTTTCCCCCTCCCCCAGCAGGGGAATTGGGCTGTGATGTGTGGACAAGCACAGCTCAATGCTGCTCTGTCCGTAGCTATAACTTCTGGTTTATGGGTCTGTTCAGAAGCGCGTGTACCCTAAAATTTCTGCTGCTGAAGGGTTAGTGGGAAGACTGAATTGCCTCCCCATTTGAGGCTGATTCCTTGGCCTGCAACAACTGGTGAGGGCAAAAAGCTGCAGATCAGAGAGGAGAGAGGGATGGAGCACCTTTGACATGGGAATGGGGATGCTGCCTACAGCAGAAGCGGGGCAGGAAGCCTGAGGGACTGGACATAACAAATTTCATTTACCTCAGGCTGGGATGCTCAGGTTAAATTGCATTATAGCAAATGAGTTATGTTTCCCTACATTCAGATTCCAGGTGGGCAGCTGTGTGTGTGCAGGCAGGCAGTAAACAGAGGGTCTCCGTTCCTTGGCAGGCAGCTCCAGCCAGGCTGTGGAGGATGGACGTGTCAATGGACTGTGTGTGGGTTTCCCATGGGATGCCTCAGCCCTCTGCAAACATCCCGCTTCGGTGGAGGTTTCTTGTGTCTCATTGTTATGTTCCTGTTACAGAGGCTCCCCCAGTTTAGATACATGTCCCTACAGATGCAGCCTGTTGATGCTGAAAAATAGCCTGAGGCAAACTGTGGATCCTTACCTGTCTCTGTTATAAATTCTTATTTCTCTGGGAAATTCCCTATCTGTTAGGCCACTCCTGAGCTCAGGAGCCGTGTGCGTGTTTGGGCAGAGGTAGAGATTCAAACTTTCACTTTCAGGGCCTTAGGAAATCTTCTGGACATCAGCAGACTCTAACAGCTTATAGGCGACCTCTTAATGTTCATTTCTGTGCAGGAGGAGTAGCGTTCAGTCCTAGCAGGCTTTTCATAGTTCTTCAATTGGCAAGGGTGGTGCTTTGAAGGAAGGGGTTGCCTCTGCTTTTAAAATTAGTATTGATGAATGAATTTGATGCAATAATTTGACAGGTAGAATACTACAACTGGTAACGGGTAACAAGAGCTCTGCCTGATGCCTAATACAGCTGCAATAAAACTTAAGAAGGGGAAACCATTTTGATGGGCACAGTGGACCCTCTCCCTGTGTAGCTGTCTGAGGTGGGGAAATGCTCCCATGTCGTTGCCCAAGTTTTTTCAGATGGTGTGCTTTTGTTTTGCATGTAAGAGAGAAAACCCTGTGGAAATGGCTTAAGAAGAATCAATCTTACTTTCCCTCCCTCACCTGGTGAATCTGCCCAGCATCTTTCACTACCCCAGCAACAAAATGACTCCTGGAAAGCAAAGCAAGGGGCCTGACAGCTTTACCCTCATCAAGAAGCTGCCAGCAGAGCTGGTCCAAACTCTTCAAATGAAATTACTGCATTTTCATAGTCCTATATTGTGCTTTTCATAGGTAACATATATATTTGGCAGCATTGTTAGATAGGGAGCTGAGCCAGGGTGGTTTTGCTCTCTCTCTATCCCAGTGGGCAACTGAGGATCACTCAGCTGAAATCAAGGGCCTGGGGACTTCTCACTGTTCTACAGAAGTGCAATGCAGTGACTCATTGCTGTCCATCGATCTGTGTCCCTCAGTCTCTTAAAATTCTAGATGTGTTCCTTAATTTGTTTTTACTTGTTTTTCTTCATTATGCAGTGAAAAGCAAGCTAGATCTGCACCAGGAATAGATTCAGGGAATTCTCATCCAATTCGGCAAATTCTTTGCTCACTCCCTCTTAAATGAAGCTATTTCCATTAGAAAAGACTAGTTGTGCGAGTAAGCTTTGCCCAAATGTAATACCAGCATTCATCGTTTCAATTTATAAATTTGAGAAGCAAAAATTTCCCGTATTCCATCTGCTGAAGCACTATCTGGAGTTTCTGGATAGTTGAAAAATCCAGCTGAAAAACTTCAGAAATTCTCTGTTGAATGCAAAGTGTAAATTTAACGAATTGTAACATGATTGCAAAGGACAGATCTGATGACCTAGAATTTTAAGACATGAATAAATTACTGAGAACAGTAATTGACATAGGAAGTAGGCAGAGCTCTGGGATACTGGAGCGTTTTTATTGAAGATGCTGCAGGGTTCTGTTTTACTCACTGGAAGTCCAATTGCGGTTTCCATTTTCTCATAACCCTCTCTGCTGCTTGGACTTTCAGACCTGATTGCAAACTGAAAACTAGTTTAGGGAGTCAGCAAAAATGTCCTTGTTCACTTGGTATGGAGGGGGGAGCAGGCCACCAAAAAATTGAAAAATTTCTTTTTCCAACTTGCCAGTTGAGCAAAAAACATCGAATAATGCATCTTTATTAACATATTTCTTTCTCCCTGTCTCTGAACTTCAATTTTGCACTGCCGACCTAGTAGGACAACTTTTTTATCTGCAGGTGCAGTGCAGGAAGGGGAGAAATGTGGCACTGCAGAAGTGCCCTGAGGGATGAGAGCAGCAGGAGATATCATCTGTCCCTCCATCCCCAAAGGAAGGAATCTTCCACTATGAGCTGACATAACCATGGTTGTGCTAATGATAGAAGCATGGGCTAGGATGATTTTACTGTATAATATTACATACCAAATGCCTATAGATCTATAAATAAGATAATGTTTACTCACAACAGTGAATGGCTAAAATTTCAGTTGTTTCCCCAGTTTTTGCAAAGCTGGTCTGTCTGGTGATGAACTTTGATTTATTTTACTAAGGGAGCCTAGGAGTATTATATCAGAGGCAAAATGTTGTGAAAGGGGTGATTACAGTAAAGATGAGAAGAGCAAATTCAAGGAGGAAGGAAGGAAACCGCTTCTCCTGCTTGCTGAATTTTATTTTTTTTTTTTTTGCTATTTTTCTTTAGTATAGACGACAGGCAATCATTTACATGAATCTCTCCATTATAGACCAAAATAACAGTGCAGTTTTCATTAACAAAAAGCCTACCTTTTTCTTCTTCGTTTGTGTTGTCAAGATACTTTAGCTGAAACATACAGTGATTTCCAACACTTACCCTAGTTGTCACACTGAGAGTGAAATAATGGCTGACATTAGGAAGATTATTTCTCAGCAATAAAATTACCTTTCACAACATATTTCTATCTAAGTGGAAATGATGGAAAATCATAGATTCTATTTTCAAATTGAGAGAGAAAGATGAAAATTAAATCAACAGGATTTCCTTCCAGTCACACAAGTAGAGAATGCAGGCAAGCCAAAGATACTGCCAAAAGTCCAGTGGGAGCGTCCTCCCAGACCTGTTTTTATTAATTGAGCCAGTTGATTGAGACAAGTGGAATTGTGCAAAATGTTTTCTGCACACAGTGTAAAATGTGGAGGTTAATTAACTGGGATCCCAATCCTGCTGCCTCTGCTGTCAGCAACACGACGCATGTGGATATCATTAAGAGCCAAGACTGAGCTTTTACTCAGATTTGTTAAGGAGTTTGTGAACTTTTTTGATGAATCTCTAGTCAGATTTGACAGAAATGGGGTCAGTTTAAGGTTTTCTGTAGAAACTGTGATGTTCCCAGAAATGTATGATTTCAGTCATAGTCCTGGTGAAACTTGGCTTCTCTGTGCATGGAGTTGAATTTGAATGGAGTTCAGGGCATCTGAAACTATGTGAATCAAAAGAAAAAATGCTCATGTGATCCCTGCTGAACTGTAACTGCCAAATTAAGACTGCCTATAAAAATGAGTTTCTAAAGAAAAAGTGAAAGGGAATGTAGGCTAGCTTTATAAATATGATTGCATCTCCTGTCATCGGGCAGGCATCCAGCAAACCAGTGGATTGTGACTTGTGACTTTGGGTAATATGTTGCATAATGTAAATGCAAATAAGTAAAGGGAATGGATTGGTGCCTCTAAGTGAGGGTAGAATCAGGCCTTCAGGAGTGCTCATACAGTCCAAGGCAATAAACATGGTGACTTTTCCCTTTGCAAAAAATAAACCTATTACTAAAAGCAATCAAATAATGCTTTCTTGAAACGTTGCCTTTCCTCCTCCCCCCNAGATCTCTTTTTTTTGCCAGCATTGCTCCTGAGCCATTGTTCCCCTGACTCGGGGATGGCGAAGCAGCTGGCAGCGAATTGCAGCTACGTTGGAAATGCACACAAACATGCTCATCTACAAAGAGATTTTAGTTCTCATAGTGTTAACTGCCCCTTCCCTGCACTCCTCTCCCCCGCCTCCACCCCCGCCTGCCAGAAGCGCGACCCAGATCACATTAGAGTCCCAGTGCACAGGGAACCGTTCTCATCTATCCGTCACCAAGGAGGCAGACAGGACGGGGAAACAACAAGTCATTTGTACCTGATGAGGAGGACACTCCTGGGAAACAAACAGATGAGCCACCACATGAATCTGAGCTATTCTCTGAGGTAAACAGAACTGCATGAGAAACACACAAATTATCGGGGGCATCATGCTTAACTCCCTCTCTTCAAGCTGCTGGGCGGACTGTGGGCCTGAAACTTTAGATTGTCCCAATATCTGATTGTGAGAAAGTTAACCCTCTAAAAGCATCAGGGGAGGGGGAGGAAATCCCAGACCCCAGGCTTCTGGAGCGGCATTGCTCACCTTACAGCCCTTACTCATGTTCAGTTGTCCATGCTGCCACAGATTGTCCTGGGAGGCAGCCCCGTGTCAGGCACGGAGAGCACGGGCTGCAGGGTGGTTTGTAAGGGATACACATTCTCCCTTTGGGGCCATTTCTGATGAGATTCGTTTCAAGCTGGAGGCAACTTTTGCTGCTGTAACACTTTAATGCTGATGGGCCATATCAAATGATGGGGTCCCTTGCTAAAAACAAAGCATCTGTAAGTAGGGTGCAATCACTATGAACTGCGCTGGTGATGATACCACCGCAGAGCAGTGGTTGTACCCAAATGGTTGTGTGTGTATGGCACATCCTGCTCTGCTGGCTCCAGTGGGCTTGAGTGGCTTACTCCAGCTCCCATTTTGTAAATGTTTTCTCTTTCTGGTTGAAGGGAATTGTATAAACTAATTTTGTAGCAGGCCTAAGCTTTCTAGCAAGTGATGTGGGACACCTTCTGGGAAGGGAATCCAGGTCATCATTGCAGCCTGCCACTGTCTGAGATACCATTGCACTGGCAGCTAGAGACTGTACAATGCTTTGTGGCATGTCCACATGGATAATATAATAATTTATCTCTATTTTATAACAAGAAATCAAAGTGGAGAGAGATTTGGTGATTTGTCTGAAGTCATGCAAGGATCCTGTATTGAAGTGAGGAGTTAAACCCTAGTTTTGAATCCTAGTCCAGAATCACAAGGTCATTCTTCCATTCTGTTAGAGAGCGAAACAAGAGTTTTAATTTGGTGCTTAATATTTAAAAAGAGGTGGCTGCGAATCCTAACCAAAGAGGCAAATAAGTGTGGTGGTTAAAAGAAATTGGAGAAAGAAAAGATATCCTGCTGGAACTGGGTTCAGAAGTCTGGCAAGAAGAGGGGTCTTGTGATTAAGCATGACTTTGAATGTAGGTCACTTTGGAGAGCCAGGTGATTTCTGAACACAACACTTGGCAAAAGTCTCTCTGCTCTTGGTGGATTTAGAGTAACGTAACTCAGAGGAGATAAAGGGCTCTAATTTTGACGTTTTCTTTCTTATTTTTTTTTTCTCAAGTGACAAGTATTGTTCCACTCCTTTTCTTTCTATCTTTTCCCCTTTTCCTTGTTCATCATTGTGAAAGTGATTATCCTCTGTTGTGAAGTGATTACTGATAACAAGTGACGCTCTTTGAGTAATATGTTAGGAATACCTTTTCACACTCATGAATTGTAAGATGGGAGAGTTATAGTATGTTGTCATTGTACCTTAATAATTCCATTTATGAAGTGTCAGTGAATGCTCCATATTATTTCTAATTTTTCACTGAAGACTGGCAAAATATAGAAATATACAGTTCTATTCAGAAAGGCAATAATATATGTTAAAGAATTAAAAAATGCTGATCCAAGAGCCAAAAATTACGTTGAAGACAGATCAGCAATTTTGCACCATGATACCAACCCAGGATGTCTCTGAGAACATGAACTGAACACGGACAGTTTGTCTAGGCAGGTAGAGAGTTGTGTATAGCTGGTTCCCTCCTGGAATCTGCAGGTGTGACTCCATTGCCTTTATTAGAGTTGATTCATGAATGACAGGGAAAAATTTGGCTTTTACTGTACAAAGGACTGTATTCTTAATGTTCTCCGTGAAGTGTGTTGTTAAGCTTCTCTTTTTGATGGACTGTGTTGCTTATCTCCCTGACATATCAACACATTTTATAATTAATTTTATGAAAGCATTTTCCATTAATTAGTTCCTTATTCTGAGTAGTGAACGCTTGAATATAATCCCATGAATGTCACCTTTTTATCATCAATGTTACTTTACTTCAGCCCAGTGAATGCCATTTTGTGTACAGGGCAGCAAATATAAATTAGCCAGTCTTCATAGTGGAAGTGTTAGTATTTTGGGAAACAGAAGCTCATATTGATTCATTATCAGATTAGAAGGTAATTGAATGAAAGATGATTATATGTGCTTTCTTTCTAGGTTTGGGAAAATGGAGGTAGAAGAAGGAAGAGCAGTTTCTCTGATGGCAGTTTGAGGATGTTATCACAGCCATAGGGAATAAGGAATCACAGTCAAAATGACAGTGGGATAGTTATTTTAGATGAAGGCTTAGCGCCATACAAAAAACAGTTGCATAAAGTTCTCTGTTCTTGCGTCATCGAGAACAAATGCTCCAGAACTGGCTTCTCTTAGTCCCACGCTTGTATATTTTAAAACCTGTTTCTGCTAGTCTTTTCTGGGTATTCAGTGTATCTCCTTGTCATGCTATTCTGCTTTTGGTGCAACTAATGGTATCATTTCCATGGATTTTTCTTTGCAAATAATGTTTTAGTAAACATGTTCTCAACGAATTGGAGGTGTGTTTCTAATAGGATGGAGTATTAGTCAGTATGCACATGATGGAAACTGCGCACAATAGGAGAAAAAGCTAGTTTGTTTAGTCCTCTTTCAGAGCTGTGCATCTCTCTAATGCCACCTTTCCTGTCTGAGTCAGGGTATTATCTCTTTTGCCTGTAAGCTGTAGGGTCAAGTTGAGGTAAAACTCCGATGGGATGTGAAAGAGGGCAGTTCAGCTATGTGATGGGAACGTTTGTGTACAGTATCATTGAGAGGTCATGTTTTTCACCCCATCAGATTTTCATAGGTTGCTTCATTAAAAATTGAGATTCAACCACATTACAAAACAGAGTGGCAGGTTGCTTGAAGCTTCTATCAATAATGTATCAGTTCATTTATTCCGATTTCTTCCAAATACTCCCTTTGTTATTTTTAGCACAAAAGAGAGCACATCTAAATACCAAGCTCTGTAAAGGGGGAGAAAACTTCACTCGTTGCCACGCTTAGGTAAACAGTGTCAAACACGAAGCAACCTTTTGCTTACATAGAACTTTTCAGATAAAGGGAGACGGTTTCCATTCCATCAATGCTTGTTTTTGTACCAGCCAAGATGAGCAATTTCTCAAAGCCCTCGTTAACCAACAAGAGACATAGCTGTATACAAGGGTCCCTCTAAAGCACTAATCATGTCAGGAACATGACTAACACTTTCTTGGTATTAGCTTATGCACAAAGCACTGAGTAGTTGTCATGCTCACTGTGGTTGAGAAATTGCCAGGAGAAGGTGGTGTTTCGAAGGCATGGTGATTCCCTGGGGTCCTTACAGTATACATAGAAATGCTTTCCTGTTTTACCATTTCATTTCAGCCAGCTTAGAGGCAGACTTAACACAGGATTTCTTCCCTTGCTGCTTTCAGGGTAATTTGCTCTGCGGAGAAAGCAAATGCTATAAGGTCTGCCTTATGCAGGTGGTTTTAGTATGTGCCATTGAGTGTGACTGTGCCAGGGCAGATGGAGGTCCAGGAGAATTCAGGAGAGCAAGGATGATCCAGTACTTAGAGCATGACTGTCAGTCTCCAAGGTGTAGTGCTGCCTTTGCTGCGGCAGTTTTTGCCTAATCCTGGACTTTTCCCTTGGCTTTGTGTCTGTAATGTGGGATAACAGCACTTCCTCCCTTCCATGTCCTGCTCCCCGCAATCTATTGACCTGAATGGGAACAGGCAGAGTAAAAAGTGCTCTTTTCTTATGGGTTTTCACTGAGATATCTCTGCTGCAGTGCATGTCAGTGAACCTGTGCATTACAACAGAGAGATCTCTGTTCTACAGTCTGTATCACTTGAGATTTGTCTCTCTTTGAGAAGGTTTTCTTCAGTGCTGGCTGGTGCAAGGAGATGTAAATTTCTTTTTTTGCAAACTGTACCAGGTCCTTTCAATCTCTATCCAATGTGACTTTCTGCAGCCAGAGCGCTCTTCATCTTAATTTGTAGCAAAAGTTGGGGCAGATTTAAGAAAGAGAAAATTCATGTCCGTAGGAAAAACAAAGCAACCTCGCTAAAATCCTGGGGGTGAAAGGGGAACCATGCTAAATAGCAGGTAACAATAAGAACTTGAAGCTGTCATTTTTTAAAATTCATACTTCTAGAAGTTTCTAAAAGTACCTGACCTGGGGGAGGTATTTATACTCCAGATTTAGGTGCCTCTCTCAGCTGGCTAAGTTAGCCAGTCACTTTATATTTCCTCTGCAGTCAGAGAAGAGAAGTTTCTGGCTGACTCTGTGGAACGGAACTTCAGTGCCTTGATTTATTCTGTGAGGCCTGTGGTTATAAAAGGATAATTGAGATTATCTGACTGAAGAATGGGCTTAAAGTCAGGTGATATGGTTCTACTGCTAGTGTCTCTGCAAGTTCATTAGCTAACTCAGTAGAATTTCATAGGTAGTTGGAAAGTCTTGGTTTTGAACCTTCCTATGAAATGTCTTCTTTCACGATGTGATAGCTCAGAAGATCTGATTTGAGAGATGCCTTGTGACTTGTTTGTCTCTTGCTGAAATACCCATTGTCTTTATAGCCATTGTTTTTACTTAGTGTCTAGTGTCATTGCCAGAGGAAGGAGGAAAAAGAACCTAGTGGGTCATGGAGACTGAACTACCCATCTCCATCTCTTGGGGTCCATTCTCTAATAATGGCAGAGGACAAACAGTCAGGAAAACTGGCATTGCTGTTGCCTGTGATATGCATCTCTGTTATTTTGCTTTATGTAAAAGGTCAGCTCTTTCTACAGAGTGTGAAATACAAACATAGCTGGTAAATCTATATGGTGCTACCTTTTCTTCAGCATTTATTTCTGCATGTTTGGTGTTAGTTGCATGGATGTTTTGGGGGAAAAATATCATTTTGCTGTCAGGGGAGTTGTTTAGAAAAGAACGTACTGGCTAAGCTCAGTAAGCAACTTTGCACCCGTGGACAGAACACGTACATATACCTTGCGGTGGGACTATGATAAGAGATGATTCACCATGTAGTATGTTCCTTTGCTAATAGTTTTGACATGATCTCATCTCACCGGTCAGAAATAGAGCATCTATTTTTACATCCAGGGTAAATTCTTGTAGTCCAGGGTTTTCTTTCATTGCAAGAATATGCCCCTCACCTCATTTGGCTTTTCTCATATGCATTACCATTGTCCCATTTCATACTTCTTCTGTATGAGGTGTTTTTGAGTCTGTGTGCAACCAGTCAGGGAACCCCAACGTGCACCTACAATGGTTTCTTGGAGAGGAGATACTTGACCCTTCTGATCCTAGCTCAGAGATCAGGCAGGTGGGTGCCAGGTGAACTCTCAACAGCTGGGTAGCACAGCCACATGTACCCTTTGTTTAATTCTTTGCTGATTTTTCCTTGTCTGTTTGTTTTTCCAGTTCGGTTTCCTGTCCTGGTCCTGAGCCACATAGTTTTCTTCCCTATTTGTTTTGTCTCTCTTGTTTGTTTCTGCTTGTTGCTTGACACTTGGTATCAGCAGGCTATTTGCAATGTATAACCTTGCAACTCCAATTTTGGAAGGTTTTGTTGTGTTAATGCAGTGTTAGAATTCCAACAAGCAAGTTGGTAAAATAAACATGCCAGAAGCACATTTTCATTTTTTAAAGGAAGCAAAACTATTTTGCAAATGTTTTTAAAGATGTTCTTCAAATAATGTTCCTCTTTGGGGAGATGTGCATGCGCTATTCTATTACACCATTAGGAGCTCAGGTATTTGGGTAGGTATTTGAAAAGTGAAATTGTCTGTAGAGTTGCATCTACGTTAGTCTAAGGCTATCAGAGAAGCAGTATGTTTAGGGAGGGCTAACACCTTTGATCAGACCAGGTAAAGTGGCTGGGAAAAGGAGAGATAACTCCAGGCATGCAGGACCTGCACACAGTCAAAACGACTGCCTTAAGTCACTCTCCAGTCTCAAATACGCTGTGAGTAGAATAACAGTATCAATGATGACAAATAGTGATACCTTAAATTCTGAAGAGTTGAACAAACTGAAAGGAAGCTGACAGGGAGCTCCCGAGCACCAAGAAGGTCAGTACAAGTGCACAAAAAAGCAGAGGAAAGAACATTAACTTGTTTTATAAATTTTAGATGTTTCATTAAAGGATCAAGTTAGATACTTGGTTCCAGTATGTTATGTCGGTCTGTAATTAAGTGTGGAGACTTTATTTGAACTATCATGTGCAGTTTCAACAGCAGTAAATTCTATCTTGATTTAAACACTGAACTACAACTAGTGTGGGAGCACAGTGAGACAGAAAGCAGTGTGAAGAAGACCAGGGCTCTTGTAAACTGTGTGATCGCAATGAGTTTCTTATTTCTGCTTTAGGGAAAGTGTTTACTTATTTTCCCTAGTCCAGAGGAATAAGTTTCACCATTCACTTGGGATTCCAGAGAGAGAAATATTGTGCACTTGCACTTCTCTATCATCAAAGAACTTGTCACCTAACAAGCTCACTTTTCTTAAACAGACAACAAATGCTTCTTTCCTTCACAGAGGGATTAACAATGTAATTTACAAATCGCTCCCAGCAAAAACAATATCAAACACAATGTTTATCTGCATTGAGCCTGACAGCTTTGCAAATGAGCTTCAAAAGCCATTCAGGAGCACTGTGAATACGGATCCTGCAGACGAATCAACAGTTTGTTCCTAATGAAACAAATGCTTATCAGCACATTAATCAATCTAATCACAGGGAGAAATCATTCACTAAAGAAATAGTTCTGTAACTTCATTTGGCCGCCTTGTGTCTGGCTGGCGCACGCTTTTGTTAGAGCTTCGCAGCTATCCACACAGTATTTGAGTTGGTTAATCAAGGAAATCAATGTGAAAATTTGATATGATTGGTTCCCCAAGGAAAAGGTGATGGAAGAAGTCTGTAGCTCTAGTTTTCTAGACAGTTGGCTTGTTTTTATTCACAGCCCCCTGCTCTCCCCTCTGGAAAGGTTACAGAGCTGGGGAGAGATGAGTCCTCTGAAATTTGCAGAGCTGATTCCTCTTTTCAACTTGACATTTATGCAAGCAAGGAGCGTCCTCAGCGTCTCCTTCACACATCAGCCTCAGGTCACACAGGGAAGGCAGTCAGCAGTTTGTGACATTCACAGGATCACAAAATGTCTTTCCGTCAAGAGTGACTGCAGACTTAAGCGTATAGTAGATCTAACTCTGGAGTGATTACTTGCAGAATCAGGCAGGTCTGATGTATAACACCTATGGTTTGACATCTCAATACGCCTTGCCTGACGTCAGCCCAGGAGAGGGCTGTGCTCCTCTCTTTTGGATCGTTATCTGCTTAGTAATGACTCACTGTGATACTGCAAGCTAGGATATGAAACTGCCCAGATCTTCACAGGGAGCTCAGTGTGATCTCAAAAATGAACCTTTGGTGATGTTCAAAAAGTTCAGTTAACTTTTTAAAAAATTATTTTGCTCTTCCCTGGGTGGAAAGTCAGCTGTGCTTCAGTGCATGTGAAGTGCGATTCTCCTTTAGTTCTAGTGCCTGGGGGTCTTTTTGAAGTAGTAGGGTCTGAGCTCTCACCAGCTTATGTCTCCGAAATCCTGGGTAGTCTCAGTGTGCAGTGTAGTGAGGGCTGTGAAGTGCTCGGAGGCTGTGGGTCTGTTATAGCCTGTCTGAGACACCACCTTTGCCTCAGCAAGCTGGTTGAAGGTGGAGGGCTGTCCTCGGGGGGAAAAAGCTGACGATGAGACCCACAAACTCAGTCCTTGAAGGTCAGTGAAACCCAGTCAGGTCACAGCTGCTTTCCTCGCTGAGAACCTTTGTGACTATGGATGAGCCTTTTTTTCATCAGAACAGCTGAAAACCTTAGTAATTTTTACATTTCTACACCTGCATCAAAAATATGCAGCACAATAATCAGTAAGATAAGTCAAACACAAATGGTGGGGAAAAAAGGCTGCTGTAAAATGAGTGGTCTATGAAGTTGGTGACCCATCTGCCACTCACCTTGAACACTCCTTCTCTCCATCAGAGAATTCAACACTTTGAAATTGCATCAGTTTACTTCCAGTCAGTTTAGGTAAAATATTGCAGCTTTTGTGGATATACAGTCTTGTGCCAGTTTAATGTTAGCTCTCCTGAATTAAGACCCAAGAAAACTTTTTCTTCGTTTAAACAAAAGTTTGAATGTTGAAGATGGTGCTATAGAAGGTGAGAATTCTATCTGTAAGTTGTTCCTGGCTTTCTCTGCTCCAGAGGGTAATTTCATTTATTATTGTAATTTATTCTTTTTAATTCAGAAAAACATTTCTTAACCATTCCTCAAACATAGCAGTGAACAGTATGAATAATTATTAAGAAATGAGGCAGGAGTTTATGAAATGTGAAGAGTATCTAAAGTAATGATTGCAATGCTGCTCCTTCCTTTGAAAATGGAAATCTTGCAATCAAACCCAGTGATTTTACAGATTTATTTTTTTTATTAGTTCCCTATATTGAAGGAACAGACTGCAAAGATGCTGGAATGCAAGGAAGGAAGTTCTTTTGTTTCTGATGCTGGCTGAAAGCTGAAAATGTAGTTGCAGCCTGTAGTATTATTTGCTTGGGGAATACAGTAAAAAGCCTTGAGGAATGAGATACTGTATTTGTTAAATGGTAGTAATAAGTATGTACTTTCATGACAATACCACACCTGTACAGAATTCTGTCAAGGTGACCTTACGGAGACAATAAAAATATATCTTTTGAGATTGGACATCACAAATGTATTTGAGATGTATAGAAGGGAACAGCATTGGTGGGCCATAGCCTGCCCTTCTGGTGCTGGATGTGGAAATGGTTGTACTGAGAGTGGGAATATTTCACCCATAGAGAGATACCTGGTTATTGAGGTACTTACGAATGCACTGTAGGGTTGTTGAATTATTAGATGTGGCAGATGAAACAAGCAAATTTCTCTGATTTGCATCAATTTGCCCATTAACATAACAGTGTGTCTGTAAGAACAGTAAATAAGTGCAGAACTCTCGGGCCCCAGCTGCTATCACCAAGGAGTCACTTGGATAAAGTGTTTATTCTACAGTGGGAAACAGTCCAGCCCCATCAAGGCTTTGCATGCTGTGTAGGGACTGCTACTGAATCAGTATGGAGTCACTAAATGGTTGAACATTTAATCTATCTGCAAATGAATTTAACTGGACAAACCGAGAAGGATTCAGTCTAAATAATTCTCCTGAACTAAGCATAAATCCTAGGGTGGTAGATTTTTAGAAAAATACATAGTATAGTTAGAGAGAAGAAAAGCTGTTTTCCATATGTACTCACAAATGTCCTGACAGTCAAACACATTAATAAAACTGTACAGAACTAATTTGGAGGAACCTTTGTGCTGCCTTTGCAAATACACACAAGTGTCCCTTGCACAGTTTGCAGGCTACCAAGAAAGACAGAGAAGTAGCTATATTATCATCCTGAGAAGCTTCTTCCTCTGTTCAAATCCGACTAACACCATGCTACATGTCCATGGTGAAGTGAGAATGGACAGAGCAGCAGTAGAATGGCCCTTCCTCATCAACTCAGTGGGACTGAGGATTTACAACCTGTGGTAAAAGGAAGTAGTGGGAAAATCTGCCATAAAACAATGGATCTATATGGAAGTCTTGTTCTTAAGCTTCTGCCTCTGAGGAGAAACATTAGGGAATCCAGAGCAGGTCCAGAGAGGAGCTATAATACAGAACTTTGATTTTGTCCCCTTTTTGGGTTGCCATCTGCTTTATCACTTACCGAATGTTAACATTCTTTAAAAATGGGCAGATGGACCTCATTCAAGTTCTGACAGTAACTCTTTGTTATTGGTACAAATAGCTGCAGAGGTATTTAATTACCATTAGTAGTCATCAGTTTGCTTCGAGCTGGTGACATTCAGAATAGTGAGCAGGCTGCATTCTTTGTGTCCAGTGAGTTCATAGAAAGTTAAACCTACTTTTGACAACAGCCTCAAGCTTAGCTACCATTAACCCCTCTTCAGTTACTGGATGATGTGT
This sequence comes from Chionis minor, assembly GCA_013398295.1. NCBI lineage: Eukaryota > Metazoa > Chordata > Aves > Charadriiformes > Chionidae > Chionis > Chionis minor. Next base: position 232,749 of record VZSF01007165.1, read on the forward strand.
TTGAACAGTATGAATGATTAATGAAGGTTAAATAGTCCAGTTTCTATCTTAAAACCTTTTGTTATTGGCCAAGGGCAGGGCAACTGGCAAGGTGAGCAGAAATTGAAGTGCTTGGTTTTGACCAAATAGTTTTTGGCAAATTTAAATTATTATGAGATGGTAAATTCAGAGGGAAATTAAAGGCTGTGGCCAAAGAATGTAATTCTTGCAGGTTTGGCAAAATTAAACCACTCACTTAATGAAATGAGATTTCTCTGCTTATCTTTTTCACAGCAAACACTGTATTGTATTGCAGTATGTAAAAATAACCAGCCCAGCAAAAGAACAGTGTTTGGTTTTATTCTTTACCTCTTTCTTAGATGACAAAGAAGGAAAGAAAACTCTTGGTAGCTGCTTTATTACCTACTCTACCTTAATTCCTGCTCAGAATTTGGCCATCTGCACTTTTGCAGAGGTGAGATTCACTTTTGACACCATAATATTTGCTTGTGAATCCATGGTATGTTTGCCAGTTTGTGTGAGGAGATGATCCTGGAAGCCTCAGAAGTTATAGGGCAAAGGTGGGGCCAGGCTTTAGGGTTTCGTTTGACCTCAGACAGGCCAGGACTGCCTTTACACCTGTGAATAAGAAGCCAAAGGCAGAGACCAAGCAAAGGCAAAGCTATTCAGCCAATGCTCTGAGATTCAAACTGTGGTGGGCTGATTTTTTTTTCTTCCTTCTTGCACATTATCATTGCAAAGAAAGGTAACAGAGGCCTCTGGCGACTTTAACAAATGCCCTTTGCTGCCACCTTTGCAGCTTTATTGACAAGTGGAGCTTTTCAGAGCAGTAACTGTCTGGTGAGCAATTCCAACAATTCATAGGAAAGAAGTGTCCTGTTCACTCTCCTTGTTTGGAGTAAGGACGGCTACAGAGAAAGATGACCTGCAATTAAGTTTCACTTCTTATATTTTCACTTTTTAGGGAGAATTGTTTTTTGACAGGTTTAGACCCTGTTTCCTGTTTTTTCTTTAAATCTGCTCTAGGTACCTTGTGACTATAGACAATACTCCAGAGATCCTGCTTTCCTATCCCTGAGCGATCCTTTTATGGGTGTGATTTAGAACTGGCTCTGTCTTAGCTTTTAGCCCAGTATTATGTTTTGGGTTTGGGTTTTTTTTGGTTTTTTTTTTTTGGTTTTTTTTTTTTTTTTCATCAGGCTTCACAGAGCTTTAAACCTAGATTAGCACTGCCACTTGGGGACATGGAGGGTACTTGGAGTTCCCCTTTAATTTGAGCTGTGGTCATTGCTCCAGTGGTGCTGCTGAGAGAGACATGAAGAGTCCCAAAAGGAAGAGTTGTAATATGAATGTGCATGAAAGAAAATGTGGTAATAGGAAGCTATTACAGAAAACACATTTCATGTAATACACCTGTATGAATTGCATAAGAAGAAAAAGGAAAGTAATTTTACGTATCTGCGTGGATCCCAGTCAAAGGTAGAGGCTCCCACAGCAGCAGCTTTTTTGTACATCCTCCAACTAGGAACTCACTCACTGTAGCCCCCAGTATATCAGTGACCGTAACAAAAATGTCTGATCCACCCATCTCAAAGCAAAGGATCAGTCCTCATTTATTAGAAGTAAATATTCAGCCTTCAATAAAATGTCTACTGCCTTAAGAGTTCCCATTGTAGCAGAAGGTAATGTACACAGTCTAAAGTATGGGATCTAAGAAACATTAATGATGTCACTGTGACTACAGCCACAGTCCAATCACATTTCAGTGGCATGTCTCATTTATAGGAAAGAAAGATATTATCCATAGGTGATTCAGCATTGATTCTTGTCTCATTTTCTGTCCAGTATCAGAGCTCCAAACAACTGATTAAATAAAATCATCAGTGACAAGACTGTGCTGGCATTGAAGGAAGACAATAGTTAATTGACCACTACCCTTGTAGAGACATCACTCAGATGGGTCACAAATGACTGCTGGGTCATGGTCATGAGCAGCAGAATGGACACATGTTCAGCCCATATATACCCATAAATGGGAGAGTATTATAATCACTTAGAAATGTTTTTGCAGTAGCTCTGGTGGGTTTGGGAAACAATTTTGTGAAAACGTCTGTCACACATGTATGCCTTCCAGATACTGTGGGTAACATCTGGACGTGTCTCAGTAATGCTTCTTGTATTGTTTCCTGTTTTCCAAAGCAATCCAGTGCCTGCCCCAGGTAGAGCACTAATTACTAGTTAAGAGAGGATTAGAAAGGCACAGCTGTGCCTGATGTGACTCCCGTACTCCTGCTGTAGTGGTGCATACAGGTCTAAGGCAGCCTTCCTGCCTTAATGAAATGTCCAACCGCGGGATATATGCCTCGGAGTCAAACGGGGCCTGAATTAACTTTTGCCAAAGTAGGGGCTGATATGCAGGCACTCCACTTGACTTCTGGAGAGTTTCCTCTGCAGGCTGTTCTGCTTCATCATGTAGGTCCTGTGCATCTGTTTTCCTAAGATACATGCTGCATGGGAGCAGACTCTGTGAGTCAGACCGGTCCTGCATTAGATAGGTACCACATGTAACTAACAGTTTAAGAAGTCAGAGTGTTTAGATGCAAATGGGCATCTGAGTTTCCTAAACTCCTGACTTTTAAACCCTACTCTGGAGCTGTTGCAGTAGAAGGTGTGTCAAAGTGCTGGGTTATGCAATAGGGTGCTTGTGGATTACCTGCTGGTCCCTCTGGAGGAGGAGGTCTGGGACTGGAGTGAGGAAGGTATTTTCTAGCAGGCTCCTTTAGGAGGACATATCTAGGATGCAGGTTGGCACGGTGGGGAGAAGCTACCTTAACATACAGGGTCCTGCAGAGACAGTGACTGTCTTGCCGTACCCAGAGATATGGCTGCTGTGAAATGGAGGTCAGTGTCACCATGAGCATAAAATATGGCAGGTCTGTTCATAACCGAATTCATGCCCTAAGATGCGCAACCTAACTTTTTTTAACCTAAAATGGGCACCTCCAGAGCGGCCTAGGGTAGATTACTGGGTTTGTAACCAAACAGGTTTTGTTAACAGACATACAGAACAGGCAACAGAAGTTGTGACCGCTCGGTGTGCAGCAAGCAGGTGAAGCTACCTGAATTCACCTTATGCCTACCTACTTTTCAGTGGTTGTCAGATGCTGAAACCTCCCTGAGGCCACAGGATTAAAGAAACATCAGCATTCCAGTCAGTTTCCACACTTTTCTTAACTCTGTCTCAATTCCTGTCAGGAGCAGGGAGTTATACTCAGTCATCTTTATGGGTCCCTTCCAACTTGAGAATATTCTATGATTCTATGTTCTTCCCTTCTGTAACCTGTCTAGAGTTAGGGTGTTTTTGACAGCCTGCTTGTCTATATTTCTAGGCAGACATTTAGTCTTTCCTTTTGTGACGCACATGCTGTTAATAGTTGGGCTGAGAATGTGAGTTATACCTTTAAAATAACTATTAAATCTAGAGCTTAATATGGTGGGAACCTGAAGCTTATAACACTTGCATTTAACCTTAATCATGTGACGGGCATGAGAAGATTAAGTGAAACAATTTGCAAATGAATATTTTGTAATGTATTAAGCCAGGAATGGTGCACATACTGCACACTTTTTTGAGTCACTATTAAGCATCTTAGTATGTTGCCACGAAGAGTGTAAGAAATGTCCTTGTTGCTATGTTTTGGAATACTTTTATTTATAAGCATGGTTTCCAAGGCAAAACCCTTGCAGCCTGATGGCAGTCTGTACATCCAACTTACCCAAGGATGGAAGCAGATGTACATCTGTTGCTTGCTCTACCTGAACAGCAAACAAGTCTAAGTAATTCTGGATAATTAGATCTGTGCAAACACTGCAGCTGATTTTCTATAAAATTCTCTTAGCTTTTTTAGAGAAGTTGCTTATGTTGTGCAGACACCCCTTTAATTGTGGCAGGGATACTCGTGAAAACATTTAGGCGAATATTGAAAAATATACACAGAAATGAATGTTGAAATGGAAAATAAAAACATGAGTATCCAAGCCTAAAAAATGGGTTGCTAGAGGATTTCAGCACTTACCGTCCTCTTATGATTTAACCCTTTAATATCTGTGTATGTGGTACAGATAGGGAATGGAAGAGCATTCCATCCTTCCAAGTTCACAAAGGATGTTTTTGGCAGAACGTGCCATGAAAAGAGATACCTTCACCTCTCTGTTTTCATATCTGCCTGGGAAATTTTTCAGAGTTACATGATATGACCTGTATGTCCAGGTTTAACAGCCATCAAGACTTTCAAAGAGAAATGATGCAAAAGTCTACCCAATAAATTGTTGGCTTAAAATTACTTGCCCAATCACCATTTTTAAATTTTTGCCAAGCCCAGTTAATTCAGTATTATTGACATATATGAGAAGGAGAAGTGGTTAGCAAATATTCAGAAGTAGATATTTGGAGTCCTGTTTACTGTCCTTCCTGCCAGCTTATGGCTGGCTTTTAGAAATAGAGTAAAATGTCCATAAGTTTGGAAAGACTGAAATTTATTCTATTATATAAAGTAGGTAATGAACCGCCTAAGGATTTATTTATATGAACAGTGTCTAATATTTTAAAGAATGATTAGGAGGGCTGAATCACACTTCAGCAGCCATTTTTTTGTGGGGAGTAGTAGAATTTTAATTAGCTTCATATTCATTACTCACCGGATACATAGTCTCTAATTGCACCTTCAGTGTATTTTGCTGTCACTGGAGCTCACTTTTATTAACTATAATCATGGAAGGTTTTATGAAGCCTATCTATGGTATATGAATACCACAGTGCAAATGAATCACTCAGCCTTGCAAAACTGTCATGAGCGTTTGCCAGTAGGTAAGTAGATTTTGTACTTGCACTGGCATGACAATTATGAGAGGCTGAAGAAAAAAGTAATTTACTTGACCACCAAGGAAAAGCCTCGTAACCGAATAGGTAAATATTGCAAGCTTGAATTAACTTACTCAATTTTTTAAAGAAAAATTTGTTTAGAAAACCAGTTGTGGAAATCTCTTTTTTTTTTAAAAAACCCATCTCTTTTCTAGTTTTTAATCGTTAATAATTACCCCATTTGATCAGCATAGAATAAAAATGCCTGTGACAATTGTACCTCTCTGTCCATGCACTTACACAGAAACTGTACATGCAAAAGTAAAATACATAATTTTATTTATGATTTTTTATCAAAATTTATTAAAATCTCACATGGTGTTCATCCCCCCAGTTTTCAGAGTATTAACTCCAGCAACAGCATTGAAGCCCACAGACTTCTAACCACTTTGGGGTGCAAATTCACCACTATGGGAACTGATCCCTGCTACTCGTGGGTTTCTGTTTCTGCTTTGTCTGTGACCTTCTCTTCCCCTGTACTCTTACCTTCTCTCTTTGGATTGTAAACTGAAAATCAAAATGTCATATAATTGAAATTACTTGCTTTTGTCGCATCCTGAGAGTAGAAGCAGAGTTTTTTATGTGTGATGCTGAGAAGTTTGGGGTTGCGTCTGGGCAAAAGTCAGAGCAGTCCCCACCTTGGTGGGTGCATCTAACTGGTGAGCTGCAAACTCTCCCATCTCTGAGAGTGGGAGTATTTCACCCATAGAGATATACCTGGTAATTAAGGCACCTCTGAATGCACTGTAGGGTTGCTGAGGTATTAGATATTGCAGGTGAAACAAATGTCTTTCTCTGATTTGCATAAATTTGACTGTTAACAGTGTGTCAATAAGAACAGTAAATAAAATTACTCATGACAAATAGCAGTATCATATCCATAGAGTTTCGTTCAAGTGTCTGTTCTTCATAAACCTTTTTTCTTTCAATAATGTAGGTAGTTCATACACAAAGATAAAATGGTAAGTGAAAAATGAGGACTATGCTGGAAGTGCTGACTTTGCCTTTATTCAGTCAAATTCCCAATAATAAGGATGTAAGTTTTGCCTAGACCAGGCCTGGACTGGGATTAAGCATGGCAGCTGTCAGTGATTTTTGCCTGCAAAGTAATGTCACTAGATACTTCTGTCATAGAAATGATAATAAGGAAGTAATTAGCATTTGCAGTATTAATCTTATTGGAGCAGGAATTCTTTCAGAGATCATGATTTTTCTTTAATTTCTCAATTGGCCATTAAAGAATTGTGAACTGGTACTATATGTTGTTCTCTCAGAAAATGTCAATCAAATAGAAAGATTAAAATAAGCAAGTTCTGCTTATATGCCTACAAAAGAAAGAAGCAGATGGAAGAGTGATTTGGTCTGAATTTTTTTCTCTGCTGGTATGCCACCTGCAAAAATGAAGGAGAAAGTAATATCAGACAACAAGCTGTTCTCCAGTGCTTCTAAACAAGTTGCACTGAAATTAGTAAAAAAAATTCCAAGGGGAATTGGTTTGGATCGGAAATTACTAAATTGAGTTTCAGGAGTTTGTAACAAATACACACCTGACCAAGAAAAATATGACAGTTTTGCTGTTGGCCAAAAACTCCTTCAGGTTTTAAAAACTTTGTTGACTACCAATTGAGAATGGCATTTAGATGAAATGATATGAATGAAGAAGTGGTCGCAATTCAAAAATATATTGGGGCAAATTTTAGTTTAAACCCAAATCTGGCTCTGTATGCTGAGGTCACATCTCAGAAGACATGATGATACCACAATGCTGAAGGGTCTTCACTTTGGCATTGACCCACCAACGAGGATGGAGAATCCTTCAGTTTTCTCCTCTTTGACTTCTCCTGGAAGACCTTGTCATTATCTTTTCCCTTTTAGCATTGCTGTCTGAGAGACCTGCCCCTCCAGGGGATGAGCAAGGTTGGGATGGTGCAAGGATGTGAGGACATTTGAATGACAAAGTTGCTATGGGATCAAAATGTTACTAATAGTGTTTGGTAGACTTAGATTTGGATGCTACCACCAGGGCTTCCATTTGCTCAGGACTGCTCTGCTGACAACTGTTGCTCTCACCCCTCTATTAATGTGGCTGCTGATTTTTTGCATAAATGCACCATCAAGATATATTTCTGGAAAAAAATGACCCCATCTCGTAGTAAGTAAATGACAGTCAATCATCCTTGCAATGTTCCCAGATAATTAGCCACTAGGCCTGCCTAATTACTTCCATGAAACGCGAGTTGTCTTTCTTAAATTTCTGAAATATGGTCTGGGAAGTCTCAAGTAACACAGTGGTTAGCCACTGGCTGGTCAACAGTGATGATTAATAAAGTTTATTAGTTGTAGTTGAATGAGGGATGGTAAAATATGGATATGCTCCTAACTTTCAAATTATTTATTAATTATTTTATATTATTTCCCTCCACAGTAGTGATTAGCTTGTTTTAATAATATATCAATGTGATCATGTATACATGAAAAAAACACACTGGTTCACTTTGCATGGGAATTCAAAACAGAAAGGTCTGCAGCAAAAGACACTAGGGCTCACAATTTTACAAGTGCAATTTCTTTTAAAGTTTGTAAGTTTGTAGTTCATGACTGAAGCAACTTTTGGTACAATGAGCTTCCCTTTAAGAAAAGGGTCTAAGGCATATGTTTTGGTGAGTTTTCTCAATTTCTATTGTGCAACCCTCAGCCGTGCCTGCTTTCTCTTGCTTTTTACACATCTACCTTTTGCCTGTATCCTATAGAACCTAAAGAAATTCAGAATTTCCATTCTCTAGGAAATTTCAAATTATATCGAAAAGTTTGCATTTCAAAACAGTTGTTAATTTCTGTTCTAGTCTGAGGAGACTGTATTGGGATGATAATCTTTACAAAAGTTGCAAAGGTAGAAAAGAGTCTGTTTACGAGGTCTGTGGAAGGGGAACAGCCCGTGCAGCCTGTCCCTGGAGATCTGTTTGTATGGCTGTCTCTGTGTATAAGACCCAGGTTGTCAGGACCCCGTGGCAGAGTGCTCTGTAGTGCTGTGCTGGCTCAGTTGGTTGTCTCCACCTCCCAAGGTGTGGCACAGCTAATCCTCTTTGCATTTTAATGAAATCATTCTTCTGATTCCTTTGTTGAGGAAATATTTTCCTTGTGCTTGCATCTGGGACCTACTTCTGAGAGTAGAAGGTGCCTTCTTTCCTTGACTTCTGCTCTGCCATGTCAGCTCAACAGTCAGTCTGCTCTGGCTTTGGGCTTTGTTTTCCCTCTGCAGATTTCCATCCCCAAACACAGCCTTATGGTTTTGTGCTCTACAGGAGCTTGCTCTGCCTTCAAAAGCTTCTATGGAAGTATAGATCAATGATCATTTTGCTGAAATTATTACATATGGCCAGTTTTATTATGTTCTGTTGGCTGTCACATTTAGGTGCTGATTGGGAATGGTAAATGTTTTGGCCACAAATATAGCTGCAGGGAAAACAGTGTATCAGCAGACAGCTTGCAAAAGGCTGTGTCCCTTCACAACCTCTCAGTAAACTTTTAAATGTGCAACTCTATGGAAAAATTATGGAAAATCACGAATAGCTATCCATTGCTCTACAAATATGCTTTACACGCTTGAACTGCATTAAATGTCTGGTTCCAAGTCACCATTCTCTTGCTGCTGCTTAAAGTATTTCTGGTAATTCATTGTCAGCCTCTACTGCAGGATAAATCTTTGCTTGAGGAGGTTCTCAGTTCTTGGAAATCAGGGAGGAATCCTGGCATCAGTGGGATTTTGCAACTTATTTCAGTGGAACAAACATTTTGGTCCATGTTTTTCCTTGCTCTACTATGGCTAAGGAGGTTTGCATGAAAAGAACAAAGAGCCCTAGAAGAAATGGCAGATTTCTCCAAGGATGCTCTGCAACCTTTATTCTCTTGTACCCCTGGAGAGGCAGACCCTCGTAAGAGTTGCTCTTTTTTTGTGAACAAACTGGCTCACCATCCCTGAAATCGGGAAAATGGGTTAGTCAAAAGAATTCATGCTTGTATGTAATGAATATGTTTAAATCCACTATGGCAATGAGCTCCAGCTGTATATTGGGATCAGGCCAGAAATACACCTTTCCCATGGTGGTTCCAGGAGACAAAGAATGAATCAGGGCTGGATTTCTGTACAGGTAAAGTAGGTCACTGGCTATGTTAGAGGGAAATTGAAGGCAACAAACAATATATTTCATATGAAGTAATTGTTATTCACAGACAATAATTACTTTCTATTAAAGTTGGTAAGAGTTATAAGTCGGATTTCCTTGGTGTCCTGTGGAGTTGAGATGTTCTCAGGGAAATGCATTATTCTGGGGTTTTTTAAGCAAATAAGACAGCATTTTGCACTTTGGTACAATGACAAGTTATTAGGCTTTAGCGTGGACCTCTTCTTTCCAAATCTAGGAGGTTTGGACCTATAGACCTCGTCAGTCCTTATTTTTAATATGTTATAGTCTTGTAACATAAAGTCTCCAATATAAAATGCTGCTTGTATGTGCCATTTGTGTCTGTGTATGCCCAGGGTGGTTTGGCTGTGTGACTGACATTGTTTAGTTTGAGGTTTGAGTGCAATGATGTGGTAATAAAATACCAAGGACAACCTGTATTGATCTTTGGAGTGGGAGCATCACCACCTCAGCCACAGTTCTGTTTCTCTTAGTTTCTGATATACTGGAAGGGACTGGGAAGCCATGTCCCTCCAGCTGTCCTTTCAACTCATCACCCCTCACATCCTAGCTAAGAGATGTACATAAGCAGAAATGTGGCATTTGATTTAATCCCTTGGCACAGGCAGGTCAGGCACTCCCACTGTGTTAAGTACTAATGCACTTAGCGCTAGTGCTTAGTGTCAGGAAATCCCCCGATTCCTGGAGCCATGGATAGCATGTTTAGATGTGCAAATATATTTATACATTACTGGAAAATAGGTATTTTTAAAAGAAGCATTTCAAATTGCACTTCATGTACTTTTTATTCATTTTTAGAATGATAAACACAGAAGAATAGCTCTTTGATTTTGCACTGTAATGGCTCTGTGGGGCTAGGTAACCCTGGGATGAAAGAAAGCAAAATCATCTGTCATTGGGGAAAGCGTAAGAGAAAGCCTCATAAATAAAACAGAATAGCTGTGATGCTCATCTGATAAAACCGACAGGATGGACTGATATTTTTAGCTGAGAAATTAAAATACTAGTTATTTTCATAGAATACCAGATATTCTATTGTGTAAATATTTTATGGTGTGAAATTCCCTTGTATAAACTGTAGCATTCATACAGGGTACACTCTGAAAAAAACACTGTTTGGACTTGAAAGGTGAGAAGACCTCTGGATGCCCAGGTGAGAGCTGACTCAGAAGCAAGTGGGAAAGTGCTAGACAGGTTGCCATTGCTACCACTTCTAGTCTTTGAACTAGTGTGTTTCAACATTTCTGCTTCGCGATAGCTGCTCTGCTACCTTGCAATGAGCCAACCTCTACCTTGGGAGGTTCGGGCTTTCCCAGCCCTCTGTGCAAGCGAGCTGCTCTTTATTCTCTCTTCTTCTGCATTCCAACTTCTGCAGTCAGATGCTCTGGCCGTTGCCACCTGTGCCAGTTCAGGAGTCAGAGGTCTTTATAGGCTGGTGTCTCTAATTTAGATACTTGAAGAAGGAATGGCGAGCATTTTGAAAGGTAAAGATGGTGATGCCTTTTATGGATTATTATCAGTGTGCTTTGGTGACAAGGATAATGATCTAGGAGGCAGGACTGGTAATGATCTCATCTCTGCTACTGCCTCTTGCATTACTTAGGTCAATTCACTTCATTTCTCCATTGTTTTCAGTTGCCATCAGAGGGCATTCTAGAGACCTGCTTTTGTATTAAAAGCTCTGAAACAAACAGTGCCATTTTGTCAATGCAATCAGGGACTTGACACTTCTGAAGCACCTCATATCCAGAGAGCCAGTGCTGAAAAAGCAAAGAAAAAATGTTTTTATCTGTTATTGAAATAGCATAAGTATTACTACCATCCTTGAAATTATAACGAGTCATTGGAAATGCTTCCTAGCACTGGGCAGGAATTGGGCAAATGCACAGATGCCTCTGGAAATCAAATCCAGGCAGAAGGGAAAATACTCCCTTGTTGTACAGAAAGGAACTGATGTTCATATGTTTGGGAATTTACACAGATCCTCATTCAGTAAGGCACAGCAGCAGTAGCCACCTGCGGATACGGCTGGGGGCACACAAGAGAACGGGTATATCCTCTACATACCAGCTGTCCCTTGCAAGAACCAGTCTCCTCTTCACCCTCCTCTGAATGCCACAAGCTAGCTTTTTAGTTTAACGATCTTAAAAAAAATGGTTTATTTAAAAGAGAAAAACTTCCTGCAAATAATTAACTGCCAAAAATGACCACTTGGGACTTTTATATTGATTTATTCCTCTCTCCACCAAACGCTTCTGTTTTGTATCTTCCACTTACTACATTATCACTTGTCTATTTTGCATATTGGGGTTATGAATTTGCCTTTTCAGCTGTCTTAGGCTATTTGCGTATCTCGATTGTTGATAAAAATATGACAAATTGTTCTTGGCAATGGGAGGGGAAGGGTTTTAATGATAAATGGGCTTTGCACTGCAAGCGTATATTCCACACTTCCTATGAATGCCATCTCCTGAAAAGCTCATTGCAGTCTGACAAAACATTTTTCTGGATTTAGCCTTAAATAAAAATTTAATAGCCATATTAAATAGCAGAGGTTTCTTTTCCTTTTTCCTTTTTTTTTTTTTTTTTTTTGGCAGTTTTCCTTACCACTTTTCTTCCTTCAAGAGCTTTCTTTGACAACAGGACAGTGCCCCAGATTTCCCAAATCTTAGAATGCCTGGAAAAGGTTAATTGGAAAAGTCAGGGTTGCAGTTGGATAGTTAGTGCAGCTGTATTCTCTCTGCCGCTTGTTAACGTTTTCTCAGTGCCTCAAGGCCCCACAACTCAGTGTCACTGCTGTCGCCAGCGCCCTGGCTGTGAGTCCACTCCCCAGCCTAGCTGGCTCCTCATTTCTATACGCTTCACTTTGCTGAGCCACTCCGAGCTGGCGTCATCCATCTAGTCACAGCTCTCTAAGTTTGCCATGTGCACTGACCCCGTGCTGACCCTGAACCATGATACAAACTATGGGATTGTAATTAATCTCTAATTACCCACAATACCTTGCTGGGTATTCAGCCTGCTGTTCAGTTGTATTCCTAACCAATTCAGTCATCAGTGGAGCATTCAAATTCGGTGCAGCTCAGTGTTTAGAAACCAAGGGCTTCACTAATGTTGAGTGGCTGGGCTACTTAAGAGGACTGCATCCTCCTTGCTTTGTTCAGGCAGAGTCAGGCTCCGGCTGTAGTTTGACCAATTGACGGTGCAATGCTTGCGTTCATGTTTCACTGTTCAAAAGACAACTGAGCAGGCTGTGTGTGACACCAGTCATTTATCTCTATTAGGTCTTTCTTTAGCAGCTAGCATTAGCAGCTAGCACAAATACAGCCTGGATGGAGAATGGATTGAGAACAGCCCCGAGGAGAAGGACTTGAGGGTGTTGGTTGATGAGAAGCTCAACATGAGCTGGCAATGTGCGCTTCCAGCCCAGAAGGCAAACCTTATCCTGGGCTGTATCAAAAGAAGTGTGGCCAGCAGGACAAGGGAGGCGATTCTGCCCCTCTGCTCTGGTGAGACCCCACCTGGAGTACTGTATCCAGCTTTGGAGTCCTTAGCACAAGAAGGACATGGATCTGTTGGAAAGGGTCCAGAGGAGGGCCACAAAGATGATCAGAGGGCTGGAGCACCTCTGCTGTGAGGACAGGCTGAGAGAGTTGAGGTTGTTCAGCCTGGAGAAGAGAAGGCTCTGGGGACACCTTATAGCAGCCTTCCAGTACTTAAAGGGGGCCTACAAGAGAGCTTGAGAAGAACTTTCTACTAGGGCATGTAGTGATAGGACGAGGGGGAATGGCTTCAAACTGCAAGAGGGTAGATTTAGATTAGATGTGAGGAACAAATTTTTTACTGTGAAGATGGTGGGGCACTGGCACAGGTTGTCCAGGAAAGTTGTGGATGTCCCATCCCTGGAAGTGTTCAAGTCCAGGCTGGATGTGGCTTTGAGTAACCTGCTGTGGTGGGAGGTGCCCTTGCCCATGGCAGGTCAGGTGGAACTAGGTGATCTTGAAGTTCCCTTCCAACCTAAACCATTCTATGATTTCTCCTACCAGGGGACAGGAGGAGACTGCTACTGAGTCTTAGAAGATCTTGCTAAGATCTTGCTCTTTTAATTTAAGTCATATTCCTGCTTCTGTCCAAGTGATGGGATCTAGGAAGGGCAATTCCCTGGAAAGATGAACTGAGGATGCTGAGCTGAGACAGGGAACTAGTGCTGGGATTGTGAAGTGGTGCTGCTCTTGAGCTCCTAGTTAAATCCAATGCTTAAGATGAGAGATTTAGTTTGCGCATGACTATAGGGGCTGCTATGGACTCTAAATTCAGTTTGACTCTGATTATCCCACTGGAACAGGATATTCCACTTCTTTTGTGTACAGCAAACGCAGAGCCATCATACTGCAGTCCTCGAATGCTACACAGAGCACTCAAGAATCAAAGCACTGTGTAAGAAAAGAGAAAAAACCTTCCCTTCCTGGTTCCCATTACCTCACCTGGCAAACTCTTTCCCCAAGTGTAGTTCTCCTACTATCTTCTCATGTCTCAACTGGTTTTCCTTTCTCTCCCCTTCCATACTTGCACTTTTCCAGCTTTCCTGTGTCCCGGAGTGCCTCACTGGCCTAGCCCCTCACAGTTTCTTGCCCACCCTCCCGTTTTTCTTCCACTCCCAAATCTCTTCAGAGTTTCACAGAGTCTTTCTTGGAGCTGGGAGGGAATATTTTGACAGGACATGCTTTGAGCAGGACACGCATATTTGTCAAAACATGCCAGTTTTGCCAAAACATGCCAGAACATTCCCAGTTCCAATGACATGCTTGCCAAACCAGACCAAGGTCCACTGCTTGCTGGTAGCCAGCCAACAGTAGGTGCCAGATCTGACATCCTGAGTCAGAGCTGGGATTTTCAGGACTGCTCTTACTCCCCTATGTGCAACTGGTCTCTCAGTTTCTGGTCTCCTCAGTAGGTGACAGACCTTTCTCGGCTCACAGGGATTTGCTGGGCTGCCCTGGGCACCACTGAAGAGGGCAGCCAGCTGCTGCATTTCACTGGGAAAACTGGAAATAAAAAATTGTCATAGAAAAAAAATCCAATTGCTTTTTAGTGGAAAATTCCTAATGTCAAATGGAAAACTAGTAAATGTAGCGATCTCCATTTTAAACTACCGAGGCTCATTCTTTTCAGTATTTACACAGGGAAGCTATCTCAAAATCATACTTCCTTGAGAAGCCTCCTAATTTCCAGTCTAAAGTTATTAATATTTTGTCTGCTTCGTGCCTGATAGATGCAATATATGTACATTCCAACACAACATTTTAAATGTTCACTAAGGGAAAACATAGCTGGGTTAAAAATCTTGTCATCTTTATTTATTTATGGCCTGATACCAGCTCAGACTGATACCTGACATTGGATCATTAGCTGTGACAGTAGCTGTGTTTCTCTATGTGACAGCTCTTCCATGCCCAGTATCTAGCAGCTGCCTGAACTCTCTGATGTAACAGTTGCTGTGGTGACTGTTTCGCTCTTAAGCTGTCGTGATATATGAAATGATCACATTAGAACCTGCCTAACTTGTTCGAATATTATATATGGCAAACCTCTTCTTTACCAGCCATAACTTGCACTCCTTGCCTTTGCTAGCTCTCACATGGGAGAAACGTGTAACAGAAATCTTTGTACCAGACGTGCTTCATGTGTGCCTCTTGACTTGATTTTAATTTGGGGGGCTTACTCCGTCAGTGTTTAACAGAGCATTTGAAGGAAGGAGAAAGGGCTTGTCAGCAATCCCACAAAGCCTTCAGCTTGGTTGTGTGACACACACTCCCAGGGCAAGATGCTGTCACCCAGTCAATCAGCCATTAGGCATGTAATTATGGCAACCAGTCATGAGACGGTTCCTAATTAACACTTATTTTTCCCAGTGAACTTAGGTTCCCAATGTGTGAAACAAAATGGGTAACTAAGACATTGTCTCCATCTACCTGGTGCATCCATCAGTTGTCTGTTGTCCTATACCTGGTACCCAGCTCTAAGAAATACCCTGATGTACCTGTTGGCACAGTTTTTCCACATACTGTCTCCTCTTTTACTTATAGATCTTTGCTTCCCACACCAGGTTCTGGCAGCATTCCCACCTGCAGGACATGGCAAATACTAATGAAAACATCTTGAAGTTTTTCACTGAGCATCTTTTTAGACTTTCTCTCTTTATTCACAACCCTCTATGAAATCTTAGTATTTTTCATTAGAGGTCAGTAAAATTGTTGGATTAATGAAAAAAAAAATTCTGTTTATGTTTACTTTGGTAATTCATCAAATGAAATGACTGCACTTGCAGTGGATGTCCAAGGAACAGTTGTGTCTCAGCAATAATTGTTTGGGTTTTTTAGTGACCGTCAAATAATGTAATGTTGATTTTGAAAAATCATGAGATTTACCCATGGCCAATATGACGTATGTCATATGTAAACCCTGACTGCATTTAGGGGACATGTCTCTATTTCCAAGCCAAACCTTAAAAGAATGTGGGTAGCGCTATTAAATAATCCACCCATTTATAATGCACAAATAAATGTTTCTTTCTTTCATTATTTAAAATGACAACTAACTCAGTTTATGATACTGATGTGCTAGAGATTCCAAAAGAAAGAATTAAGAAAAAAACCAACACCCAGTGTTTTTCAGCACCTGGTATTGCAGGCATCTGATAAAAACTGAGGGACCTGTGATTCATATTTGGCCTGCTTTTGACCACTGAACTTTGTAAAGTGATGAAATTTGAAAAGCAGTATTTGCATATTTAAACAGTTGGTCTTGAAAAGCCACACAATGCACTTAGCACTGCCTGTTTAAAAAAATCAGCATTCTCTTTTCTATCTCTTGCTCATGCATTTCTTTTTTTGCTTGGGCAGATTTCTATCATCACACATTGAGGGGTTATTCTGTTCTTGAGGGGAATATTCTGTTCTTGAATCGTTTACCAAATGTATGAAGTAAGTGAAAACTTACTTCACCTATGTTAGAAATGAGGATAGATGTGAGGTACGTCCCAGCAGGGAAGTTGTGTGATGAGGTAATTGTCTGTAGGCATACATGGGGGTTCCTGGATCTGTGGTGTTATTCTGGTGTTATTGAATAGATAGGAATTATTCCATTGATACACAATACCTTGTTTACATTATTGTAAATGTGCTAATTTTGTAAGTAAGTCCATCATGAACAGGTACAGTGGTTCATGGAAGATCATTGCTGAGAAGCAATGTTGTGAATTCTTTTGCTCTGTTTAAAAACAAAACCTTTCTTTGCTTAAAGCTTCTCAGACACTTTCTTTTTTCCCCCTCTAAATGACAAGCAGAAGTAGTTCTAGGTCTTGTGTTTTTGACTAGTTTGCATCTAAATTTTCTTAAATTCTTTACTTAGGACCAATCTCTACTACTCATGATTATTTTCTAAAAGCTTCTATAACAGTTTGATAAACTACTTTGGAAAAGAAAGCAACAAACAGAATCTACCTCATTTCTGAAAAAATTACTTCCCCCTCAGCATTGAGCCAGCTAGCTGTTATTTATGGCCCCCAACCAAAAGGTCAGCTCTTTGTCCAGAGGTACCAATTCCTTCTCTCAATGAATCCTTTTCTTCACCACAGTAACTGATTTTCAACCCTGGAAAGTAGAGTTCAAAATCTGTTCTCTAGATTTTAAGAAAACATGCTCTCATTTTGGCAGCCATTCTCAAATGTTCGTGTGCATCTTTAGCTTTTCTAGTTAGTTCTCCCGTTGGACTTGGGCTTCTTGGTCTTTCAGTAGTGTTCTGGCAGGCAGGAGGAAGTACAAGGTAATTTTTATGGCTGTACACAGCACTGCAACAATCATTGATTCTTTAGTTGAGGGCTTGAAAATGATCCGTTTTAGAAAGCTTTGCCTTTCTGTAAGTTGCAAGCAGTGATGAGAGCTGGGAACATACTGGTCTGTTTATTTTCATTACTGTTGTAGTAATCACTGAGGTGAACCTCAGACCTTCTAGGTTTTTCTTGTATGCCTTGAGTTTGGAAAAGGACCTTGACCACCCAGCAGAAAACAAATGGCAAATTCCAACTGATTAAGAAAAAGCTATTCTCCATGTTGTAATGAAAGCTATATCATATTTCGTGCAGCTGGTCGGGAAAAGGTTAAGACAAATCTGGAGGGAAAAGGGAAACACTCCAGCTGGCTGCAGACAGCAGGTATACAAAGCATTGTCTCTCAGAAGAGAGGTGCTCTAGTTACGGGCTACAGAGTTAGAGCGAGAGTCTGAACAGCAGGGTTCAGTGCAGCTCAAACCAAACGAACCTACAAACATTTATTAGAGGGTGACTGTCAGATGCACAGAGAGCAGGACTTGTCTATTAAAGATAAAACCGAATGCAGGAAAGGGTGGTTGGAGTAAACCTGTTCACTGACCTTTATTGTTTGACAAGGCTGCAAGGAACCAGATATTATCCTTTGGACATTTTCACTGGAGCTTGGGGCTAAAGATCGTCCATCCCAACAGAGAAACTGGGGTAAAACTCAAGATCCTAAAGGAAGAACACACAGAAGTTTACTTTGGGGCTAGAAGTGTCAGTGGAAAGCCCACTGTGACCTAATAAATCTAGTGATGCCAGAGAGAGACTCAGTGATAAATATAGTTGAAAACAAAGGGGGAAAGATCATAATTTTTTTGTTTGTTTTTACAAGATATTTCTGTTGCAAACGTGGCAATTTTGGATTGCTCCCCATGATCTTTTGAGTGACATTTTACACAGTCGTCGAAAGGCTCTTCTGCCATATTTTCCCTTTTTTCCTTTATTGATTTTTCTCTTTAAGACTTTAATTCACTCTTCTTCAGTCGCTACAGTTAAGAGAGAAATTCTGCAGATCACATAGAGATAACGTTCCAGCCTACACTGGGTCACTCACACCTCACATAAGAATACAAGCTTCCTGCAGACAGCCAGTCCTTTCCTGCTTTTTAGGCCTTTTTACTCCATCTTTTAATTTTTTTTTCTCCCTTAGTATTTGGGTCTTAATCTTTCTTTAGACTTATCCTTCATGCTGTGCTCATCTGAAATGTACCAATAATTGCTGCTACCTATATGTGGTTTGATCATTCTGTGCATTCCTTGTTGAAACTATCAGTGAAACAAGACATCTAAAACATGATTCTGTAGAGTTAAGGTAATATTTTGGGTGTCTGAAATCTCTTATAAATTGTTCTGTAGACAGTTTTTTAAAAGAAAAAATGACAGCAACAAGCCAACCCTAATGACATATTTCAGTGTAATACTGTAATTTTAGCCCCTGCCATGAACTATTGCTGTCGTACAGTAAAGTATTTTGCTAGTAAACGGTGAAGTGATTTCCAGTAAGGCCTTTTCCCTTTATGCCATCCTTCTATCGGCAAAATTCCCATCTCACCAATTCCAACGTATTAAAAAGAAAATACTCATCTGAAGCACATTAGACACCATGTGAGTGCCCTACAAATAGTAAATAGTAAAGACGAGCTGTTGTAGTTTCACCTTGTTTATCTTCAGATGTTTTTGAAAAGGCAGAAGATGAAGGTGCTTATTGCCTTGAAGTGGATGAAGTGTACCAAGTGCATGATCTGTTTATTGGCATCAGTGTTTTTAGCTTGTTCCTGGATGTATGCACAGTAATGTGCAAACACATTTAATTGCCTCTGCACTAATCAGCCTTTCCCCAGGAGTCCAAATATCTTCTTAATAAGCCTTTTTTCTCTTCCTTTTTCTCTGTTACCCTGTTTCCCACCTGCTGGAGCTCTCCTGCTTAAGTGTTCTTTCAGTTCTCTGTTGCTCATTGCAATTAACTTTCTAGCAATTTTATTCTTAACTGGTGGGTGCATTTCTGTGGCTCTTTGTGGCTGGCTGTCTTCAAGATCTGTCACCACCAGTCAGCTGCCATGTAAGAATTTGTTACAGGATGGGTCAACAGGGAAAAGATAGTCAGTAGCTACACTAATTGTTGGGTCAGTGCTTGGGAAACAGGACCTCAGACCTCTGCACCATTGCATTGCAGCCTGAGGGTGCTGGCGAGGAGGACGAGGACTGCCACGCTCATTTCCAGCGATTTCTTGTGGAGCCTTCGTTTCTGAAGTTGGGAGACATGAATCAGAATTGAGCTCTGGATCACTAAGCCACAGAGCCTCCATGGCTGGCAAGTATAGGGCCGGAAATTCAGATGAATAGAGCGCTAAATGTTTTTTGTTTGACGCTCATGCTTAACAGAAAATGATGAATCCATTAGCAAGTCCTGCTGCTGCCAAAAGAAACAGACTTGCACTTGTAGATTGCTTTCATTCTGTGCTATCAAGCCACTGCATGCTCAGCTTTTGCAAAGCCGACAGTCATCTATCACTTAAAAATGGTTTTTTAGAGGTACATCGTCTTTGTCTTAAGTGTGTGTATGTGTCTGCTTGAAAGTGTCTCATTAAAATATACTGGCCTCGTCAAGCACCTCAAACAAAATCCATAGTGGAAAATGTCTTATTTTCTGTTTGCTTTGAATTATTTCAAAGTTTGTCACTAGTTTCACATGACAATGGGGCATTTGGAGTGATTTTTGTCTGTGATGTGTCAGAGAGACTAGATGGCTCTTACTGTACACGACGTGAAAAATGTGTCAGTGGAGAGTGGACTGGGGCGGTTCTGAATTCATAAAGGAACAAGAACATTTCTGAGTCCAATCGTTCTTATTCAGGCAAAACTCCCTGCGGTCCTAAGTATCCCATTGAAAGCAGTGGGACTACTGAATATGTAAAGGATCCAGGATCCAGATGAGTAACGTCTCTAGAAACAAAAAAAGTCCTAAACTAAAGATTTTTTTTCTTCATGAGATACTTTATCCAGCATAGTAAAAACATGTGTATTTATAGCCTAGATTATGCTTTGTTTTGTAGGATGAAAAAACACATTTTAGAGTTGGCCCCTTTCCTGAACAGATGTTACTGGCCTGGGTGAATAACTTATTCAAGCATATGATTTAACAGAATTGGATGAGAATTTTTGCCAAACTCAATTCTGACTAAAACTGAAATCTTTGACCACTTTTCTTCCCTCTGTCCTACAGACTCTGCTGTTCAGTTCTGCCAGCCTCTATCTTCTGCTGTGGCTGTTCAGGGGTTACATCAACCCTTTGGTTGGTTTGGTTTCATAGGTTTTATTCCTTTGCAAAGCAACTATATATTCCTATGTAAGCAACTTTTTTTTTTTCTTTTTTTTTAATTTCTCCCTTGAGAAAAGGACTGTCAGGGTAACATCAGGAGCTTCAATGTTTGTCTCTGATTTCTCACATGAAATGTGTTCATTTTGCTGGTGCAAAGATGTTTGTTTCTAATTACCACTGATTCTAGCTCCAGCTGGCTTCTTTCCTTCTTGCACATTATCACCAGTATTTAAGGTTTTGCAGGTCAAATTAGACCCGCAGTGACATATGTGCCACCTATTGCTTTCAGAGAGACTACCCAGGTGTGGCTGAATGCAGTCAGATAAGCAGTCCTCTGCACAAGAGAGGACAGACTGGATCTCCTTCTTTCCTGACTTTGATGGTCTAACAGACATGAATTTGTTGTCCAAGCATGTGCTGCATTAGGAGTAAGGAACAGGTTTTTTAATTGAAAAGGTGACAATTTTTACCGAGGTATCCCTGAGTTTGAGCAATAGTACCAAAATAATAGTATCTGTTCCTGGTGAGGAACAGGACACTGTCTTGTGATGCTTTTTCACTCACCTGAGGTACTATAACTACCTCCCAACATCACTCCAATGCACTAACCCAGGCCTGCAGGGCTGTATTAATTCTCAAGCTGTTACTGAGGTAAATCCTGTACAGGGGAATTTTTTTTTTTTTCTCCTCAAGAGATGTTCTTGGTGTTGGGGTCTGTGTCAAAGAGCAGGAAGGGCAGATTCTTCTCATGCCTGCCACCACATCTGCTCGTCACTGAAGTCATCAGCACTGCATGTAGGTGAAAGACAGTAGAGCATAGATGCATTGAGCATTACCTAGAAAAAACAGCTGTGTGGTGGCATAGCAGTATCATTGTCAATGGTGCCTTTCCAACAACTGAGGTCACTCACCTGAACTGTTAAAAACCTCCAAGAAATTGGTAAAGGGGCATGGCATCCTTGGCCAAGCCTAGTGCTGAATGTAGAATGCACATTTGCTCTTCTGGAAGATTACGAGGTGTCCTCTTGTGTGTCTGGTTGCCCATAAACACAAATGGATAGGAAGTAGGTTAGTGGGTTTCTACACAGTTCCATCCTACGTCTTTGAGCACATAGGTACAGGTCAGAGTATAAATGTGATGCAGTCATTGTTACACTGTTAGTAGTTGGAGCCTTAAAAAAGTATGATCAAGGAAAATACAAATAAACAACTACATTACACACATAACATAAAATATATTTGAAATCAGTGTGATTAACGCAATCCAAATTGGGGATGCAGCTGGCTTTATAAACTGTTTTACGTATACTCCCTGGCAAACTTGTCCTCTATAATCCTGATTTCAGTAAACAGCAGTTTTGAGTATTGCTAACTCACTGCCCAATGGTTATGTCTGCCTTTGACTGACTTCTAAATACTGTCATTGCTCTTAAATATGGATGAGAAATACTTGAACAGTTCTAGGATTTGCTTATCTGTGCTGTAGCCACAAGTTTCAATGAGTATTTTGCATGGTTGGTCCCTTTTGTCTAGCTTCTGTATGTTTGCATGCAGTGCAATCGCATCTGCTTCTTGAGGTTAGTGAGGCAGCAAGTGTGGCTGCTCTGTTCATAAAAACACATTAATAGAATTTGAAAATACTAGCGCTCATCTTTTTTTTCCTTTATTGATCCAATGACATATTAGGAAACATACTCTGTAAATCTCATGTTTTAATTCCTCTTTCGAGCACAGTTTAATGCTTAAAGAAGCATTTGCCTGCCTATATTGTTATAAATGCATGCAATTCTTAAAAGACAACATGGAAAGTAATTCTTGAAATTTAAGGAATTTGAAGGAGCTATATTCTTAAGATATTAAGTCCATGTATTAAAGGTATACAAGCAGATTCTCAGACACATTCACATACTCAGTTTGGCAAGAGGATCATCTGCATGAGTAGTTCGTTGTTTTCCTTTCTGTGATTTGTACAGGTTGTTACAGCACTCAGACTGATACTAGCAATAATTGAAAATTCTTCACAAATACTTTAAATCTCAGGGGCCAGATTCTACTTTACTCACTGCAGTCTTATGCATTTGGTTCAGTACAGTAATCCAGCTTTAAACTGGGAGCGTGCAGGGGAGCAGGGGAATGGAGTCACATTCCCGTATGTTCTATTCTGATATTTTAAAAAATGACATCAGCTGTCAGATTTTATGTTGAAATTCTCGTCTCCTTTGACCATCTGTGGCACTGATCCTGCTCACTCAGTAGATCTTGGGTGCGTCCCAGTTCAGTCACTGGGGCTACATAGGATGTGGGTCACTGCTGCCCCGTACATGCTGTTTCAGGCTGTCATTAAATGTGCCTGTGTGCTGCCATTTTTACTGTGATCATCACAAGTGTGTACAGAGACATGCAAGTTTCCAAGGACTCTTTTGTAAGCACGTCCTGGATGAAACAACAGAGTTTAGAGAGTTTATTTGGTCCACTCTCTCCAGCCCCCCTTAGTCAAATACCTATGGACAAGTTATTTTCCTTGGGGGAGGGAAAGAGATTTAGCCTTTGGAAATAAGCTGTACAAAGCAGCATAGTTCTCCACCAACAGAGGTCATTCGTTCACTTGTTGCTTGCCATGTTCTTAGTGCTCTACTGGGGACTGGGGTCTGCTCCCATTGACCCTGCGGAGCCTTGACTCTCTTTGCTTCAGATTTTGAGTGGGAGTCCTCCTATTGACTCCCAGCACCTGAAAGCTGGCTACGGATTCTAAACTAGTCAGCGAGGTTGTTTTTTATTGATGAAGAGAAACAGATACTTCCCTATGGAACTGCATCCCGTCCTAAGATACGTGTCTAAATAGCTGTGATGCACTGCCCTTTCTGAGGTTTTCTCTGTACAGCCACGGATTATAAAGGGAGCAGAGTAGTTTAGACCAAATGGCTGATAAGAGGAAAGATGACTCCGTGCATAGGCGATCACAGTGGGAGCAAAGAGCCTCTGACTCAGGATGGCAGAATTTTATACCCGTACTAAACAGCTTCAAATAGCTAGGTAGGCAACAACAAAACTCTGGCTGTCTTTGATAGAAGCAGCTATAGGTCCTGGGAACTGTTCTGCCTGATGGGGAGATGAGGGGCGAGAGAAAAAAAATTGCACCCACGCTTTAAAATCATCTGTAGTTCAGTAGATTGTCAGGAACCCTCTCTTTCACTTCTGAGTAACTGGTTTGTGAAGCTGAACTGATCCTAACACACTTTTAAGTGAACATGAAACATGCAAAAATGCAGTTTAAATATGTTGCAGGAGTTCCGACCCCTTAAAATATGGTGCTTTCTGTACAGTGAAAGTATTTTGGTAGAGGCCACTACCTAACAGTGCTTAAAGTGACGCAAAAGATTATTAAAACACCGCTTCCTGTGATATTAAAGTCTTCATCCCAATGTACTGGGGAGCAAATCCAATGTGATGCAATTACTGAGGTGGGTTCCACCACTGTGCTAAGAGAGTACTGTTTGGAAGAGGCTGTCTTACAGGTGACACAATGTCCATGCTCTGGTGGCTTTGCATTTCCACTGCAACGGCTTCACATTTCCACCTGAAGCTTGCAAGTCTTTCACGAGGTGGGAGTGTTTTACGTCCTCATATAGTGGTCAAGGAACAGAAAGACCAAGCAGAAGTCACGAAACAGCAAGGCCACAATAAGGCCAACCTCAGCTCATTCCATATGTGTGCTCACTTCATTAGACCTCATTGATAAATTGACGGCAAATCCTTTAGTTTTCCCTCTGGTCAATAAAAACATACTGTCCCAGTCACTTAACTGCTTGAAGGAAATGTTGGGAAGCACAAAGTCTCCAGTCATCCTGGAAACTAGGTCAGATGTGTGTCTTGAGGCAGTCTGGCCCTAGCTCCTCCTAGTACCTGTAATACTCAGAAAAACAGAAATCTTACTTGTCTCTCACTCTTTTTTTCTGATTTTTTTTTCTACATTTTGTACTCACTTGGATGATAAAGCCAAGCGTTTGGGGTCTTTGTTGTTTTTATTTTGTTTGGTTTTGTTTTTTCTTAATTCATTTCCCTGTCACATGCGGCTGCAAGTTTGAGCTGCAACATCATTAGAAAATGTTTCTTTTTAGAATAAGCTCTCCACAAGAATTTTGAGAGATAAAGTAGCTCAGAGAATTATTTCCCAGGGCTTTGCACTTGAGCAGGTGTCTAGATTTTTGGTCAAAATAAAGTTAAACATTTCCTACTAGCATCTTAGCTCAATAATAGCAGATCCGGACTATCTTTAGAAAAGTGTTTTCTTAGAAGAGCCACTGCTTGAACAAAATAAGTTTGGATTCATAGAATGTTTTAGAAGATATTTCTTCACACTTTGTGGCAAAGTATCAACTTCTGCTGTCTGTTGATTCAAAAATTAGAGGTGTGCAGTAGTTGCTCTGGCAACGGAGTCTCATTTTACCTCTTTGCTCATTTCCAACCTGTTACTAAATTACTAAGCACTGGAGTGATGCATCAAAGAGCACCTAGAGATGCTGTTAATGTAATGAAACCGAGCCTTCATCTACTTAAAACATGTTGTGTCAGCTTGGAAATAAGTCAGGTGATTTCTTTACCCCCTGAAGTTGGCACGACATCAACTACTTAAAGTTTTAAAGTCATGAAAACAAGGACTACACCAAAAAAATTCTTTGCATCTTTACTGATGAGTTGTACCTGGCAACACTGGATTTGTTTGTTAGCAAATTATAAAATACCCTGTTTACTTCAGTGGTCACAACATCTGTCAGGTGATTTTAGTATTTTAAGTACTTCCAGTTGATATTTTCTGTGTGTATGCTATATAATAAATGCGTAGATTTATAGCTATTATTGCCAACCTTTACCAATAAGATTACTCCTCCTGATGGAAAGAAACTGAGGACATGAATCTGTGTTATTGAAGGCAGCATTGTACACTTTTAAAATTTTCTGACATCTTTTGTTTTTTGGGCACATTCTAAAATGATGAAAGATGAGGATTTTATTGGTCAATTAGAATATTCACCTCTGAGTTGCACAAGTGAATTGGTTTAACAGAGCAACAATTACAGCACTACAGTAAATATCTAAAGGGAGACCCTTTGGGACTTAATATCGGAGGGGTGAGGAGGTTCAGATTTATCCGTCTGGCTTGGGTGCCACATCACTGTGCAGGGTGGCAAGCCCCGGAGCCCAGAGTCTCCCAGGAGGCTCACACCCTATCATACAAAGGCTCATTGTACAGTGTGTTTTCAGACAGTATTTCAGTCTCAAGAACTTTCACTCTGCTTTGAAAGAAAGGAGAAAATTAAGGAAGAAACACATTCTTCTAGAAAAAGATGCTGTTTCCAGCAGCACACTATGAGACCAGTTTGACCCCCTGTTTTACAGGCACGAGAGTGTGGGCTGAACCCTGATGTCCTCATCTCCTAGGATAAAGCGGGGAAGGTTAAAAATGATAAGGTTCAGTGCTGCTGTTGCCCTACCCTAACAGAGTCTCATCTCTGGTGTGATACTTATCCAGGCACTGTACTTGTAATGCATCTTCAGTTGTTCTACTGTGCCAGCACTGCAAGACCTTTTACTTGGTGCAAAGGGGCAAAGTGAGATGAGGGTCTCATCTGAATACCTCTCTGTATTGTACTCCTGGTTTGTAAATACTTCTGCCATATGTAGCATTAGTTCCTGAATTTATTACTTGCATGAAGTCATGTTTGGCTATGATTTGAGACGTTATATATATAAGAATTGCCTTTTGATAATGTTTTTCCACAGCATCTGTAGAATATTATCAAGTGGTAGGAGACCAACTAGTAAGACCTTCCATAATGTCAGCAAAATTTCAGCTCCTTAATACACTGGTTTCATACTGTTTCCCAGCTTGAAAACCCAGTACTAAGCCTTTAAAATGACACTATAAGCTACAGGCCTTTGTTTAAAAGTAAGGTGCCAGATAATGCCTATAAATGTGTTTGTTTTTAGCCTCACATTGCAACCTTTTTGTATGTAATTCTGGTGTATTTGCACTGGCTTCTTTTGACTGTCATTTTTAATGTATAATGTTTTTACCAGGTGGGTTATAGACCTGTGTTATCACTACAGTAAAAAAGTCCACATGTACCATGTTACAAAGTGCAGAACATACCAGATATAATTTCCATACTGGGTTTAGAGATCAGGCTTTAGCATAACTTTGCTCCAGATGCAAGATGTGGACAACAGAGACATGTTTTGTTACAGGTTTTACTGATGCAGATTTAAAATAACATGTCTGAAGTTCTAAATTGATATGACAGTTGCACCTTTTCTGGATCAAAGAACTGGCTGCAATGTTATGCCTGGTTTTAAAACCAATACACATGATCTGAACCAGATTTTTTTCATCATAGTTTTGAAAATTTCCTTCCAGACAGAGGCAGTGTTTAGGAACATTTCAAAGAAATGTAAACATATGCTTAGATCTGATAACTTCTGTCCAGGCCAAATTTCAGCTGAAGTATTTATTATTTTCTGCCTCCTCTCCAGATTTCAGTGGCGCTTTCCTTTACTTGTATTCTCCTTAAATTTCCACGCTGGTGCAGTGTAGCTGCATGTAGTTAGACTACTAAAGAAGTGCCTCAGCCCAGGGGAAACTGAAGCTGCTGAGAGACTTTCCCAGTTCTTACAGCTCTGCTCTCCCAGCTGGGGACAATACTGCCAACAGGCTAACGCTGCAGAAGCCAGCATGGCTCCTTCCTCTGGTATTTAGCATGGGGCAAAATAAAGCCAACTTGATGAGTTAAAAATGGCACAAAGGAACTGGTCGAGAGGGTAGGAGCCATACCTAGTTTTGCTGGAGAGACCAAGTTATTCCTTCTGATACCAGGGGATGTTTCTCCTGAACTTAGCACTTAAAGAGCAATAGAAGCTGAAGCTGTCCTTGGCAATACTTTGTAGTCAACACGTTAGAAAAGGTTCTGAGGAAGATCAAAATCTAACAGGGAGGTACAGAAATCATTGCTGATGAATGAAAGCTCATAGCTGTTATATGTCCATAAATATCACATATTGTAGGATGCTCTTTAGCCTGTATGCTGCACTATATAAACCTCCCTGTATGCTCTTTGGCAGAATGTTCCTCCCGTGCAAACATTTTACAAACTGTGGCATGAAGCAACTTGTTTTGCCTACAGCATCAAAGTCTTGGTGTCTCAGAGCTTACAGTGACTCATGCTTTTCTTTGCAGTTTGGTTCCCTCCCCATAAGACAGCATAGTATGGCCTATAGTTGGTTAATAATATTGCTGAGTGCATTGATGTCTTTTTGGTTGAAAGGATCACATGAACAAACAGTAAGATGAACAGCCATGGATAAACAGATGATCAGGATAATGTGAATTGCACTTAAGTATGGAGGAGATCAGCAGATTAAAGACAAAAGGAAAAAATCAGTGACAAATTTTGTTGTCTTGGCTTTATTCTAACTTTTCTTGTGCAAACAAGCTTTACAAAAGAAGTGAGAACAAATGAATCCAATACAGCTTTGATTATTTTTAGATTGGTGTTGATATGCTGTGACTCTTTTCTTCCCACATGATGTTAGAGGTAAAGGTCAGTGCGCTACCATTTTTTTAATTGAAAGACAATTAGTATAATTTGGGAACAGAATTTTCCAATGAACAACATATCTTGGAGAGCATAAAAGCAAATAATAACAATACGGTTGAACTCGCTAGTTCCTGAACATTTTATCAAAACCTCTCTGTTTCTAATAATGGTGTCACAGAGTGTCTGTAAAAACACTGGGGCCTCAGAGCGCTCTGCTTTGCCTGGAAACACTAAGCAAAGAAAATAACATACCTGCTCTGAGCACGCTCACCCTTCTGACCAGCAAAAAGCATCTTACTGGAAATGTGAAATATTTACAAACACCGCGCGCATCACAATATGCAGTCACAACCTCATAAAGAAATTTGAGGATACAGTTATGAGATACTTCAAGTGTCCTGTTATATCTTCGGGTACCAGTGTAGCCATGTGAGATAACTAAAGAAACATTACAAAGTGTCTTCATGCATATTTCAGGAATTTTATGAGTATCAGTGACTGCACATAAAAATATTGTGGACCAAAACTTTACAGATAGAAAAATTCTTATGCATCTTGTCCTCTAAAATCCCAAGTTCTTAATGCTTTAGTTGAAGAACTCTTCAGAAATCATCAGGATAAGGCACGTGCTCCTCTTAAAAATTGCTGAGTCTGTCTATTAGGGGCCTGCTCTCCCGGGACTTTAACAGTGTAGTGCACCAAGAGCAAGTGTACCGTATACCTCAGTCGTGGCTCTGTATTTCCCAGAAACGGAGAGGCAGCAAATGTCAGGGCAGCCATATGAAAGCCACTGAGCAGCACTCATTTAGGCAGCTGTGGGAAACTGCTGATTACAGGCTAAGTACTAAACCAGGAATGGGTCCCCAGCTGAAAGGTCTGGAAGGAGACTCCAAGGAATGGCTGATTTTTTTTCCCCAGTGGAATTTGAATTCTTGCCTATGCAGCATCACTCCTTTTGTGATGTCTTGGAAGTCTTCTTGAAGGAGGTCCAATGTGAAATTCTGTAAGTTGGAGGAGACAGAGAAGGCAGGGAATGGCCACAGTTTGTGACTGCAATCCCCATATAAAGAGCAAGAAGGAAAACGATGCATTTTTAGGGACAGTTCAATTTGTTCTGTTCTTCAGCACTGTGTGGATAATTACTAGATATTAACGTATTGCTGAGCTTTTAGTTGAGAATGGGTCTCTTGTCCCATTCAATAAATTCGATTGCTCGAATGAAGGGAAGTAAGAAGTAAAATGATGGCTTTAACTCAACCTAAAATTGGGATGTTTTTCAATTTCATCAGAAGCTGGATTCTTATCTTTAGATCTAACTTTGTGTTATGAATTTTTGGTGGGAGCCCAACTCTTTATTGTCTTATGCACAACAAAGTATTGAATCGGTGTCATCAAAATCCTTTGACTACGACTGTCCTCAAACATTTTCTGAATTTAGAGAAAAAAATACACACGCAAAGCTTAACCATGAACCCCAAATCTGAGTGCAGACCTCCTGCGTGTCTCGTAAGATCTCATTAAGCCTAATTCAAATCTAAAGAAAATCTTCTTTACTCATCCTGTCTTCAGTGAAATCCTTTGCTGATTCCCTCCCCAGCTATAACAGAAAATGAATCAAGCAATCCTCACCCTGCGGGCACTAAGCAACCCCACCCTCTGACATCAGCGACTCTGCAGCAAGAGAAGGGACTGACATCCAAGGACGTGAAATAATGTTATTTGTGGATTTCTTGTTCTTCCTCTTCTACTAATGACAATATAGGGGAACATTTATTCTTAGCAAATGAAAAGCAAACATTGAAGTGTCATTTAGACATTTTTCTGTAAAGTGTACAGAGTATGATAAAGTATATCAAACACTTAAAAAGCACATTACCTTGTCAAGTACCGCATATGAAAAGGTCAGTACTGGTCTTCTGTCTTTTTTTCTACATATGAATCATAGACAACAAGTAAGACTTCACATTTGCATTACTATTTTAATCTGCACCATTATTTATGAGGGTTCTCAAAATACTTGTAACTCTCAGAAAATATTCTAGCATAGGCTGGTATTATTACCTGCTCATGATACAAATGAGACACAAAGATGGCACTACTGAAATTTTCCAAAGTAACTACTGTCTGGGGCAGAGAAGGGGCATCTTGGTTTCTGAGTATCCAGTCTGAGCGATACTGGGCTTTATTATCAGATGTGCTCTCATGTACCAGTGAGAGGTACGCGTGTGTTGCATCTCTGAAAAATAAACACACCATTCAGATAGCTCGATTTTTGTGTAGCAAGTAAGCAAAAGCTCCAGAAAAGAGAAATAAATTCTGACTGCACTGAAGGGCAGCTGATATGATAAAACCAGTGGGATAGCTTTAATTTTCATGTTCAGGCTTTCACCGACAAACGAGTGCCCAGTTAGTTAATCAGGCTGCTGGAGCAATTCTGTGCAACTTCTTCCCTTTAAATAACTTTGGCAAAGTCAGACTCATATATATGCTGTGCTTTCTACCTCAGAGTCACTCAGGAACATTTTTCAAAAGGCATTTTTGTGTCTTTATAATTGAATTGATTCTTAAGTTGTGCCACGGGTGTACACCTTATCAAAGAAGAGCTAGCACTCCATTTGTTCATAATGCCCTCTAGGAGGAGGTTTAACATGCAATGTTTGTTGTTTCTAGCAGGTCTCTCTGCAGAGAGAGAGGTCGCTACTCAGGGAGGCACTTTCCTTCTTGGAAACAAGAAAAGAAATCACCGGGAAGGAGGGGAAAATGCATCTGGGTAACAGGAGGGGATCTTGTCAATCTTCAAGTCACTAGAAAATGATCATGAAAGTCTTTTGTTAGAGAAGCCTATAATGGTACTATTGCTTGTCTATTGTGGCCACTAACAGCAAATAGCCTGCAAGGGCAGGGGAGATAGAGGATTAGACAAATTGTGAAGAGGGGCTCTGGATGCTTGAAAAGTGCATTCCTGCTCACCAAGGTCAGAGAGGTCAAAATAGTGTCATCATTCATCCTCAATGGAAGTATTTCTATAAACAAATTGACCTTTAAAAACATCCATGGCATATATGGAATAATGCTAATGATGTACTATTGGATTTCTTCCACAAGTGGAAACAGAAAAGCAATTGTAATTCACTTACGTTGAATTGGAGACTATGTTGTACAGTACTTTTTCTACTGCTAGAAACTGCAGGCATCCTGAATTTTTTTTTTTTTTTTCCAGAAAGCTGAATTAGTACCATAATTTTTGATGCACTTTAAGAATAAGCCAGTTAGTAAATTTTTTCAGAGGGCTCATCCTTATCCACATGTATGTTTCTGGAGATAGTATTGGGTTGAAGCTGTATACATCCATCGCAGGTAGACAAAAAGGATGGACTGAATCTTTCCTGATGGAAGGGGGACTGAGTACCAACTCTCTTTGTCCAGCCTAGAAATGTCATTTGTTCTTCTCAGCTGTGCATTTGAGCAGGGGTCCTTGCCCAGTCCATCCTTTGACTTCAGTACTTAGTGGGCCTATTGCTTAGGTAACTTGATCAGACTTTGCTCGTTAATAAGGAAATTGCTCTTCCATAATGCACTTGAAGTGCATGAAAAGAGCTTCAAGAAGACAATGATAGACATAGATATTATACTGAATGGCAGCTGCTAAATATATGTGCGCTGATAAATGTCGGTGAAGCAACTTCATATGGTAAGACAAGTTAAACGTTTATTTCAAGCTTTAATTAAAAGGTACCTCAGTGAAATTTTCAAGAGCATCAAAGTTACCAACTACATTTTGAATTATTCTCCCTCTATGTGCAGTCAAGGGCATGTTTTCTCTACCATCTTGTAACACGCACATTATTAGTTTGCAAAACCACAGTACATAAGTGACCACAGATGGGAAAACTGTCCTTGACAGTGGCTGTCTACTCTGCAAAGCAATATTGTTTCCAAACGCCTGAATAAAAGCACATTAACAGCAGGAGTCAACAAAGCTAGTTTTATGATTTTTATTTTTAAAGAAAGACTTTAAAAGTGCCCCTGATACTTTTTTAGGATCTTTTTCAACTGGATTTTTCTTGAACAATACTTACAACATCCTGATCTTTGGGGTCAAATCACTCTCTCAGTTGCATGCTGTGCAGTTCTGAAAATTTGGAGCGAGTTTAGAAGTTTGAAGGACTGACTTTAACCACCAAGCTTAAACATAGAGACATTCAGGCTTTCCCTGGGTCCTCCAAAGCATAGGTCTTTTTGCCGGTTTCCATCATTTTTTGGAGATGTATTATGGTCTCTACAAAACAGGAAAAAAATATTGGAAAAACAAGTCTTTCAGTTTAATTGCTAGCAAAGTAATCTACCAAGTACACATGACAACTGATACTAGAAGAAAGGCCTTATCATTTCAAACTACCTAAGATCTTCACAGAATAAGGCAGTGGGCTGAGTCTTAGGAGATCTGGTGTTAGTCTTCTGGTTTTACACCTGGTATACATAACCTTGGGAAAGTCATTTAAAAGTTCTGTGACCCTACTGCAAAATGGAGTTAGTGACCAGTTGCTTTTCCTAGGATACCTAAAATAAAATTAAACAATAAGCTTCATTTTACTGTTTTAGGGTAGAAACTGAGTATTCTGAAAAACGCTTTGGGATTGATTTTCATTTGCTTATTTTTTGCAGCAGAATTTCTTATGTCCGTATCAACAAGTCATAGGCCTTATCCTAATAAATAGCTTAGTATTTTTCAGTCAAAAAGTTTATGTTATGGTTGAGCTGTAAACACTTAAATGGCTGCAATGGGAATGAAATTCATGGAAAAGTTGCTGATATTCAACATGCCTAAAGATCAGATTTAGCTTTGGGGTTGAAACTGAAGATACCAAAATATGTCTTCTGGAATTAGCAAAACAATTTGAGCTGGATAAGAATGCAGTGGTCCTTGCTACGAAGGATCTCAAAAGTCATTGCATATTTGCTTCCTTTATAGCAGAAAGTGTAGCAGAGCAAGGAGGAAATGCAGTGTTGACTCTGATGCCCTTTAACGTTGGTTAACAGTTAATGAGAAAGGACTTTTTTAGGGTAGAGTATCCTCCACATCTCCTTCTATAAGGTTCATATTCCTCCCATTGTGTCAGTGGCTTAAAGAGAGAAACTCTTGAAAGAAAGCATGCTTTTTAAAAGCAATTAAAAAATAAAGTTAACAATGATGAACAGCAATTCAGACAGCACTAATGCAGAGCACCTGAAAGTTAAGTCTTTCCATTGACTTTTCTAAGTTTTTGAGAGTTCAAAGCTGCATTTAGCTGGCAGGGGACCACCTTTGAAGGTGCCTGGAAGAAGTGAGTGAAGAGAGATTTGAAGAAAACACGGAACATTAAACTGAAGAGGTGATTTCAGGAGCTTCACATGAGCAAATGAAGCATGCACTGGTGTCACTTCTAGTCAGAAGCTGCCAGCAAAATAGGAAACTTCTAAACAACTGGGCCACTCTTTTCAGCTAGGCATTGTATATTAAGTGGCTATCACCTAAATAAAAATACATGCATGTAAATCAGATTTAGATGTCAGCTGT
Source organism: Chionis minor (assembly GCA_013398295.1). Lineage (NCBI taxonomy): Eukaryota > Metazoa > Chordata > Aves > Charadriiformes > Chionidae > Chionis > Chionis minor. The sequence continues at coordinate 266,213 of VZSF01007165.1, forward strand.
TGGAATGTCTCATCTCTGAATGTAGACCTCCTCTTACAAGAGTCTAAGTTTTAATCGATAAAACAGGGCATTGAGGATTAAAAATTCTGACATTAAACTTTCCCTTTGAAGCAGCTATCCAAATCCCAGTTCACCAGCTGTTTAGAGAAATTAGAACCAAGACTCTCATTCTTCCAGTTTGTAGCATTCTGGGCACAGTGGGAAAACTTACACGCTCAAATCTACTCAGGCTGCTGTTCCTGTTGCAAGGCGTTGAGAGATGCAGTGGAGTGGAGGTGTACGGGACGGAAGCACGGCACCAGGGCTCCAAGCCCAGCTCTGTTCCTAACCTGCTGTGTCATATTGGTCATAAGGTTTGAAGGAGCTAAAACAAGAGTGGTAGTGAAAGGGGCTGTTCAGAGAAGATGGCTCATAGCGAGGTGCTGGCAGGGCGTGATCCAAGAGCTCCATTTGCCGCCTGTGCCCCTTCATCAAGGTGCTGCAGACCAGGTGCCACACTGGAAACCTGCTGCAATGCCAGCTCTAAAGGTGACCTGAACGTGACCCTGCAGCTAAAAAGACTCATCCACCCAACCTCACCTATGGGTTCCGCTGAAACAGTTTCCTTTCAGTCCTTTAGTATTATTAATTGTTATTATTTCTTTAGATTTTATGCAACAATAAAAGTGAGGCTTCAGTTCCTGGCTGCAGCAACCCCTCCCACAAATCAAAAGAATATGACTTTCATCTTGAAAAGACTGAATAAATATGCCCTGAATACAGAGGGGCATGGATTCCAAACACCCTGAAGTCTTGGAAGAAACAATTGTTCTTTCTTTGATTTGATTCATCCCCAAAGGTTTGATATAGGTATCTCACGGAGTCTGGGTGGTTTTTAGAGCCAGGGCTTTGTTTCAGGTGAAGGTGTTGAAAGATGCCACAGGAACAATGAGACAGAAAGTGTTACCAAGGGATTGGGATTTCAGCTTTCAGGAAGAGCTGGTGATTTGGGAGATCTAATCTTTAAACAATCTGATTTTTTGGGGCGTTGGATCCTTTGCGCTTTCTGATGATCAGATCCTGTGAAGGGGTCTTGAGCCGGTCACCAGAAATCACTAACCTGCTGCCAGTCGTGCTGGTATGAGGGCACTCTCCCTGGCAGGGAGACCAATGGGCTGAGCACTATAGCCAAACCCTTGTCTGCCATGCTGACACACAGCCCATTGTAACATCCCTCAAGAGAAAGGAAAAACAACTCTTCTCATTCTCCTAAGCCCCTTCAGCTACCGAAGGAGTCCCTGAGTATGGATGCCTGCACGTTTCAGCTCTCCCCGAAATGCACCGAGGCCTTGGAGAGGCTTCCCATTTCCCAGCTGGGGCAGGGTGCCTCGCTGAAGGGAACAGGGCGGTGCTTTTGCTGTCAGTGAAGACAGCTAATTTGGGAAGTGTGATCTGGTGCTGTAGCCAAGTTTGAGTTCTCACAGCATCGTATTTAAGGGCAGGGAGCTCCCCACCTAGTTGTGCAACCTGAGCAGCCCCTTTCGCCCCCTCTCGCCTTTGTCAGAGAATCCCCCAGGTACCTGACACACTTCAGGGCTTCAGACCTGCAGAAGCACAGCTCAACTCATCACCCTCACTGTCTGCTTGTACCTCCCCCTGTCAGGCAGAGAGAGCACTTCCTGACAATCATTTTGCCTTGTATTTTATTTTGGTTAAATGAAATAGAGGTAAGATAAGAAAGGGAGGGGGAAGGTTGCATGCCTGAATGGGGTGGAGGGATTTGGCCACCTAGAAAGAATTAATGGCCAATTCCATACAATACATGGTCAATGCTGGGAATTTGCAACAAAAGAAATGTTCCCCTCTTTGCTACAGTCCTGGAAACAAGAGAGGATTTTATTAACCTCTGTGATATCTCTAATTGCCTTTGGGACTCCGTATCAATTGGATCCAGTATTCCCTACAAAACATGTTTGAATAATTAAGTTTGTTCATTTGGTGAAGATCTTGCTTTTGCTTTCCACTGGAGGTTTTTCAGTTTTGGTAAGTAACTTAAAGTTAATAAGGATAATTTTTTGGTAGCCAAAGTTGCCAAAGTTCTTTGGTAGCCAAAATACTGACTCTGCAGTTATATCTGCATTAGGTTTTTTTATTTCCATGGGCCAGTCTTAGAGCAGTAGAACAAAGGCTAATTCCTCTTCTACAGCTTTTTATCTTCTACTGTTAAAAACAAGAATATGACTGAGCCTTCATGCCTCTTTTGAAGTAAAAATCCCCCAGAGTCTGGGAAGGAACAGGTTAATATTTTGTCCCTGAGCTACCACAGGTGTTTGCCCTCATTCAGGGATTACAAGAGAGCCCAGGCATGGCGGGCTCAGCTGGAGGGAATTACTCCATCAGGAGGGCCTATGAAAGGAAGGAGAGACGAGTGGTGGATCAGGCACCCTGGGCTAAGGGAACTGCTTGATACAAGGAGCTTATTTATTTATGTAATTCTCTTTTTAGCCCAGTTATGTGAAATCTTTTTAATTTTCCACAGTGCCCCTTTGCTCTCTTTCCTTCCCTGCCTCCCCCAGTCTGGAAGGGATTTTTTCAGCAGTCCTGCATTGGCTTCCCTGACCTGTCATACTTCTCAGACTCATTTTATCTCATAATTTCCGTTCTGTTTTACATGTTTCAGTATGTCCCATTATTTTCATATTGGAAGCTTTTTAAGCTAACAGGCCTAGCAGACTTGCAAAGACTATTAGACACAAATTATTTTTTTCTCTGTGGCCCTTTGCATGTACAATCCAAGTCCATTCCATTTCAAGGAAATACGCTTAAAAATCGACCTACATTTCTGTTGGGCTCTGTCTCATGTTACACAGTGCTCAACTTTATGGAATGATAGGACTTTGCAGGATGTTGCAAATTAGTTTGAGAAGGAAAAGTGTAAAGAACATGCAGTCAAAAATGTAACAGGCACTTGCTCACCACTGAATGTAAAATGTCTTCTTCCTTAGCTTAGGTGAGATTACCATTAGGGGTAGATAACACTTTAAGAGATCTATTGTTCTTTTAGTTTTTTTCTTTTTTTACGAGATAATTACAACTATTATATACTGTTACATTTTGATTCATAGGAAAGACAAATAAATTACATCAGTAAGAACCTTATGTTCATAATATTAAGATAAGTTTCCGCTTAGGAAATTAACTGACTATTTTATGGTAATATCATACATTATAAGATTTGATGGTTTAACGAGTGGGTCTAACTACCAGGAATCTCAGTGTTGATAATGACTCTGGATATTTCTAGGTCTACAGTCACTGTTGTTTCTTGGCAATATATTCTCAGCATGCTCATTTATTCTTCCCGTTAACAGGTAGGAATTCAGGCATATATTTTCGTATTTATCTAGTTTTCTCTTCGTGTAATTAATGAAGTAACCTCTCTGACTTTTGGGCCAAAAAGAATCACTGATCTGCTTGAGGTGAAAGTGGAAATCTGTAGCAGATCTCCTGAATCTTAGTTTCCCTACTTTTCTCCTTTAGATGTGTCTTGTCTGTCTGTTCTATCCTGCTGAGTAATGGGTCTGATAGTGCTGTTCATAAAGGGGTTGCAAGGCTTAGTAAGTGCTTGCAAAGTATTTGAGAGTCTCAGGTAGAAATAAAATGCAGTTTCTAAACACTAAGGAACATTGCTACTAACAAATGAGGGAGGCATTGTGTTGTCTTTGTACTTCTGGAGTAATTTAATGAGAGATCCAGAAGTTAAAGTTTGTGGATGGGTTTTTTTAGCTTGTAAAGGACAGGGGGGAACCCCTGCATGGTGGCATATGTATGTACGTATTCCTTTTCTTTGTGTTTGGCTTAGGAACACGTCCAAGATACAACCCTGTGCAAATTTCATAGGCATTTCTGTTGTTTAAGGACTTTAGTTCATTGTTGTCCAGGTTATTTTTTCTTCAGATTTCTTTATTCTATTTGCTTTAACAATCCCTTCGTAAAAGAAGATGTGGCATTTTGTTCTGGCTCTGATTTGATTACAATAAAACACTACTAACAGAATAGCAGCCAGTGTGCACTAAATCCCTTTTTAAGTACTGTATTAAAGCTTTCTCTCCTTTCTGGGCACCTTTACAGTCACTTTTTCAGTAAGATTTCATTCTCTGTACAGTTATATTTAAATAGCAACAAAGGCCTGACCTCCTTGATGTTCAAGTTCAAAATTTGCCTTGAACCTAATAGGACTAGAACTACCTCTTTCATCTTTGGGAGATTCCAGGTAGTTTAATCAGCCCAAGGAGCCTTCATTCCTTGCTGGAACCTCTTGAGGGATTTTGTAATGGAAATAACTAGTAAGCAGCACAGCAGTGGATTCCCATGAACTCATGTGCACAGGCTAGCAAAGCTTAAGCTATTGATACTGGGGAATGGAAGAGCTTAAGGGAAGGGATTTTTTGCTCGGCAGCATGAAGTAATACCTGCAGAATATTCAGCTCAGCAGTTCAGCGTACTTTACTGCAGATGAGGCTAGGGACAGAGACAATGAGGCTGAACTTGGCACCCCTGTGCTTATTGTAACTTAGGTATACTGTTAATCAGCCAATTTGACTCTGCTGGCACTTGGAGTTGTTGTTAGACCCCCTAGATCCATCTTTTATGGTGGCTGCTCAGCAGTGCTGTTTGGTCTTACCTCCTGCATTGAGTCATCACTTCTGGAGACTTTGCTTTTAGAGCAATTGCAAGAGCTGTTTTCTAGAGGAAAAAGACTTCTCAGTTGAGTCACAGAGAGCTCTGTTAGATTGGTTGTTGCTTCTTAATATGAAAATAATGGGTCAAAGGAAAAAAAGCAGGAAATAGATGTTAGACAGTGGGGAGGAAATTTAAATGTAGGGGAGGAGACTGTAGAAGATGTAAATTCTAATTAAGTTGATAGGATACAGGTCATCAATCATTTAGATTTTTGAAATGTGTGATAAAACAAGTAAATATATGTACCAGAGGTCAGTACAAAAATGCATCTTTTTATAGGTTATGAAAAATGTTAATGTTCGGTCCAATTATTGAATTCCTGCTCCCTCACATACACAGACAGATATGTGCTTCACCTCCTGCTCACTGAGCCTGCTGTATATCACTCTCTTCCTGACTTCGGAGGTGACTATAGATGTCTACACAGTGAAGAGATTTTTTTTTAATGCTAGTTAACAGAAAAAAGATCAAGATATGTAGCTTGAAAATGGAAATCAAAGAAATTCAGAATAGAAACAAGTTGTATATTTTAAGAAGGATAATTAACCTGTGGTACCCAGAGACATAGTGGATTCTCTGCCATGGCAACTTCTTAAATCAAGTCTTGGTATTTTTTTTTTAGTGTTGTAGCATGAAAGATAGTTACAATGTGAGATTATTGGCTTCTAAAATAAAGGTGATCAGGCTGTCAGGGACAGTACTCTGCCCCACTTCTAGCTGAATTTACTTTTTTGTTCCTAGCTATAAAATTATACAGTTTACTTCGATCAGTCCCAGGGCTCAGTTCTCTGTGGAAACCTCTGCCTCCATATGATCTGATGCATATTTAGAACAAATATGTGATAGAAACAGTGTGCAAAGGGGCTATAAAAATACTTAATCAGAAGGAAAGAGATGAGTATTGCGATTCGATGATTTTTAAGCAGCAAGATGAGGGAGAGGAATCAAATCCTGATCACAAGAGACTGGACTTCTCTAGATAATATATCTAGCGGTATAGGGAGCATGTTTACTCTGGAGAAACACGTACTGCACAGCGTATAAAGCTCACGTCCGAGCTGACCTGCCAAATAAATTCTGACAAGTAGACCCTTTGAAAAAGAACTTTTGATGCAATATGTTAACTTTGTGTCATAGATTGACATTGCCTTACCTGTTGTTCCATAAAATATGTTGCAGAGAGTCAAGTAACACCAATGCAAAGTGGTACTTTATGGATAAACACTTGTTTTAAGGACTACATTTGTGTAGCCTTTGTTTGCTGTCAAGTCTTGACTGTGGTTGTCAGAGTCCCCACTTCAGCAGTGTTTTGGGTAGGGGCATTCTGACAGAAGGCTGGCAGCTTAAAACTCATGAATTTGATGCACAAACAAACTTTCAGTCTCTTTTGCCTCCATTAACAAGCAGGTTCCACAGCGCTGAAACAGTTAATCATCGGGATGTTTTCATCAAACCTGACAGCATGGCTGGAAACTTTTTAGCTTGTTATATTCTTCCTTGTCCTTATCCCCAGTCCTTTCTATCACTCTTCTTACCTGCTGAAAAAGAAATCAATCAAAATGTAGATTAAAATTCCAAGTAAAAGTCGGTAGTTCTTAAGGAAAGATAATAGCTGATCGACAAAAGCACACCACTCACATTCTGAAAAAGACGCATACTGTACCCTGCATGTTCACTTGTTTCTCTGCAGTGCTGTTTATAGTGGGTTATTTCCTTTTTATTTTCAATCTGTTCCAGTTGGAAATTCCTCACTCCGAGCATTTGCTATGATGAGAGTCATATAAATCTGGAAAAAGAAAAAAAGATGATGTGCCAGAATGGGTAACTTAATCCCACCCAATGACAAAATAAGGTGCTTGTCTCTGTATCTGTGAGTTTTATGAGTGTGTATATCATTTGTCAGTGCAGACATAATTTTTTTGTCTTTTTTTGTTAAAGTTGGGATTTTGGAAATGGGGAAATCTAAGGCTGGTGCAACCCTAGCTTTCCTAAAAAACATTGAAGCCATGAAGAAATGTACAAATGTGTTCAAATGTATTTTAGTTGTTAGTGGGATTTGAAAATGTTGCTTAATTAGAACTGTTAGAAGTTCTTTAACCACCGTGTTGACTCAAAGGACAGTCCAAGGTAGTATGGTCTTAGACTGACTGTCTGAACCCTTTTAAGAGTTGGCTGGGACGATGCTTTCTGGGAAAGGGAGGAGATGCCAGTTTTCTTGCGAGGTTGTAAAGAAGAATTCAGTTTTTCAAGGCTGCTTTTGGGCAACCGTCCATCAGGGTCTGGAGTAGGGTGACTGATGCACTCCTTCCATACAGACTTCTGACACCTGTCAAAAAGTAATCGTTTTCTGTTACTGCCGACACAGGCCAGATTCAAACCAATGACCAAGAGGTGAAAGGCTCTGTATCCCATTAGCAATCTTCCTCTGTACATTTCTTCTATTGTTAATTTTTAGTATCCTTGAAAACTCACACTGCAGAACTTCACTGGCACCAGTCGATCATAAAATAAGACATAAGAAGTTTAAGTGCCTCTATTTTGAGAGCTAGGCAGATTCTTTTGGTCTGATATTTCATCTTCATTCTCAGATATGCTGCATAATTTTTTTGCCTGTTTACGGAAATGAATGATATATCATAGCCTTCAAGTTTTATTTTCTTCTCAAAGTTTTTAAGACATACTAAAGGACACAATCCAAGAAGCTAGAACGTAATTACAGACTTCACATCTCCTGTATGACCTGTCAGAAGTCTGCTATCTCTCCTAAAGCCATTCCAGCATATACTTAATGTCAGTTTGACAGAAGAAACACTTTCATAGGTTCTCCTTGATTGACACATTTAAAATGACATCAGTTCCTAGTTTTAAAACCTATTGTTATTAAGTCTCTGTTGCTATTTATGTTAGAAATATGTGCATGTATGTCAAAACAATACTTCAACTTTGCTGATTGGCTGCACCTAGATTGTGTTGTCAAGGTAACAGAACAATTGCTTTTAATCTTTTCTAAATTGTCTTATTTGTTTGTTTCACATTCTAAGTTTCATATTTAATTTTCCAAAAGCAGAAGTGGATGATTATTTTAAAAATAGTTTTTAGACCGTTGGTGCATCCTGCGTATTTTATGGAATGTGCAAGGACATACGCTTTCAGGCAAGGTTAATAAGAGTAAATAATTAATTGGATTATTTGAGATAACTATCTATTATTGTGTTACTGGGTACAGAACCAGCTTTTCAATGTGGTGTTTTTGGTATTTATTGGTTCCTTCTGAAGCAGTATATAGTGGATTCATCTCCTTCACAATTTGGTTATCTTCTTAGATTGTAAGATCTTCATGTAGGACCTATGTCTTTTTTTGTAGTGCCAACTGCATTGTTGGCACTATCAAAATATAAGTAATTACCTTGTTGTGGTACTTTTATATTTTGATTTGGAGAAGTACCTCTCCACCCAACTGGAAGAATTTTCATTATTTGTGAGAAATTCTAAATTCCCAGTATAGACTGGCCAATATTTTTACCAGAAGCGCTTCCTGCTAATGTCTGGACTTGAATTTTCATTCTTTGGTATGTAACTCAAGTAGGAATTATCGAAGTTTCAGATTTCCTCCCCTGCTTGGTTATGAAGCAAACCCCAATCAACTTCTCATCCATAGTGAAATTGGGCTAAATCAGGGAGATCCTCAATAAAGCTCCATCTGTTCAAATGCATCCCAGTTTATGTCATCCCAAACAGTGGTGAGAATAGTAAACTCTTGAGTTTTAGCTGGGATTATGGGAGTTAGACACAGTCTTCATTTATAGCATGTCAGGAAGGATCACCTGTTTCTTGGTCAGTGCATTTCAGTTGTATATATGCATACATATAGGTAGGCTCTCATCTTTTGGTTAAGATTATATCTCTACTTATATGCAGTTATGATGGAATTTAGGACCAAAATCTATCTGAAAGATAACAATGGTTTTCCATCATCCTCCAAAATAACACCTGCAAAGGTAAAACACTGACCATCATTTTAGGCTTAAGTGGGCCTGGACAAGATTTCCCCACATACGCTTTTCCAAATAATTATTATGCTGTGAATGTGTTAAGTGAAACATAGACCAATGTATAACTTTGGGTCAAGCTTTTCAGATTTTTTTTTTTTCCTAAAAATGGGGAATTCACATTGAATCCTTCCCCTAGGAACATGCCATATGTGTTGTTAAATTAAGAGTTACATGTATGAAGATTAGTGTCCCAAGCTTTGCTGATGGTTTGTCGAAGAAATTGCAGTACCCATCACAGGACAGGAGTGGCTATGTATCCAGGCATAATTCCAGCAGAATGGTACATTAGATCTGTTAGTTGATTACATCAAAGAGGTTACAAAAGCAGTGTATGTCTTCCGGTTAAGGATGTATCATCATGCTTATTGGGACATATTCCAATAATCTTGAGGTTCTTTTTAGTAGATGTCAAAAGAAGATCAGAGAAATCTTACACCTGTAGGCTATTTTTAATTGATGGCAAAAGAAGATCAGAGAGATCTTACACCTGCACAAGGTTCCATTGTCCTTTGCCATATTATACTGAAATGTCCTGTAACTGTAACCTCAATAACTTGATAAATACTGCACGCAAGTCTAAAAGAGCATATGTTACAAGAAATTTTATTACTAAAGTAAAGAAAGCATATTGTTGATACGACTACAATGGAGAGATTTATGTTGGGAAAGATCAACAAGTGCAAATACAGACTCGCAGGTTCTACCTGAAGAATGAGAACAAACATTGTGTTTCAGCAAAAAGGAAGAAATGCACTTAGAACTCTCTTGGCCAGTTCTTCAGGAATCAGTTTTCACAAGGATCATGGTTTGTGTTCCCAACCCAGTCTTTGATGTTATCTAACCATTGTATCAACTGTTTTCCTGTTATATTATTTTGAAATCCAAGGGCTTGTATAAATGTAGTTAGGCATTTTCTGAGTTCAAGTTACATCTAAAATACATAAAACAACAGTCTCAATTTTAATGAATAAACTGTGCTGTATTAGCACTTGCAAGGAATTAGATTTTAAAAGTAGCATGTGAAAATAATGAAATTCTGTAAGAATTGATTTTACAAATAGTATCACCTACCTGAAAACTATGGGAATATTGGAAATTATGGCAGTGGGATAGGGTGTTATTTCATGTTAATAAGGTGGTGTGCTCAATGGGGAGCTGTAACTACAAGGAAATACTGTGTAGGTTCATTAAAAGTTTAGTGAAACTTCATAACAAAATCTGCATCCAGTGGCAGTGATGGTCATAGAAATATATTGAATTGAATATAGGCTTGAAGGGAAGAAACATAACACATTCTCAGGAGAATTTTCAGCAGAGCAAGAACTTATGGGCCATATCCTGTTAAGGAAAGAGCAAAAGAGGTGTCAGTGTAAAGAACATGCCAAGAGCTTCTAAAGTAACCTGACGGCTATTTCACAGCCTGAAAGAAAGTTTTAGATACTTTGGCACTCACGCTATTCAATGCCAAGGGGCAGGTGCTATATCCACCCAAGACTGTGAAGTATTTGTGTGCTATTAATCCTGGCCATAAAACGAAAAGTGGCTCAGGTAGAATATAACTCTATTCCCACATCAGTGAATGTAACGAGTGTGGAAAATGATACAAACGTAGGCCTTTCATGTTACAATATTAATCTGAACTGGCACAACATGAGTCCACTTTGACAACAAAGACCGGACAGAGAACGGGAAAGGAACACATGTCGACTATTCTCATAATAAATCTAAATAATCTAATCTGGTGTGTGGTCCTTCTCAGAAGCTTGTCCAAGTCTGGTTACAAAATTACAGTATATTTTTTTTATTGTAACAAGAAGAGACCCAGTATGCTCTCTATCTAAGTAAAGACTGATGTTTGCAACAGTTTCAGTTGCTATTAAGGACTTCAGTCAGAAGAGTACTTAACATTTTTGGAGGTCAGAAACTCTTTGATTGAAAAAAAGTCACAGCTATGTTCTATACTTGAGTGGTGTAGTTTTTTTTGGTTTGGTTTTTTTTTTCCTCATCCTTTAAATGTACCAAGCACCAATCTTTAGCATACTGTGGGTTGGAAGAACCACTTCTGAACACTCATTCTGAGTACATGTTCTGTACTTTAAAAAGCAGCTGATTCCACCCCCTTGCTGTCTGGCTTTGTACACTGAATACAATATTCATGAGAGACCAGATCAACAGCCTCAGAGAACAACGCCCTCTCTGCACAGAGCAGCTGCTTAATGGTGATCCATCCACCCTCCCCGGGCTTGTGCTTCAAACCTGTTCTGAGGACACCAGTTTAGGGAGTGCAGGATCAACGGAATGGTCACATCCCTCCGATTCTCCATGTCTCTTCTGCCTCTATCAGTCTGTGATAACTGTGAGGGCGACTTTAGAGATATAGCCTCCCTGTTGGGAACTGGCCTGTGAACCCTTCTATGCGCGTCACAGAGGCTACTCAATATCTGCCATACGGTGCTGCCTCTTTGACATGGTTCTATTGCATTCAAACTGGTATCAAGAACTGCTTTTAGCGGCTTTAAGCTTGTGACTTGCTGACTTCATGCCTTGCTGAGGAGGTACTTTGTGACTTGCTGACTCACCACCTCCAGACCTGCTGTGTCACCTCTGCGTGCCTGGTGGCTTGCTGTGTGGTGACACCATGACTCACTGAATGGATTCTTCCTGACTTGCTAAGTTGCAGCTTGCTCAGATGCTTTCAGGGTCATGACTTTGCAACTTGCTGAGTTGTGACTTTGTGATGCACCCATGACCCTACCCCTTGCAGCATGTCTGGCTGCTTGCAATGGATGCTCTGCTAGACTGTGGGAGAGTGCTGCTTCTCCTCAGCATGATCTCAGGACTTTGTCAAGAAGCCTGGGAAGTATTTTCAGTTTGATATTAAAGTGTGTCAGGCAGAAAGTACAAAGCCAAGGGCCTGTCTGCTAACAAGTACAATAGACTGTGGTTTTTTAACCTGGTATTTTTTGTTTATCACTTGCCCTGCCTCGGGGCTGTTGCCGTCTTGCTGAGTTTTGTTTCTACTGGTCCTTATATATTTTGTTTCTGAGAGTTTTCTGCCAGGCTGCTAAAATCCAATATTGCACTGAAAACTGGCTTTGTAAACTCTCATCTGCCTATGGCACCATAGTACCACAGCCGTGGAAGGCTGGAGTAGGGCTGGGTTCTTCCCACAGCTGGGACTCATCTTGCCATGTTTTCTTATGCCGGATAGCAGCTGCTTCCTCATCTCTCTCAGAGGCTATTGCCGAAGCAATCAGGCTGTTACCCACCTTCAGAAAACATGCCCATCTTTTGCATGAGATGAGATACCCTCAGCAGGCAGCAGAAAGCTGTGGGAGCTACTGGAAATCTGGTGCAAAACATGACCTACTGTAGGACACATCCTGTGGCCCGTTCACAGAGGCATAAATGCCTTTGGTTTTTTGGACGTGATGAACCCATTGTCACTAGTGAAGCATTATGTCTCCACCCACTCCCCAAGAGAATGACTTTCAAAAAATTAGCTGCTCTGAGCAGTCCAGCCTGGCCATACTAAACCAAAATTCACTTTCTGTATTCTAGCGATGCAAAGGTTAAAGGATTCCCCACAGTTATCATGCTGAAAAGCAAGGTAAAGTAGCAGAGCACCAGGATAGCTTTTGTGGCTTATAATATGTCAATTTGTACAGTAAATAGGGTCTGTGTTTAATGCTCCCCTGCAGCGATGACTATTAATAATAAAAGGCCTTGAAAGGAACTGAACTTTCATGATAAAGTATTTCTGACAGCTTGCTCCTCAGCACAACAACTGTTGTCCCCAGAGACTCATTCAACATTCATTTGAATCATGGAGAAAGAAGACCAGCTTGGAAGACGTTTTTCTGGAGTGCAGAGGGGCACTTTGATCCTAGCTCAGATAACAGCTGCTCTACCTGAGCGGATTTTCAGGTAGATGTATCCTTCAGCCCAGGTAAGTCTCAGGGGAGGTGTCTGGTTGACCTCAAAGCTCAGGCAAGGCACCTGATACCTGAGGGAGGGTCTTTGAATGGGCAAGAGGACCTGGCATCGCATTTTATCATTCTGTCAGTCTCGTGTTTCTGGCGAGAGACAGCGTACACAGGAAGGGAACTCCTGAAGGGATTCAAGTCGCACCTTGAATTTTTTTTTCCCATTGTAAAATAAAAAGGAGGCTGAAAGCCAAAATACTTTGATTAGATTTTGTCTGCACTATTGTGTTTTCTCACTGCCCTTGGAGAGTACAAAGCACTTCATTTGAAATCCATGACCCTGATTTCCCGAAGCTGGAGCAAATAGCATACCTGATACTTGATAAACTTCTCAGAGGAAAATGAAACAGTTCATATAGTCCCTATAAGAGCTACAGCGATGGACAATATGGATATCCCTACAGTAAACAGACAATGCTAGTTACTGCAAAATGTGCCAAATCCTTTAGTACTTACGCAGACAAAAATCCAACTGAAATTAACTGTAGCTTTGTCTGGGTGTGATCTGATAAAGATTAATGTATCTTCTTTTTATTCTGTCAACAGCATCTATGCTAGTTCAGGTAAATGAATGTGCAAAATAGTGAGAAGATACTGATTTTTCAAAACTGACTTATCTTTAATAATTCCTCCTTTTTTTCCCCATGCCTGTGTTTGTGACAAGGAGGTAAATCCACAGTAACACAGATAAAAATTGCACTAATTAACTTTTTAATTTTTTATGGTAAGGCCATTTGGAAATAGCCTCCTTAAAAACTGTTCCTTCATTTATATTCTTTCTTTTTCTCCCAAGGACAAGTTATTGTTCTCATTCAAAGTGAGAATGAGGAAGTGAGGAACACTTCAAGATATTCCTTGGTCTGGAATCACACATTATGCCCTTGACAGCATGAGTTTTTTCAGCAATAGTTCTTTCAGTGATAAAGACAGTTTCTCAAACCAATGTCTTGTAAGATGCAAGATCATCATCTGTCTTCTAAGCAGTGTCAGAAGATTTTTCAAAAGAAATGAGAAAACTGCTTATCATAAGCTTTTTGAGATTAATTAAAGAGGTAAAAACAGTGGTGCTGTTGTGGTAAAACAAATGGAACAAGTGCTTAAGAAAAACCTGAAATTTTGGCTCAGTCACAGTCAGTATAGACAGGGGGTAGTCAGAGTTGCACCCAAAATCACCACTGGGTTTGCAGTCTGAGCGCAAGTTGCTTACTTTATGGCATCCAAAGGAGACACCTTGTACAGCCTCTTTCTGCTGGGGTATGGCAGCTCTCCATGCTGTTATGAACGGGGCAGGGAGGAATCATTTTAACTGTCAAGTTCATGAGATGAAGATAGTGGAGGATGGAGCATGGATGGGAGTTCTGCACAGGGGTGGCTTTTGGTGTTTCTGAACAAAAAACTACTTGTGAAGAGAAGACGTGCATAAAGTCCAACCCTGCAGCCAATTTTCAGTGGCTTTTCTTGCATAAAGACTAGGGACAAGCCAGCTGCAGCGCACACACGCGAAGGCATCCTGTGGCTTCCCACAGTACGGAGATGTGGCAAAGAGGCAGCAAGGTAAAACAGCCCTGCTTTGGAAAGTTTTACTGACTGAAAGAGGCTTTGGAGGAAATGGTTGAGGATGAAGGATTTCTGTGATGCTTTTGTACATAGTTTACACAACCAACCTTTTAGACTGCTAAGAGAATACAGAGCCTAGAAACATTTGCACTTGCTCCAAAGTTAAGGGTTTTGTCCTCTTGAGTCGTTACATTATCTGAGTATAAACCAAAGAGTTTTCAGCTCTGAATAATTTAGGTGAAAGAGTTAGCCCTAGGCCAGGTGCTCTACTTAGGGTGATGGCGAAATAAATTATTCAGAAGAGGAGACAGGTAAAACAGATGGGAAAGGCCGCCAAAACAAGACACCCAGAGGGCAGCTGTTTTACATGTCCCCTACAAAGCACCTCTCTTACTAGGAGGGCTGTGGTAACGAGTCAAGCAGTGGTGTTGAAAACAAACTTTGCCTGTTAATTCGTGGGGTGGTCACAGGGGATACAGGTACCGATGCCTAGAAGCAATCACCACTGAGTTTAAACCTGTGCAACCCATGCTTTAAAGCTTGAGAGCACATTCTCAAAGTACTTAGTAGAGAGGTTCCTAAGTCATTTGATTTTGAAAATGAACCTCAGTGGAGAGGTGAAAAATACACTCCTCAAAATATTCCCTCAGTTTTTCAAAGAACTTATGCTACCGCATCATCCAATTGCATTTTGTCTTCCAACACATATCCAGATTTTTAACTTTGACTAATTTGTGCAATTTGGAGTACATTTTTTAAGGTAATTTGTGATTCTTACTACTTCTGTTTATGGTCATATGTGTCAATTTTTATAGAACCCATCATTTCAACTATGATAAATAAAGCCCTTTGATATTAAAAGTACTCAAATAGTCCAGGAACTTATGCCAAAGCAATGAAAAGTTCTAAATTATCTTGCCATTTTTACTGACAAGTGAATATTTTACTGGCTTTTACTGTCAGTCAATGTTTGATTCTTTTGCTAATGACAATCACTAACTTTACTGATGGCTGGCAATGTAAGAGAAGTGTCATGAATGTATATGAAAGCTGACACTTTTTTTTTAAGGAGACTAAATAAACAAATCACTGGAGTTCTGATTTTCTAAATTACATTCCCACAGTAGAGCATCTACTTCATACAAATAATCACTCTGGTTATGAGGGAATAAATTGGCTGTGCAAATGGCAAGTTAGATGTGTAATTGTCCATGTTTGCCTGTGCAGTTACACATTTTTTGTGAACAGAAGTCTGGTAGTTTGGAATCTTCTGGATACATTGTCTCACTAGGGATAAGCTTTTACCAAGAAATTAGTATCTCTCTCCTGCTTCCTGGTCCCAGGAGCAAGTAGTGAAGGCTAAAAGAGAGGAAGTAAAGCAACGATGGAGAGAAGAAAGGAGAAAGGAAAGACTTCATCAAAAGAAAGAGGAAAACAGGTGAAAGAGTTTGCTAAAGGAAAGTACTGGGAGGAAAGAATATTGGTGTGTCAAACACTGGGGGATCCTCCATCAATTTCGTCAGCCTGGATGCTGGCACCCTATTAGAAAATGGCACTAAAGTTGACTAAAGTTGCCACATCCCCACCATCTTCCTGGAGGCTCTCATTCACTGCAGGACCTTGACAATTTTATTTAATCTCTATTTTCTGTATCTTTTCTTTGTTGTGTTACCCAGTGTGACTGAGCCCTCTGGGGCAGAAGCTCTACCCTTACATTTTATGTATATGACACTCAGCATAATAAATGCTCAGTCTTACTGGGGATGTGTGTGTGCATGGACGTGTAGCTCAAATAATACTGTTACGGACACAACTCTTGCAGAAAGCACACTTGTATGTAGATCTGGTATAGCAACACCTTCCCTATGATCTTTAGGTTGTATTCCCATGCAGAAAAGTTTTCATGGAGAAAGGACATTGGTGGTGGTGTTGCAATATTGGTTATCATAATAGTGATTTCTCAGTTAAGGAATTCTCTAAATCTACTAGAGACGTTTTAAATGTAAAAAACACCTTTTTTTTAGATACAGATTGTCTTTTTGTTGAAGTCATGCATTTATATGTGGTACATTTTGTGAAAATTAATTAGCAGCAAGACACAGGACTGTGGCTTCACTAAAATTCCAGACAAAACTATTATAAAAGTTAAACCCATTATTTGTTCTCAAATATCTGTAAAGTTAGCACAGAAGTGCTCAAACTTACCCATATAAACAGTTAATCTTCTTCCTTTTCAACTCCACTCCAACGTGAAAGTTCTTTTCAAATAATACTTCATGTAATTATTTCCCAAAGTACGTGCAAAATGACCTTCTTTAGCATCCTAAGGAAGTTTCTTTTGCTGTTTTATAGGAGTTGTAAGAAATACATTGTTACGTATTCTTGCTGTCTACAGGCTATTCTCTGAGCTGTCATTCTGCTTGTGCATATCTGAGATATTATGTAAGACCAAGAATCTCACTTATTTTCTAGTTAGACAAGTGCGTATGTGAGATAAGGATGACACTCAGTCAATAAATCTTTTCACTTCCTTTGTACTTCCTTTGATCTCCAAGGAGGATTTTGCCATCCTCTTCAAAGAAAACAATATCTGCTGATGTCCATCTTTTCTGATTCCCTCTTGATATCTTTCCTCTTTTTGACTGTCGTGGCTTCTTGACTTCTTTCATTTGGTAGCTAAGTCAGATATACTTGAAGTATTTACTCCTCTTTCATGTCTCTCTTTTCTTGCCTCTGTTCTCATCTTACCACCATTTTAATTGGCCTTCTTCTCTGACTCTTTCTACTAAAAATGCAGACATTTTTGGTCTTAGCTGTCCTCACAGGGCTGTCCCTTAGTTTTACCTATCTCCAGCACTTGCAACATCTCTTTTTTCCTTTCACAGTCCTTGACTGTGTCCTCTGCTGTCATTAGCAGAGTTCCTCTCTTCTACTGTCATCTTGGATCCCCTTTGTTCACTCCGTTGCTGATCTACCTCATTATCAAAACACATCTTCCTGGACAAAACTCTGTCTCTTGTATCTCGAGTCTTTTCTTGTTTGGTTGGGGTTTTTTACCATTGTTGTTCATTCTGATCTCTTCATTCGATACTTTTTTCCTAAGTGATGTCTTTTACTAACTTAATGATTGTCTCTAATCTGCATGTCTGTCTATTCCCTACACCACTTTTTCTTCTGAATAAATGTTTGTTACACAGCAAGGATATCCTGTAAATACTACTTAGAAACTCTTTTCAAATCATGTAATCACCTTGCAATTCTCTCTATTTAGTCTAGTTGGTGTTTATTTTGAATTCCCATCCTAAAGCAAAAAAAACATATATATCTATCTGCATTAGCAATGTGAGTTAAATTACCCAGTAGCTCAAGAAGGGATTGTCATTTCACCTCATTAAAAGGGTTTTCTCTTTTCTTATCAGGCTTTATAATCAGTAAATGAGAAAGATCACAAGTGTCATCTCCCCAGTCCCGGGGCAGTATGAGGCAAAACAAGCAAGCTATTCTCTTAGCAATTGCTTGCTATGTCAATGCAGATAAAGGAGGATTCATTTAGTTTGTTGAAAAACAGCATCATCTGCATAGAAAAAAATAATGCAGCTAACAATTCTGAATTGGCACAGACTATGGGAGAAATAGGATGTATCAGTAAACAATCACCTAGTTGTCAATTAGATGGGAAAACTCTACATTTATTTCTCCTTTTTTGAATGCCTGTTTCAAGATATTACAATACGTATTAAAATAAATATTAAAATATTTAAGAAGTGATATTGAGATAAACTAATTTGGCTGGGGTACGTGAACAATTCAATGGCTTTGCAGGCAGACATGGCTTTAATACTATCCATCAACACACGATACTTTTTATTTAATGGCTGCGGCCAACATTGACTGTGTCATTTAAATAGAGGTGTCATTTATCCATTTATTTTGAAAATTTTAAATACATATCAGTAAATCAGCTTTTAATATTCAACCTAGTCATTTGCCAGTATTGAGTAAAATTCTTTGCTATTGAGGTCAATAGAGTCAGGATTTCACTCACCAACTCCCACAAAATCATCTGTTGTATGGATGCTGAACGTCAGGATAGAGCTGGTGGAAGTTTTTCACCGATTATTTGACACCACTGTGGTACTGTATACACACCTGAGAAAGTAATTTGGTTTTTATTTGGTTCACTTCATTGTAAATAATGCCTTGATTAAAGAGGGAAAAAAAATTATTCTAAAGGTTCTATTAAAATTAACAAAATGTTCTTTTAAAATTAATAAAACACAGAAAATAGTAATGTCCCTGATGTGGTTGAAAAGGATGGTGTATATTGCTGTCCACTCAGTGTGTCATCAAATAGGAAAAACCAGTTACAATTCAGTTGACCTGAATTGTAAATAATAATGGAAGTGAGGAAGGTGTACTTTAAAATGTGAGTAATCTGACCAGTATCTTGGGAGTTTCTCTGGAAAAGCAGGTAAGGAATACAGTTCAGGAATGACCACACTGCATTACAGGGCGTAGGTGTCACCTACTTTGATGGATACAAATTGACTTTTTTAGGTGGCTTCAAGTAGGTGAATTTCAGTCTGTTGTCAAATGATTGTTACTGTCTGATACAATTTCTACAGTAATATTTGTGGTGAAAAAGTGGCTTGTACATCACCTAGGGGCTAGATCTATTAATCTAAGATGTTTTCAAGAGTTGAAACTTTTGGCCTTCATCTGTGAAAGAGATTCATACAGCTGAGATCCAGTTTAGGCTGACAAGACTGGGGTATTTAAATGGTAAACTATACAGTGAATCTTTAATAATAAAGATCATCAACAGTACTACCAACCACTTAATGACTTAGGTTCAGGCTTATCCCAGTGCACATGCTTATTATACGTGCTCACTGCACAGCAGTGAACTTCATCTTAAAATAAAATATTGGAAGCACATTATATACACAAAGAGTAATTACTGAAAGTGTGAACTTAGATGTCGAAATTTGAACCAAATCCTGTTTTATGGGAAAGTTAATTTTCTTTTAAACCTATATTCTTCCCCCTCCTCGCCCCGCAGAAATGGGAGTGCAGGAGAGGTTGGATTGGTTAGTAACTTCCCTCTTATGAAATATTTAAAATTTGTTAAGTAGGTATGGGAATGAAAATGAATTGCTTTTACAAGGGAATATAACTTTTTTACTGTTTTGGATGGACATATTTCTTCAGGTGGATCCCTCTGGCCAAGTTCTTTGATCATGGCCTCTGTCTTTCTTGAAGCGTCTTGGGTGGAGGGAAATCTTTATACTATGCAATTGCCAGCTGTTATTATCAGTTATCTAATGTTCCTATCACTTATTCACTAATATGTTCTAATATAATTGGTGTGAAATATGTGGTTTCTACTGTGACTAGCAAAAATTTCACTCTCTCTGCTGTCAGTAGTGGGCAAGATTTGCAAAGTAAATGCCAGTGGGCAGGTGAAACACCCCAGGTTTTGAAAGCTTCTCTGCACTAAATTATCATAGAATCATAGAATGGTTAGAGTTGGAAGGGACCTTAAAGATCATCAAGTTCCAATCCCCCTGCCATGGGCAGGGACACCTCTGACTACAGCAGGTTGCTCAAAGCCCCATCCAGCCTGGCCTTAAACACTTCCAGGGATGGGGCCTCCACAACTTCCCTGGGTAACCTGTTCCAGTGCCTCACCACCCTCACAGTAAAGAACTTCTTCCTAACATCTAATCTAAATCTCCCCTCTTCCAATTTAAAACCATTACCCCTTGTCCTATCACTAGACTTCCTGACAAAGAGTCCCTCTCCAGCTCTCCTGTAGGCTCCCTTCAGGTACTGAAAGGCTGCTCTCAGGTCTCCCCGGAGCCTTCTCTTCTCCAGGCTGAACAGCCCCAGCTCTCTCAGCCTATCCTCATAGGAGAGGTGCTCCATCCCTCTAATCATCTTAGTGGCCCTTCGCTGGACCTGTTCCAACAGTTCCATGTCCTTTCTATGTTGAGGACTCCAGAGCTGGACACAGTACTCCAGGTGGGGTCTCACAAGCGCAGAGTAGAGGGGGAGAATCACCTCCCGTGCCCTGCTGGCCACGCTTCTTTTGATGCAACCCAGGATACGGTTGGCTTTCTGGGCTGCCAGCGCGCACTGCCGGCTCATGTTGAGCTTCTCATCCATGAGCACTCCCAAGTCCTTCTCCTCAGGGCTGCTCTCCAGCCATTCTCTGCCCAGCCTGTATTTATGCCTGGGATTGCCACGTCCCAGGTGTAGGACTCTGCACTTGGCTTGGTTGAACTTCATGCCATTTGCATTAGCCCACCTCTCAAGCCTGTCCAGGTCCCTCTGGATGGCATCCCTTCCCTCCAGTGTGTCAACCGCGCCACCGAGCTTGGTGTCATCGGCAAACTTGCTGAGGGTGCACTCGATCCCACTGTCCATGTCTCCAACAAAGATGTTAAATAGCACTGGTCCCAGTACTGACCCTTGCGGGACACCACTCGTCACTGGCTGCCACGTGGACATTGACCCATTAACCACAACCCTTTGAGTGCGGCCATCCAGCCAGTTCCTTATCCACCGAGTGGTCCATTCATCGAACCCGTGACTCTCCAATTTGGAGACTACGATGTCATGCGGGACAGTGTCAAATGCTTTGCTTAAGTCCAGGTAGATGACGTCTGTTGCTCTGCCTTTGTCCACCAAGTTCGTGGCAGTATCGTAGAAGGCCATCAGGTTTGTCAGGCAGGATTTGCCCTTGGTGAAGCCATGTTGGCTGTCTCCAATCACCTCCTTATTTTCCATGTGCCTTAGCAGAGATTCCAGGAGGATCTGCTCCATGATCTTGCCAGGCACAGAGGTGAGACAAAATTATCTAAGATAAAATCCTATCCCACCTAACTCAATAGATAAAATTCCTTTAACTTCTATGGTCAGGATTTTGGCCTGAAACATCTCTTCATGGACTTAACCAAGAACTGAGATCTTTTAAAATGTAGTCTCTCTTTTAAGTAGGTCTGTATCAAAGTCGTGGTGGGAGGCACATGAGACATGTTACTGAATGAGTTTCAGGAGTGAAAAGCAGGATTTGCAGAGGAGCAACCCAAATGACTGTGGTGGATAGTGCTGTAGTGGACGGCATGTTTGGTCCAAACAGGGCAGACTAGAAATAACATGTGGAACACATACTAGTCTCTGTGCAGCAATGTTGAGGTGAGATTTTGTAGACAGGCAGGCAGGCATAGCAGGTGGTTCAAATACAAGGTACGTGTGTTCGCATTGAGCTCATGGTACACAGGCTTACATTATATACCTCTTTTTTAGTCATGACTCTCCTCTCCCTTTTGCACCTTCATATTAAAGGTTGCAACAAGTCAAATTAGTTCTTGAAAGCTTTCAAGCTCAAGATTAGGACATTGAAGCCAAATAAAAAGAGTGAAACAGTAACTGAAATGAAGACAGACATTTACAATCTGGAGCAGTAGGGCTGTGGAAGGGTAGTGTAATAATGTGTAACTCCCGTGCAGTCTGCTGAGAAGTGCCAATCTGTGCAATCTGTTACAGAAAAAATCCAGCAAAGAGGCCATAAATACTGGCATCAAGTGAAGACGCAATAGTACCACCTTGATAGATAGAGTATATTACAATTTTTAGCTCATGACACAATAAAGCGGGGATGCAAGAAATCATGGTTTCTTAGTGCCTGTTTCCATGCAAACCCTAGCAAACCAAATTCTGAGTGGCCTGTTGCAAAACAAAATGTTTGCATTTCACCAAGCCATAAGGAAGAAGCAGTTGTATTGACACAGGGGTCAGTTTTGTCTGGGGAGTCTATGGAAGAACAAAGATAGGGAAACGGACAAGGAAAGAAAAGATTATGGACACTCATGTGGATGGATTGGTGCAATGTTCTCTTAAGACAGGGCCACCTCCCTCCCTCAGTGCCGCCTGTTTTCGAAGGGGACACAGCCAGGGTGCAGGAATTCTGCTGGTAGACAGTCCATACATACATTATGTGTGCGAGACTGCTTGGTCTGTAGCTTCATGAGATCTGTAATGGGCCTGGTGATTCACTGTTTTTGAGATGTCTTCCTATACTCAAGAGCTTTTCTTACTGATAATGTCAGAAGGAAGCTTAAAAATGTGGCCTTTCTGTCACCTGAGGGTTTAAAGACCAGAAGGCTCATGTTTCAATTCATGCAATGTAGGTTGTTATCACTCATGAAGCAAGATGCAGGTGAATGGAGGGAGAAAACACATATGATAAGTGAAATATTTTCAAAGTGTTTTGCTTTGATGGAAAAATACAATGACACTTTAAATCTATTGAAATAAAAGACAGCAAATATTTTAGCTTTCGCATATATAAATGTATACGTGGAAACTATTATTAACATGCACCTTACTATAATGATTCATGCAGATGTTAAGCAGGATTATGAGACAAATAAAGGCATAACCATTCTCTTAAATCATGCTATACTGATCAAACAGTTCTGTGCAATGCCCTAGCTATTTACTTACAACAAGATAAAACATGATTAGTGCATATTACCAGTGTGGTAAAATGAAAATAATCTCAAAGCACACATTACCCAAGCAAAGAGTACTGAACTGAAATAGAGCCAAGTAATAAATTTACACTCATCAAAGAAGTTATTAAAAAAATTATTATGAATTTCATCAAATAACTAATGTATGCCTGTATTTGCTGATTCAACAAACCTCCAAATGCTGCTTACTTTTAAGCATGTAAGTTAATAGTTTTCAACCTGGAGTCTGCAGACACCTGGCAGTCCATGGTCTCCTCCTAAGAGTACCAACAGAGGTAAGGAAGAAAAGTAAGCCTTTTAAGTTCAGTATTCTGCTGGTAAATTTACAAGTGCGGCATATCATAAAAGGGTAGAGGCTGTTAATATAAGTAATCCGCCTCCCTGTCCATCCGAAAGTTTAAGCATGTGAGATTATGGAATTAAAGCACTGTATGCAAACTGTGCATTCATTCAACTTGTCATTATTACACATACTAATTTTACTGTTACAATAGTTATTATAATCATGTTGGCTGTATAAATCTCTGTATTGCATATGTTTTATAGAACAAAAGCAGAAAACACTGTGGAATACAAATAGATTCAACACTGAGTTGGAGATGACACAAAATACACTGCAGACATTGTTCCCAGGTGATATCATGACACAGAAGTTAGTGCAAATTCACGTATCTATTCTAAATCTTTAAAATGTCACAAGACAGCAGCTACTTTCTCTAATGCAATTCACTGTGCCCTGTGTGCTTACCAATTGTTATATCCAACAAAATGGTTAATACGAAAAGTGATGAACAGACTTAGTAATTTATGTTGGACTCTTTTATAGAGCAACACCACATGTGACAGTCACCCATGGCTCGTAAGGAGATATGAGGAGCATTTTTGCTATAACTCTGTAGTATATTTGTACCTGGGTAGAAAGATGGGGCAGGGTTAGGAAATAGGGCTATTAACCAGTAGTTGGAAGACCAGAGTTAAAACTAAAGTTGGATATAACTTCCTGCTGAAATTCTTCCCTGTTCTGTTGCATAATTGCCCTGTGGCCTCCAGAGAGTCACACAAACCTAGGAAATTTAAAGGTATTCAGGCTTCTAACTTCCCATTGAAAGAAATGAGGATATAAGCACCTAAATACCTTGGTGACAACGTCTTTAATCTTTGTGTTTGTGTCAATTCCCCTTGCACAGAATTGAGATAAATAGTGCCTCTCTGAGGATGGGATCATTTAGAAGATGTATGGTTTTGAGATATTATGGTAAAGAGGCTATAGGCCTAAAGCAGGTGCTTTTCACCAGGTAGGGCCTTCAAGCCAGCATAAAGCTTTGGCTGTTGCAGTATTTGTATTTCTCAGCAGTAGTTTGGATTTTTATTCTGCTTCTGAGAGCACTCTGTGGAGTCTATCTTTGGTGTTGGTTGTTACTACAGATTTTGCTTATTTTGTTGTGTCATGGAAAACTTCAATAACTCGTCCTGAATCTCTTTGGAGTTCAAGATAGTGGGGGGAGGAAAAAAAAAAGCTTAATAATAATCCAAAATATGAATCATATGAATAGTTATTTTCAACAGGAGTTTATTATGATTTTAATTTTCTTTAATTTTTCCTTCAAGAGCTTTCTTTCTCGGAGCACTTCTCCCAACTGCATGGCCAGAAAAGTAAATGCTCACATCTGTTTTCATTGTCTGCATTTTTTGGCATAGAGATTGATTTTTTTAAAATTTTTTTTCCCCAAAAGGAAAAACCCAACTGTGCAAAATAGATTCAGATCTCTGTCAGGTACTTGTATAAAACTAATGTGAAATCACTGTGCTCACAGCTGGGCCCATTGGGTTTCCATCTTGATTGTGGTTAAATGCTACTTTAAATAAAAAATAAAAGATATTTATTAGTATGACCATTACGTGCAGAGCTGAAATATTAATGCAGAACTGGGTTTGTAGTCCTGATTAATAATTTTGCCAAAGGGAGAGGACAACTAGTCCAGAGAATCAAGAGAAAAATTTTGCCAAATATAGCCATAGGAAAAGTGGAAAATGATGGAACATTAAAGTAAAATGAAGCACTTGGCAGCTTTTAGAGCAGTTGAGAACTTTGCTCTCTGCAGTATTCATACTGCTGACCTCACCAAAGTCTGTAAGGGTCATCTTTAGTGTTATCTACCTCAGTTAAAGAGACCTCTTGGAGTATTTGCTATGAAGATGTACAGGACCTTGGCTCCCTGCACAGTTGACGGAGAGGTTTCATCATGGCAGATGGCCTGGCTTCATCTCAGTTAACTTTAAATACCCATTGAGGGGTATTTAACACTGATATTGACAGTGCACTTATTCTGTGTTGACTGGTCAGTTGTTCTGATGCAGCAAGTATAAATCCTCTCCCGTGACTGCATGAGGAGCAAGGGTGCAGCAGACCACGCTCACTCATGCTCTTGACTTTGGGCATCAACGCTCACATGGTGCATACGCCCCCAAACGCCACCCCTGTGTGTGTGGTTGTCTTCCCCTATACCTGAAAGGTAGGAAAGGCTGTTGTTCCCATGTTGCACACAGAACATAGGTGAGCTGAGTCTCTTTAAATTCACAGCTGATGTCTTTGGAAGAGCAGGAATTGTACCCCAACCCAAGTCTGTATTGTACACACCTGGCTGGTCTTTACCATGTTCTTCCTCGCCGTGAATGAAGCTGGCTGGCAGGACAGGGGGTGATTTGTTTTGCTCAGTGTTGGTAATTCCAGGGTGACACTGGTGATTATCCACAAAGTCTGTCTTGGTCCCCTGCCCAAAACCTTGCCATCAGGCGATTGTGAAGCTCAGAGTCATCTTGACTGATTTCTGTTTTGTATATATGTTACTGGGGTTTCATCATACTGCCTGAAGCAAACTCCTGTCAAACTAAATTACATATGATCACATAGATGCAGATTATGAACTGTCTACATACTCATAATAGAGGTGTTAATATTGAGGTTGTTCTAGAAAAGCTCAAATCTGGATCGCTCAGCTTGATGGTAACTTCAATTCATTTAGAAGGATGTTTAACTATTAATCCCTACTGAGTCAATGAAGCGTCTGCATCCAGTTTGGATGGAGTTTTGCTTCAATGATAAATTAGTTTTTCAGCACAGGAAAACGTTTTGTAAAGGCAGAAGAGAGAACTGACAAAGGAATTCAAATTATCTCAGGGACACAGAGAGAGAGAAGCTCTGTTCTGTAAAAGTAGCAAGGGACTGTGTTGTGGCACTGTTCTAAAGTCACATGGCAACAACTGAATTCAGAACCTCTTTTTATTTTAAGTTCGGGCCAATCCCTGTTAGGAATAGTTGGTGATGGCGAGGCAAAGTAAGCTCTACCCACACATGTAGTCCACTGCTCCTGTGGGCGCAATTCCGTGAGGCAGTGAAAACTTCTGGGAAGTACTCAGCAGCCTCAATCCTGTTAAAGCCCCTGGGAAGGAAGGATACTCAACAATTGGTAATGTGGACTCTGAAGTGCATTTAAGTGTGTACCTAACAGGTTTAGAGGTTGGATTTTTAAACTTTCAGAACTCAGTCAAATAAAACCAGTTTCCTCCACAGAAGACTGTTGCTTTCTCAGTTAAGGTTATTTCCACACTAAGATGGAATGGATCTGTTCCATGTTGGCTGCAGAGTTCTTATAAGAACTAAGGTCAAAATATGTTTTTATAGTTTGGAAACTGTACTTTTGTCATTCACTCGATAATGTCTGAAATCTTCATGTTTGAATTTTCACAACAATAATAATAGTATTGCTTTTGAATAAAAACTCAGCATAGCAATTATCAGCCCAGACAAAATGAATGTTTCAAAAAATTATCACCATCTGAACCTAAGGTTTTATAATGCAAGATGCTTTATAATCTGATTGAGAAGAAATCCTCACATTATAATAAAATGAAGTAACTGGAGGCAGAGTGAAATTAATAGTCAGCAGCAATAACAATACTCCTTGTAATTAAATATTTCACATTTCAAGGATGCCTATTCACAAAACACTTAAATAGCTCATCAGTTTGGCCAATTTCCCTTGGTTGTGAGCAATGGAACGCATTCAGCTGAGCGGACATCTTGATTGTACATCTACTTCAGGGAGACAGTGTATCTCCAAGCTTTTGCAATTAGACTGTCTCGTGTCTATAAAGTGCAAAGAAATCAGTCATATACGGTACACATTTTGGTTAAATAAAGTCACTTGGAGGCTCAGTTTCTCCGTAGGTCAAAGGGTGAAACACTTCATAGAAGAGGTCAACTGAATGTGGAGACCAGGGTTATGGGAGAAGCTTCCTAACTGATTAGCAGGCAAATTGCTCTGAGAGTTGTCAATCACGTTTTGCTTCCTTCAATATAAATGCATGTTTATTTTTAGTCTCTTTAGGCCTTGCTAGTACTAGACATCAAGGCCAAAGTACAGCAGTGCAGAGCTCTCAGCTGCCATGGGGTCAGGTGGAAATCGTGAGAATGCAGCACTTCTCATGATTAGTCTCTAGACTGGGACAGGATGATGGCCATCCTGAAAAATAAGCCAGAAAATAAGATGGCACCTGACTTTCCAGGAAAATGCTTCTGTAAGTGTCTTGGTATTTAATAAAGCGTGTCTGATGTGCTCAGCTGAGCACACAGACACATGTACACAAATATGTTTTTCTAGATTTGAGTCCACCATACCAAAAACAAAATAACTTAATTGATGTCCATGGCATTACTCCTGGCTTCTGGAAGTGTTGAATGATATTCTCTATACAGATTCATAAAATGCTCATTCATACATACATACATCATACAAAAAAATGTAACTATATTGATATAATGTCTCTCTTTCCCTTTTATGATAAAGTAATACAAAACAAACTTCTAACTCTTTACATCCCTTACTGTTTTATTTTCTAAATCTAAAGAAAAATAGTTCACAGCAGTCTTTACAAACAAGCTGCGTCTGTTTAATATTAAAGTGCAAAAAACAATATTAAAACCATTACTTTTGGGATATCCAAATAACCTGAGGAAAAATAGCATCCATCTGGCCCTTGGTGTAACTGGTTTTTACATCAGTTGGATGTTTCTGGGATTATAAGATTCAACACTTATCTTTAAGTAGAGTGAGTTTCTAAAGATGTAGCATCCAGAAACTTGTGAGTAATCTGTCTGCTTAGAAGTACAATATTGTGTTACCAGATCTGCTGAGCAAATGCACAATAAAGTTAATCCTTTGGTTCTGGAAAAGCTGTGGGTATTGCAATGGCAGATGTGCTGAAACAGAAGTGTTTACGTTTGTTAGGGCTTGTGAAGCAGCAACTCTGCCAGCTGACAGGTATTTGAATTTCCTGCAAACATTTACCTGAGGGCTATCATGGGGAAGGAAAAGAGCTCAGAAGGAGTCTCTGAACCCTGTTCGCAGACTGGCAAACCTCTTCTGGTGAATTGGTTGGCACGTGACTGCATTTTCTCATTCAACTTACTCTCTGTGAATGTTGTCATTATGGCACCAATGTGCTTTTGGTATATGGGTTACAGTATTACCAAGACCATTACCCTGTTATATTTAATATGTTTTCCACTTCTTCCTTCTTCCTATGCCATATAGAAAGCAAGAAAAATGTTAGGTTAAGGATTTTGTGCTGTGGAGATGTGGCATAACCCTGGTTTGGCCATAGCTTTGAGGTGGAGCTGCCTTCTAGACCTTCTCTTATAGTGAGTACTGCAGAGAAGACCGCGAGTCTTTAAACTCAGAAAGCCAGGTTACGTAGAACACAAATGAGAAGCATAACCTTTTGAGGAAAGGAAACATAAAGTAGCTAGGTTAGAACTGAAATAAAAATGTCATATACAGCTCTATCCCTGCCTACAAAATTCTTGCAGGCAGATCTTTGCTTCCATGTCGCTTACAGCTGACTTGGGGACTTTGAATTGCAGTTAATTCTGTCCAGGCTCCAGAAAATTCTTCTTTCTGTCCCTTCTTAGGCCCTGCTCACTGCTGTCTGCCCTTTCCCAACCTCCCTGCTGACTCCCAGCTCTATGATATATCTGCCTTTCCCAAGTGAAGGCACAGTTTCCCCCTCTAGCAAGAGAGAGTTTTTGACTGGCCGCTTTTCAGGGTTTCATTTTGTTGGTTGGGTTATATCAAAGATGGTAGTGCAGGAAGTCTCAATAGCACTTAAAAGTGTTTGTGCTGGGGACTTCAAAACATGGTTTTAGAGACCGTCCCTTCCCTAGGAAGCTTTTATTTGCAATCTGAAAGGCAATCAAAACACAAATGGAAATGGACTTCCAAAAGAGTGAAGAGGTTTGCCCTCACCAGCAAAGGTATCCATAAGAGAAGGACAAGAGACCAGGGAACAGACCACAGCTCCACTGGTTCCCTTTGTGTTTTACATTCACTACAAACACAATAAGACACGTTCAGTTTGCTCTATGGGTAACCTGAACTCACCTCCATGGTCTTCTCACTGGAAATATTCTAGTTCTTCATCCAATATATTGATAGTTCTCTTCTTCCAGATAAAAAACCATTATGAGTGTCAGTGAAGCAGAGGGAGTCCTAGAGGGCCACTTTCACTAACAGTATAAGAAATAAAGTTCAGAAGCTCCTGAACTGGATTGGAGAGGCAATGACAGTAGGTGGAACAAAAGAATGGTGTTTCTGACATAACAGCTATTTTTTTTCCTGTTGTTACTGTTGAGCATCAGCATAGGCCTTCGTCAAATGCCAGAATACCACTGAACTAACTTCTGTTAAATCCAGAATTAAGAGGCCAGTCATTTCCCTGGCCCATTTACAAAATATGTATGCGACTAGATAGGAGGAGTTATAAAAAGACCAGTTAAACCCTACTGATCGTCATAATAAACAATAATTATAGAATTACAACTTAGCAACTGTGGTTCAATTGTTTTGCAGGTATCGTGACAGAAGAGTTTACATCAGCATTTTGAATGAGGTTAATGAGAGAGATTACTTGTTATCAGAGAGCTGCTCCTAAGAGATGATGGCTCGAATAGAACATAAATGGAACTGAAAATTAAGCAAGTAGGTGAGGGGTGGGGCTTAGCGCATAGGTGAATTGCAAGGAGGAGCTCGTGTCTAGGGGCTGAACAAGATGCAGTAGGTTGGTAAAAACAGTGTATGAGTATCTTTGAAAGTAAAGCAAAATCTTGTATTTGCTGATAAAAAAGGAAAATGCAGTGAGAGATGCCTAAGGAGGGTGATGTGGTCAGGCAATTGGCAAAGAAGATGTTTCTTGCAGCAGCATTCTCAATTCATGGATAGATGGATGGATAGACGAGTGGCAGGCAATAGATTAAAGCTGCACTCATCAAAATGAGGAAAAAAAGGATATTTCAGCATTTAGCACACAACATAACGAGTACAGGAACTTTAGCTTTGTGGAATGGGAGAGAACTGGTAAAGTTTAAACGGAGCTGAAGCATGGGTGGCCTGAGTGAGTCAGAAGTTACATCCAACTCATAAGCATGAGTGACAAGTAGGAAGAAGATTGTGTCAGGGTGGTCCAGCCTAGTTCAGAAACACTGGTTGTTAATACCATAACCAATTCCCAAAATAGGCTTTAGTGCTCTTCTTCACTATGCCTAGTATTCACCATGCTAGGTGGTAGCTAGTTGTCCATTGCAAAGACTGAAGACAAATGGAGGTAGTCTGGAATAAAATGGTGACTGTGATATGTCTGTGAAGGGGTGCATTTTTGGGTCAGGTAAGAATCAAGGAAAGAATCATAAGAGAACTTTGTGGGACTAGTAGAGGGGCAAAAGGCAGATGAAGAAAATCCTTCATAGACAGTCACAAAGTTGAGGAGGGTAAGCCATCAGGTTGATCATGCTTACGTAGTAGATATTTTGTTGTAGTAGTAGTAGTAGTAGCAAATCAAAAAGGAAAATGATTTGGTGTTGGTTCCCAAATTTGATCAACAACCTATAGAGATTTTGCAAGATCAGCTGGGGTTGAAAATACAAAAATCACATTCCAAAGGGCCTGGAATAAAAATAAAACAGAAAACTAATATAAGCTCCAGGCAGTGATTTAGACTTTGTGTTCACTATTTGCATAGGAGCAGAAGGGATCTCCTAGATTACCAAGCTCCTCCCTCTGTTGTTGTAAGCAACTGTATCTCATGGTCTATATATTTATTAAGCTTCACATGAAAATTCTAATTTTTCTTCTAGTTTTAGTGGAAAGGTGTTTCAGAACTTCAGTCTTCTGATAATCAGAAACTTTAATTTATGGGTTGAATTTATTCATTGCTCATTAGTAATCATTTGTCCTTGTGTCATCATTGTCCATTTGCTTAAGTATCTTTTCTCTCGCTTTAGTGCCTAACCTGAATGTATTTATAGAGAGCAATTATATCCGCTCTCAGCATGAATGAGCTTAGAGATGAAAGCGAGAAGGAAGCAAACATGTTGCTTCAGCCTGGACCAGCTGGAATCTCTTTGTTCAGACTCATGTAAAATGTTTTGCAGCAGCTGAATCTGGAAGCAGCATTTGTGCAGCTCATAGCAATATGATACAGATCTAGCCACCTCGCAGCCAGATGAGATGGAAATGGACATATCAAGCCATAGTTGCTATCTTAATATCCATGGGCACTGTGGAACTGAAAACACTAAAACTACAGTCCAACTTAGCTGGAGAATAACAATGTGCATTTGATTGTGATAAACACCCATGGTAAGCCATTGTAAACATTTCCCACCATTATCACTTGAACTTTTCTAGCGTTGGGAGTTAGGTACCTGTCGGTACTAGGTTATCACTAGCTGCGTGGGATATTTTGCAGAGTGGACTCTCCATGGTGTTGTCTGCATGTTGTAGACTCTGGAGTCAGCAATTCCTTCTATTCTTTCTTAGAGTTGTTGTAAGGCTGTCTCCCAGAGCTCTTCACCCTTACCACCATCAGAGAAGAGCAGGAGTTGCCTGCCATATCTCTCAGACTTTGTGTACAAATTTCTAGTTGCAAAATAGATTCAATAATGCAGTCATAACAATCTCCATCATAGCACGTATTCAGATAAAAGGCTTGAAAGGAGAATCCTTAAGGGAAAGACAATTGCAATAAACTATTCTTTTGCTTGGTGGCATCTCATTGCCCAAAGCAGCAAGCATAGCTGAACAAGCATACGGAGTGTTGGATACTTTAAATATGTGGTTGTACCTCATTCCTTTGGATATAAATCTTAATTGTCTGAGAGTAGTTTGTTGTGAATAATTTTTTTTAAACACAT
Source organism: Chionis minor (assembly GCA_013398295.1). Classification (NCBI taxonomy): domain Eukaryota; kingdom Metazoa; phylum Chordata; class Aves; order Charadriiformes; family Chionidae; genus Chionis; species Chionis minor. Next base: position 298,317 of record VZSF01007165.1, read on the forward strand.
TTTAATTTTTATATAGAAAGGGCTTTTAGATCTAAAACTGTTTATTCCTCTCATATATTTGTTTGCCCTTGCTTCAAAGTATAGTTTTTTACCAATCAAAATATTCTTGTGATTCCATGGACTGCAAAAGCAATAGAAAATTAAGGGGCTTTAATTCTGAGGAACATGCATCATGTAAATAAAAACATAGAAATAGAATAAGATGCTAGTCATTGTACCTGCAATAGATTAGTTACTCCGTGGAGTCATGCATCTGATAAGCCTTTTTCTTCTGGAAAGTGGCGTTTTGGCTTGGCTTAAAGATAAATCCAGCCCTCTGCTTGTAACTGACCTTTGTACATCCTCATGTAAGGGCAGAATTTGTACAAATTTGAGCTCTTCTCACAGTTCAGTACAAATCATGCTGTCTTTCCTGAGGGAGACAGAGATACAAGAGTACTGCAGGTCAGGGTTGTGGTGCATTGACAGAGCTACATAAGGAAGCTTGTAGAATACCTGATTTAAGTGTAAGATTCTTACAGGGCTTTCAGAGAGGAAGAAAAACAGTGTGGTTGTCCACAGTGTTTCTCAAAGGACTTCTACATTAAGATTCTGGAGACAGGTTTGAGTTCACCTGGTCCTTTGCCCCTCGCTTGCCTGATCACGGGAGGGAAGGCCACATGGCAATCAAGAAAGGGACTGCGCGTTGCAGTAACTAATCAAAAATAAATCTTGGCAGCCTATTCAGTGAAAAGGAATGAAAAAGCGGAGGTGGCAGGAGGGGCTTTCAGGAAGGGTGGTTGTTTTCTCCTGTAATTCAAAGAAAGAGCAGCAAAACAAAAAAGGAACTAAAACAACAAGGACAAATACAGTGTGTGGAAAAAGCCTGTTGGATACTTGTCTTTACACACCAACTCTCTTAATCAAGAAAACAGCTTAAATATAACGAGTTGTGCAATAGTACTGCAGTTTGCTGGCAGCGCCCTCATCTGTCTTCTCAAAATATTTGTCACTGGTCCAGGTGTAAATTAAAAAAAAAAAAAGTAATAATCAGCAAAGTGAAATCAGAAAAATATCTCCCATATGATTATGCCAATAGGGTGATGTTATCTGCTCCACACACACAAACCCACAGGAGAAGGTGACCTTTTCTGCATGGACATATCCAGGGCAGGTGACCAGGCACAAAAGGATGTACTCACAGGTTTCGGAAACACGTACTATAGAAAAGCTGCCAACACCTCCCAAAGGGCAAAAGAACTGTACCATATAGAACCATTTCCCTGAGTCAGAGTCGACCCGCAGAACCAGCAGCTGGACCTAACAGCTAAATAAATATCTGCGTAGGAAATTTTGAAATTCAGAGACATTTTGAAATTAAAAACTACAATGTTTGTTTTCAGGCTGTTCCAGGATGTTTAGGGAGGGACCAAAGCAGACATAAGATTGCAACTTTGTGCTATCACAATTTAGTATCTTTTTAGCAAGAAAGATTTTGTGTGTTTGGTTTTTTTAAAAAACATTGAAAAATGCTGACTCGAACTGTAGGGGCCAAGACCAACTTCACTTCCTATTAAGAACTTTCATTTCAACAGGCAAACCCCGTCTGCCATGAAAAGACCCACCAGGCTGATTCTTGTGTTCCAAAAACCCGGAAATGCCCAACATATCCAAGAAAAGACCCAATCTCTCAAGAAGAACTTCAAGTCCAGAAAGGAAGAAGGTAAACTTTCATGAGGTGCCTAGGCACTTCTCTAATGTTACTGACTATATGTAGAACATGCTGAACTCTGTAGCGATGATGAGCAGCGTCAAACGCTCCAACTGATGTGAAGCTTCATCTGCTTGAGACCTGCCATAATTTGGATGGCGCTAGCTAGGTTCTGACATCTAGAAGTCATGGTCCAGATCAGGGGCCACTGTGTTAGACGCTGTATAAAGCTATCATGAAAAGAAGATTGGTTGTCATATTGCAGCAATGTCACATTGTTGTGTGATTTTTTTTGTTTTTTAATTGGAAAAAAAAACCCTGCAGTTATCCAATGCTCTAGGCGTATGTACAAAGCACGTTTAAAAATACAATAGGCATTCAAATGGGAACATTATTAATTAAAAGCCTCCACGTACTGTACAAATGAAACGTTCTTCTCTCTACCTACTCAAGTCATTCATTCAGAAAAATCCTGGGAAAATAGTTAGGCTTTGCAATGTGCCCCATAGGTCAATGTATTCAGGCTCCGACAGACCAAGTGGGAGGAGTGAGTTCCAGAACGGGGAAATCTTCATTGCGAACTCCCTCTCAAAGAGACTGCGTTCAGAAATGTGCACAGCACGCTTACAGAAAAATGGCTCTAGCTCTTTGCCCAGCTCAAATTTTAAATGAGCCTTTTAATATATGTATATCCAACCAAGGAAGAGATGCTGACCTATGCTCCTGTCTGAAGCACAGCAGTGGGAAGGACTTTGAAGCCCTGTAGGGTTTTCAAACCCACAGCTTGCCTGCCTTTTTTTTTTTTTCCTACTGTATATATCCGTATGGTATAGATTTATACCACAACAACCCCTTTTCTCTATGTTCAGCTAGCCCATGTCCCCTTTATTTAATACCAGTGGCATCTTTGAGAATCAGACTGTCCCTGGGCAGCTCACTGACAGTATGTTACAAAACATATCCATGACAGCTGGTCTCACAACTATTTACTTTTCCTACAGTCCCGCATCAAAAGTCCCCTTTTAGTATAGGGATGGGTCAAACTCTGGCTGCAGAACCCAGAGCCAAACCTCCCTTGTGCTTTAAACTTTGGTGTTATATTTCAGATCCATCCCCTAAATCAGACTGGCTTTCAGTGTTCAGATCAGAACAATCCCTATCTTATTTGCTTGCTGGCTGCAAAACAGTAGGAAGATTGTCAATACCCTGCTCAGGCCCTAATTAAAAATCCAAACTCATATTTAATATTTCAAACATTATTTAAAATATATTAAGATAGTCGGTCTATTGCTGTTGCTCATTACTCTGTCGAAACCTAATATTAGTAACAGCATGTACAGAGGACCTGGAGCATGAATTAATAATGAGGTGCTTGTGCTGGAAAACATGCGAGAGCCTGGTTCCCTGAGCTGGCAGACATCCGGCAGAGACTAGTTTGCTCTTCTCTACACAGTGATCAAATCATCTGCTCAACAGAATCATCAGGAAGGAAAGTATTTCTGATTAGTTTACTTCCTCTGTTGTGTTTTTCTTTTTTTTTCCCGAAAACGATGAAGACGACAGGCTATCAGAAATGAAGGGGGCCACGTTGGGGAAAAAGTCTTTAAACCATGGCATTGCACTACTGAACAAATGGTAGTAGTGCTGGGATCTGAGATTGATCCTCAAACAGATGAGGACCCCCCCATGTCCTCAGCCTGCCCTCACCTTATATGTGAAGTCTCTTCTTGAGGCTTTTAAGGTGAGGTTTTAATTAACTTTTCTCACTTTCTCATTGTCCTAACAGAAAACAAATCCAAGTGAGAATGTAGAGAAAACACTTGGCTTGTTAATTCTCCTGGCCTGCACCTAAGGTGTTGGAGTTGTTTCTGTAGGTACGAGCAAGGACTTAGCAAATGACTGATACCTTCAAATGATGCCAGAATCAGGAAAGATGTGCAAGTGAGAAAACATCCACATCATTTGTAGTATGCAATATATATATATATTTATATATAATGTGTATGTCTCTATAAAAATATATTGTAGCCAAATAAGCTATATTTTTCGTATCTATAATAATACTACAGCTAGATCAATGATGTGGTAGAGAGATTAGGTGTATTTATTGATATATACATGCCTACTCCCTTCTTACGCATGCTTTGCAGGAAGTTGGCTCTCATCTGTCCTCATGGTGCCCCACGCTGGCCTCCTCTGTCTATGCACGCTTTTCTCCTCAGTGTGAGCCCAGCTACCTTTGTGCTTCCTCCGTGCATGGAGAAATGCCTTCAACATTTGCAGAAAACAAATAAGAGTTATTGAAGCTGTTTGTGCCCTGAAACTTTAGCTGTGCCATAGTCTTACACACCCTTTTCCTTTAAGATGAACATACTGTTACCCACAGTGCAGCATTCAGTTCTGTAGCTACTGCCTTGTTCTCGTGCTGTAAATTAAAAGGTGTGAAGGAGAAGGAAATTTTCCAGAGTAAATGAGAGAAATTATTACATAATTTTGTGTAATTTTTGATGCAGGAAGCAATTTTCTCGGTGCACCTGTTGGGGGGAGAAACAAGGCTGCTTCAACCATCAATCTGTGGGACCTCAGAGCTCAGCCTGAAAGCAAAGGTGAAATGAAATACGAAAATTGCAGTGCAGCAGAAGAGGAGTCGGCTATCTGAGGGCCTCTGCTGAAATCCCATCTTTCGGGTAGGGTTTCTTGTGCATTTTCGTGTTTTGGTCACCTGACGGTAGCTCTCTGGCCTAATTGGTTTCCTAGTTAACAGACTAAGTAATGATGTAACCAGAGTGTGTGGGAACCAGACCTGTGTGACAGATACAAATTTTCCCAGCCATACTAATTTTGCCTGCTTACCTGGTTCTGCTGCTGGTTATCTGGAAACTTGAACTACTTAAAGGATATAATGAGCCTAGCAAGGGTTGAGAAACAGCGTAGTCATTTAACATAAAATTATCTCCAGCTGCAAAATATGGTAACTTGCAAAGTCCAATTATTATTGTTACTAAACAACAGTATCTTTCAATAGATATGGTTGCATCTACAACTTTTACTTACTTTTTGTGTGGTTGGTTGAAGTGAGAATTAGTTGTTTGTAGCCTAAAGGAGCAGATCAATTCTGTTAAATTACAAGTATGTCTCAATAACCTCTTTCTGCTCTTCACTGTCTGCTGTCCCTGAGCGCTCTCACACAGTGTTGCTAGTTTGTGCTGGTGATGTTGTAGATGAAAGTTGTTGCTATTACTTGTATGACAATAAAAGGGCTTCAGAAAGTCTCTACCTAAAATCAGGGTCCTGTAAAACTGGGCACTGTATAAATGTATAATAGGAAACAGTCCTCTAAATGCAAAGTGGTTGCATTCTAAATGCTTCAGACAGAGCTGGTTTGATCGAGAGGAAAGCTTTACAGCCTCACAGCTGAGCCCCTAAGACAGTAATTTTTAAAATAATCAGCCTGAGAAACAGCCTCATGTAAAATAAAATAATTGGGAAAGGGAGGTGAGAGGGAAAGGGAACACCTGACATGTAGGAGACCTGACCAGCTTCCTTCTCCATGTGTTGGACAAAGAATGAAGGTCTTAAGACTTCTCTCTACCATAATGTAAAATCCTAGTAACTACATACTGGGAAAAGATGATCTTGGGAACAGCTTGAGCTGGGGATGTGCCTGGCACTTGGCATTTCTGTGGTCCTCAGGCAGCTCCCATTTGCCCTTGCAGAAGGACCATGTCTCTGTACAGCAGCTAAATGTTTTATAATGAGTTGGGGCACCCAGGCTGCCGCTGGATGGGATATAGAGTCTGGAGGAAACTTCACTATCACCCTGGTTGTTATTGTTCTGCTGCAAAATACAGCCAGTATGGCCTGTCTCTCATATCCTTTAATAGAGTGGAAGAAAGTTTTGTTTGTTTGCACACATCTAGATGTTCTTCCACTTTGCGTTCACAGAAACTGAGAGCAGAAGCAAAAGCTTGCCTCCTAAGGTGATGTGAAACTGTTTTATGTTTTCCTTGAAAACAGGACTCTTAAATGTGATGACAGAAATTGTGAAAGTAGCAGGGCTTTGCATACACTTGGTGTGGTTAAGCCAGTCAGTAAACGTGATGCTAAAAAAAAGACACCCCACAGTGTTTCAGTATCTTTCTATTTGAAGTTTATACGATGCCTAACGCGTATGCAATGGATCTGGGGCCTGACATCTATTTAAACTCTTTGGGAGCAATATCAAACATTAATGGGGATTAGTGTTAGAACTGGTGTAAACATAGCAAACAATCTGCTGTAAGTGTATGCTCACGTTTCCATATGTTATGTAGGTAAGCAGAGCCACTGAAGAGGAAAGAAACCCTGAGAGGTAGTTCTCAGCTAACTACTTCTAGGACTGGTAGAGGCAGACACTAGTAGGGCACGACTATCTCATGATACCAGTATCTACATACTCATAAAATGCTCTGTCTAGAGCTGTAATTTAGTTTTGCAAAAGGTAAGAAAGATTTAGAGATGCAATTCCATTGTGCAAAACCACTAAAAACCAGATAAAAATGATTTAGTACTTCCAGGTGCACTGTAATTCTTGGCAGAAAAAGCTAATTCCAGGTGTGTAACTTCAAAAAAAAAAAAAATCCAACAGAAATCCAACCCCGTTGTCAAACCTGGATAAAACCATCAAGTTAGAAAAATAGAAGTTAAACTAGGAACAAAGTCCAAAGTACAACTGCGGAAAGACAGCCTCTCCATTGAAGAAATTATTGCATATAAGTGAATCTCCCTATTACTTAAGTAAACATAGCTTGATTCTGGGCAATATTTCAAAAGAGATAAAGCTTTGGCATGCATGAGCACATAGAAAGATGACATACTCGCAGTGGGAGGTATGAGGTGGGGTTTCCAGTAGTGCCAAAATTTCTCTCACACATATATACTTAGGGCCAGATCCAAAGCTGCTGAAGCAAAGAGCAAATCTTTCCACTGTCTTCAACTGGCTTTGTATTCAGCATTTACTCACGCTAGGAGAAAGGGAAAAATACACATTTGTTTCCTTATTTGTGGCCAAATCATTTACACATTTTTCCTTCTCCTTTTCAGCCTGGGGAACTCTTGTCATTGACTTCTTCAGGGGCAGGCCCTTAATCAACAGATCAAAATATAAGCTGTACCACAAAATGGAAAATAATATTATACCAGCTAAAGTTATTTGCTTCAGAAACACATGTGGTATGGGATATTATTATTCCATAATAGAATACACATTGATTCATTTGACACTTTTTTTTAAAAAGAGCTTTTATTTATATGACGTGTTTATGGACAAATATGCATTGAATGCTTTTTAAGTCCTATTATGGTTTGTTTTTATTTCCACATGTTCAGATGAAATGACCGTTACTGGGACTAGAAACCTACAACGCTAATGGAAGCTCTTATAGTTGGTGCCAGTTTTATATCCTGCAGGGGTAGTTGCCACTATATTAATATCCTGCAGGTCAAGTTAAATTTTTTTTTTTTTTTTAAACCAATATATTTTGCAGGTTTTATGCAATTCGATACAGTGTCACACTTAGTACATGCCAGTTTTGCGTCTGAATTAAGAGTCAGGGAATTGTACCAGATCAGACCTCCGAGTAAGTAGGTTCTGAAGAAATCCTTGGCCACACAGAAGGAAAACGGACACGGTAACCCTGTCTCCCAAAGGTACATGTGAAAGCTCTTTAGGAATCAGAGTACTAGCTGCAGAAGAGACAAATTTGTTGGGAAAGTCTGGTTTTCCCTAACAGCTGGGCTTTCTGCTGCCATCCGTGATCAGCGGCTGGGTGTGTGGCAGTGCATTTGGTTCAATTTGCTGCTGTGAACTGTTTTTTCCCTTGCTATAACCTCGATTTAACAAAAAAGGATTTGAGAAATCCAATCCTTTCTCAGTCACACGATCTCTCCCTGGCTTTCAGTACTGCTGTCATCCACAGGAGCCTAGAGAGTGCCATAGCTGTGATAACACATGGGCATTTCTGTGATACAGAAATAACGCAGGTGAATATGAAAACCTTTTTGCCCTTGCCTTGAGACTGCTGGGCTGGGTGGCCGTTTCTCATTGCAGAGGAGCAACAAGGTGTGACTCTGTGCACAGGGCAAAGCAATTAACAGCCCAGCTGTGATTGCACAGGGCTTTCTATAGCCTCTCTCTCTTTTTCCCACACATACTACGTGCACGTAGGGGAGGGGAAGGGGCTTTTCATTTCCTTTCTCTGCTCGCTGCTGTGATTGCACTAAGTCGGTACAGAGATCCTTATCTCGAAGCAGAGGGGAAAGTGAAATCTCCAGTTTTGTCACTGTTTGAGCGCTCTGTAATATGTAGGGAGTTCAGCAAGCACTGATTTTACTTTCATGGCATCAGTGTGAATTAGAGGTGTTTGTTCTGTCCAGACCTCAGCATTAGGGCAGACAGGGTCCAAGTGGAATAAAGGTGTAACAAACCTAACATGAAGTAATACTGCTTTGGTTTTGTGACATTGTGATAAATCTGTTTTCCTCTGAAAAACACTGAGGAGACATTTTAATTTTTACCTATCATTTCAGACTCTCCAGACTATTAAGGCTGCATAAATATTAAAGGCTTGTTATTTACATTAGAATCATTATCTTTATAGATATCAGTGCTTGTTAAATGATTCATAATGCATAATTCATTCAACCAATTCTGCCCTTTCCTCTGTTTGTTATTCACCTGCAAACAGACTTTGATTTTTACAAATTTGTTCATTATTCAAATCATTCCAGGCTCTCTTCACAAACATATTTGAGTGGTCTGCTTTGCTCAAAACCTATTGTCTCCTACCATATTTTTATCAATTTGCTTCTGTTGTTGCTTGCGGAGTGTAATTGAACATTTAATAACAGATCTGAAACTCCCCCTGACTTTAATCAAGATTTACAGCATAGCCATGGGGATTCATGCTAATGGTTCTGATGCTGCCATGCAGCCACTGCCAAGGTATGGTCTGTGGTCCTTCATACAGCAAGCTCTGCCTTTTATTCCCACTTGTTGGAAACGCAATAATTGCTAGAGTTCTGCAGCACACGGCCAGGTTGTAAAGTCTGGGAAATTAACTTGGGTGTTTACATACAAAGCAAGCGTGGCAAGATTTAGGTTAGCACAGTGTGGTTCAATGAGAGAGCACTAGAGTGAGATTTGGGATTTCGGAGATCTGGTTCAGATCTCCAGCCAGCCGATTCCATGAAGGGTTGCTTCCCCCTGTGCCTCCGTTTTCTCTTCTGTTAATTGATATCTGTGTTGCTTGAGGAAGATCTTGCTCTGCAGAGACCACCAGGAGTAAAAAAGCTCCTGGCATCTAACTTTAGGCACATATATTAAGTTGCTTCCCCGGAGATTCTTGAAAAGAGAGTTGTGAGAAGTTTCTCCATTGATTTCTGGCCTTGGGGCTGCTGTTCTGAAACATCTCCAAACTGATCCCTCAGTCCCTGTTAGAGGAATCTGGAGAGACTCACCATCTCGTAGCTTGGGTAATGCACCTGAGGAAACACTGCCAGGCTTCTGTAGTTCAGAAAATAAAGTGTAGTGTGTTTGTCTCTGATCCAAATACTTTGATCTTTAAGATAAGAACAAGGGAAAAGTTCTTTTTGTTTTCAATTCAGTTTGTCACTATTCATTGTTAGTTTATTTTGGATGGACTTCTGAGAAGTTGCTACCTGCACAAGGGGAGAAAAGAATTCAAAACAATATAGAAAAAAAGTCAATAGTAAAGAACTAGTTCATTATCTGAATCTACAAATAAATTATTGTAACAGATCACAATAATTAAAATTCATTGAACTATTTGAAGAAAAAAAATCCTATAGATATTTAGCAAAAATGAAAGTATAAATGTCAAGTTTGAATTTTTTATCATTTCAGAGAGAAATTTTACGATAAAAGAGTCAAAACTAAGCCATTTTTGTTTAAGTTTAGTTTGAAACACGATTTTCAGTTTAGTTAGCAAAAAAGACTGTTAAAATTTTCCTGGTGATTGTTCTCTCCACTATAGACCAGTCTCAATATCTTTTATTTGTTTTCTCCCACTAGAAGTAAAGGAAGAGAGATGATTTATATCAACATTGAAAGCTCAGAACTGGAAAAAATTAAGAACAAAAAACTAGAATCAGAATCTTCTCCTCTCTTCTAGATTTTCAGCTAGAAAAAAAATGACAAATAGCCCTGAATGAAATTGTCCTCTTAATTTCAAATGTTTCTCCACTTAAAAATCTAAAATGTGATTGGTTTTCCCCTCATGTTCTTCGTTTTCTTTTTTTCTTTTTTTCTTTTTCTTTTTTTTTCTTTCCCACTAATCTTAGTAATTTCTTTTTACTCTACAACCAAGGTATGGCAAAATATGAAGTTCTAATTAACAATGACAGTGACTCAGCTATTTAAGATACACGGTCACAGTCCATGTGGACACAAGCATCCTTGATATCTACTAACCACAATGCTCACTTTTAGCAGTAAAAAAATAAAGTTGACTTTTACATCGTTCACAAGGAGGAATGAAGTAAGCCTTAGCATTCCTGCAATGTTTTTGGACTTAATATATGGGGGTAAAGAACATTTACTTATACAAATCCCTCAGCGTTTCTCAGGTCACATCTGCACCCAGGCTCATGCCAGCGAAAACGTTCAGGCATGCTGGGTGCGGCACCTTGGATTGGCGTGTTATGGAGATAAAGAGTAGCTCGGATGTTTTTCTGGAGATCAGAACTCAAACTCCACCCAAGCACTGGGGGGTCTTTGGAGGAGCAGCAGCACTTCCATACATTTCAGGGCCTGGCATTGCTGTTCTCATCCAAGTTTAGACCTGCCATAATCTCAGTCTGACACACTGCAGAAAATCCATGTTTTTCTTCATACCTGTCTCAAACTCAACTGCTAGCGAATTATGAAGAGAATTGGAGCCCACAGAATACAGCAATCTCTTAAACTAGTCTCCTGATGGGTGATGGAAGCATCAAAAGTGAGAAATTACAGTACTACCAATTTTCACTAGTCCTTATTTATCTTTCTTCCTTCTTCTCTCCCTTACATCATGAGTCATCTGACATTTGATGCTTGGGGACACCACGTGTTTTTTGTCTCCCAGTCACTTTTGTCCTTTCCTCATGCAATGCATTCACACAAGCCCTGTGGTCACAGTGGAGCCCCAGCCAAAAATGGCTCAGCTTCCTTCCCAGGCTGTCAGTCAGGAAGAAAGGTTTGTTCAAGGTCTTGGCTCCCTCTCCTGGCTGGTTTTGCAGCAACTTAAAATGAGATTTTAGCCCTTCAAAAATTAGCGTTTGCTTACTGCCAATGCACACTTGAAACAAGAGAGAAGAGCATGCTAGCAATGAGACTCTGGTTTAAAAAAAAATAAAAATTAGAAAGTTAGAAGCTAATCTCACTAAAAATATAGTCATTTTAAGTAAAATTGTCATGGTTTTGATATAGACGATTTGAAAATGTCTTCCTCCTGCCAAGACTTCTTGGCATGAGGAGAATGCCATGTTCATATGAGACAGGGTTGGGTTTTTTTAAATTTGTTTATTTTTCTGGATTACCTGTATTTTTCCTCTAACCTGCAGGCTCTAGGCTTCTACTTAGTAAATGTCCCAATAAAGGCTGTGTGTTATCCTTACACAGTGGTAGCATTCCCCCTACCTGCTAATTGCTTTATTTGTCCTTACTGCTTCCGTCCCCTCATCAACAAAGGCTTTAGCATAAAGGGCAATGAGGTAGAACATGACAGGGAGACTGGGAGCCAGTGAATATTTCTGTAATTACACAGTAGCCTGGAGTAGCTTTTCTCAAATCAATTATGTAGCCTGGGTTGCCCAAAACTCTGAGGACAGAACCCTTGTTTTAATTTGCCTATGGAGTTATGTGCTCCAATAATGGTCAAAATTCTTCCCTTGTTACCTTTGATCAGAATCCACATAATTCCTTCCTTATTTTTTTAAATCTAATTACTTTATTAATAATACATTTTATTTAGCACAGCTACAAACCAATCATTGCAAAGGACTTTGCAAACATTAACAAATGATGTTTCACCTTATCTTGTTGAAAAGGTAGTTACGTGTCCTCTTGTCAATGAGGAAAACTGAGGCAGAGGATTGTAACGGAAAGTGATTAGATAGAGCCACTGGAAAAGCACCCATAAAATCCTGATAAACTGTAGTTGCAAGGTAAATTGCCAGATAAGCCAGGAACTTAACCCGGCAATCAAAACATTCAGCACAATCTCTGCACTTGCTGTGCATTTTTCAGCATTGTCTTTTTTTGGGAACTTATAATGGGCATAAACCTAGATGGTATAAAAGCCAAGTGTTGCCAGTGTCAAGAGGGGTCCAGAAGTTTTGGAGACTGTTTTTTGTTGTTGCTGAAGAGTTTACTAAATTTTATACTGCATGTAACATGGACCTTACAGGAATGGACATCTTTATTGCCAACGGATTTCACAACTCCATAAATGTCTCTTATCTTCCAAAGCTTCTAGCTCTTGTTGTAACACAAGTCAGTGTCAGAACTTCCTTGGCATCAGTGACTGCAGTTTGGCGCACGTGGTTGTCACTGCCCAGATGTGTTTCTCCTTTCTTCCTTCCCTGAGGGACACTGAGCAGAAACTGTGTACAAATGCCTGAGAAAGTCTGGAATCAGGCAAAAATTTGCTTTTGATTCCTACTGTCTTCGTAAATGAACTACCAATATGTAATGAGCAGCTAGAGTACCGGTTGTCTTGTTTAAAAAATTACTTCAGCAGTGCTGTAAAGAAGGGGAGAAAGTAGTTTTGAAGATATATTTAGAAGGCATTACAGCCCCTGCCTGAAAGGCCAAGTATCCAGGAGGCAGAAGGTGACCGGTTGTTCAATAACAGAGGCATGTACGCAATAACGGGGGTGAAGGCCTGAAGTGAAATTTTGTGCAAAATTTCGGTGAACTAAAACCCTGAAAAAATGTTTTATATTTCACTGAAAAGCAGTTTCAAGCTTCCTAGATGTTTCTAATTAACTGCAAGTAAATTTATATAAAAATATTTTTAGTCTCTTAGTTTAAAAAAAAAATCAACTCAATACCCATTCATGAAACGTTTGCGATCATAATGTGTATTTCTCAGTGAAAAAGGTTTATCTGGAAAAAACGTGTCTGGCTCTAGCTGTAACCTTATCTGCATAACCTGTAATAGAATAACTATAGCTATAGAAAGACTTTTGTTCTTTTTGGCATAGCTGATCAATTAGATGCGTAGGATGGAGTTACAAAAGCTCTTACAGTTTGCAGGAGGCTTTATGAACAGCACAGTGCTATAAATGAAGTTACGACGAGTGAATGATATTTTGAAAACTAAGTTGTTCTTCTTTATGTCATATAGCTAAAGCCCTCAATTGCCACTGACTTCCCATAGGATTCTGTGCCACAAAAATGCACATGAAGGGTCAGTCCTTGCCTTCCTGGGGGAAAATAAAGGCAATGGTGTTATACCAGTTTTATACATAGGGAGCTGAGGCACAGAAGGGCAGGCTTATTTTTATTCTGTTGTGGAGTTTGGGGTTTTTTTATACCTGGACAAATTTTCAATAAGGTTTTTGTATTAATTTCTGGGTTTGATGCTTTCACCATCACTGTATTATCTTTCCATCAGCAACCCTCATTGGTCATAAGGAACTTGCCCAAAATCTCTGAGGAGATCAATGGGAGAGCTGGGAACTGAACCTTTCTTATCTGTAATGACAGTCAATGAACACCTCTAGATAGGGAATAGATATAAACCTTCATCCAAAATCCATGTCAGGTTCAAAAACACCTTTTAAAAGACAGATAACCTACTGCAGGATTACAGTTTCAGGTGAAGCAAGCCAAAGCCAGAGCCAGAGCAGGTCCTTACTGAATAACCTGCTGTGTGCAAGGTGAAAGCAGCACAATTGCAATGCTGCCTACCCTTAGAAAGTCCAGTGATCCCATGGAGAGTGACTAATCGACTGGGAATGAACCAGTACATCCTGCAAGATTTTTTTCTAGGCCAGTTGGGTGCCAGTAAAATAGTCTAAGGAGGGAAAAGTGAAAAGTTTAGTAATTTATTTATGCATGGAAGTCCAGTAACTGGAGTCCAGGCTTGTCGGTAGAGTGTCACCTCCTGCGCCTGGGCTCCTACTCATCTCAAAAGGCAGCACTTTTTCTTTTTTGTAACTCATTAAATTTCACTAGGAAAATCCAAATGCATTATCATCCTGATATTAATTTGCCATGTTAGCCACTGCTGTAATGCCCAGGCAGTCAAGAGAGCAGAGAATAATTCTTATTTGGGAGGAGACAGTATTACACGGTTAGATATAAATCACTCCTTCAAGGATTTATAGGAAAACAATTGATGCAGTATGGTGTCCAGCTACCTCCCTAACTGCTGGTAATGCATTTGTGAAGGCTCTAACACATTAAGGATTGAGCCAGGCTCCCCCTTATCTTAGAACAGCCACCAAATGGCATTCTTGCAGTATTAACTTTCTGTCACTTCCAGCTCAAGATGTGACCTAGAGTAAAAGGCTTCCTATCTCCCCATCAGCTCCCTTAACTGCTCCCTCTCAAGATGTATGTTAATTTTGTGCCTTCATTTCGCAGCGCACAACTGAAAAAAAAAAGATGGACTTGTCTTAACACTCTTCCAATTAAAAGAAAACGTTTGTATTGTCAAAGTTAAAGCAAACTTATAGTTTCCAGAAGCTTCAGCTACTAAGGAGCACGCAGCCTTACCACACAGGTTGCAGGCAGGTGCACTGCAGTTTCTTCACTCCTGTGTATCACTACATTTGCTGAGCTAACAAAGCAAAAATAAAACAGTTCTCTTGTTTCTTTAAAGATTCGGTTCTTTTTTTGTACCCGTGTGCTGCATGCACAACCATATAACACCCTCCATCCTTAAAAAGCCCCCTCCCCCAAAAACCAAATTGATTTCTAAAACTTATGAGGGATTGTCCTTGCCCACAGCTGGAGGGTCCGGAGGGGCCGGGGCCAGGGTGACCAGAGGCTGAGACAGCAGCTGGCAGCCCGGCAGGGCCACAGCTGGATGGGGCCAACTCCCTGTTCTGCTTTCCCAAATCCAGAGGCAGAAAGGAGAGATCACCTCCTCTTCGGGCCACCCCATGAAAGGAGTTACAGACTGCAGCCAAATAACCTGCCCAAAGCAGCCTGTTATACTGGGTGTTTATGCTGATGGTCACTTTTTGCCCATCTAAAATTAAGAATAATGAATACGAGCAAAGGATTGATGAGGAATAATATATAGATACATTTCTATGTGGCCAGTCTGACCTGTGGAGATGTGCGTTTGGCTTTTTAACTGATATACATGACTTTTATTTCCTCTGCAGTGCAAGCACCACTCCAGCTCCATGCTCTTCCATGTCCCTTCCCGGTGGGAGGCGGCAGGTAGGGTTTGAGGGGGCACGGCCGCAGCAGCGCTGGAGGTTCGCCCTCTTTGCACAGCTGGCTCCGCACCGAGGGGCAGGAAGGGGCCACCAGCAGCCCGAACACACTGGGAAAAAGCATCTTTAGCACTGGGAAAGCGAAGAATGCCAAAGGAGCTAAGCCTCCCTTCGTCCAAATCTTTTACCTTTGAGGGCTGGGGTTTTTTGGGTGGGTTGGTGTTTTTTTTTTTTTTTTTTGAGGAGGAGGAGGAGGAGGAGGAGGAGGAAAAGGCGGGGGGCGGCGGAGCCGGGGGGGGGGGGCAAAAATGCTGACCTTAATTAATGGAAGGCCCACTAGACCCGAAGGAAAAGGTTTGGCTCTCAAGGCCCAGGCCTCCCCCTGAGCCTCTCCTGGGTGTAATGAGAGAGCTCAGCTTCATTACTGGCAGCTGAGGGGAAGGGTCACTGGGGCTGGATTTGCAGGGCCCTCATTGAGGGATCACTCCATGCTGAGAGGAGCTGGCCATGCTCTTGGACACCTGGTCATTAACATTGCTAATTAGCGGCCATTAATCAGGGCCCTGGGTTTTTTGTTGTGTGTCACCGGCTCAGAGGAGCCAAGTGAATAAGAAGATTGTTTCATTACCTCCACAAGAGGTGGAATGAAAGCAGTTCCCATCAGCTCAAGATGAGCTGAATTAAGGGAAAGGTTAGACAACAATTTAAGATGAGCTGCCGAAGGGGAGCTGGGGGACCTGAGCTGTCCTCTGAGAGGAAAACCAGTCACCTATAATTAATGAAATCTTCCAGAACCTCACTCTAATCACCGTGTGAGCTTCTCACCAAAAAAACCTATCTTTCGCATCTGAAGGACTCTAATTTATCTGTTTATGAAGTTCTAATCTTGGCAAGCTCTAATTCCATGGAGTTTTAGCAACAGATATATATATCTCTATAAAAATGCAAGTGCATACATAAGTACATGCTTATATAATGTGAGTGTGTCTATGTGTTTGTTCAATATATTTACCTGAGTCAGCAAGGATGCTTTTTACACAGCCAACCCCACTGGGAGGGGGAAGGGGGGGGAGGAGAACAAATCTGTACTTAAAAGTATCCTCATTGCATTTAAAAGATTTTTTTTCCTGAATTGTATATAAAATATTTATTTATCTATTCGTATTTTCTATGCTATGGCTGTGAAAATATAGAAGAAAAGTAGTGGTTTTTTCAGAGGCAGAATAATTAAAAACAAGTTCTGTTTTGGTAGGTTAAAAATGACATGGGAAAAATGGTAGTTATTGGCATACATAAGAAAAAGTAAAGAATTTAATTAGTAATCAGATTGTTAAAATGCAGTGTTTTCCTCCCATGCTCTATTGTCTAACTTTTGTGGAACAGGTGTCTAATTTTCCTAATGGGATACATTCTAATTGACAAAGTAGTTTGATTGTTTTACACCAATTTTCAGTTGCTTACTTTTAATAGAATAAACTCTTTATTTCTACAAACTAAGATGCCCTCAAGAAGGTACTTAGAAGCAGGTTTTATCTGCCTGTCTTTTTTTATAAACCACTTTTTGATTTCAAAAACCAACTAACTAAAAGCTTGATTTGTTCTGCTGATGTGTGAGAGCCAGTAACTTTTAGTCATATGCACTGAGCATTTCAATCAAGTTGTTTGCATACCCATTCATTTCAGAAAGACTCACAAAATGGATTACAAACATTTAATTGTAAGAGGAATAAAATAATTAAGGAAGGACAAGTGGAAGTTAAAAATATGCCTAAGGATTCACAACAGTTATTGGATCATTCTCATCACGGGGCATAAATTCCTTCTTGTAGTTTCAAAGGACTTTATTCATCTAAGGCACATTGCCTTTCGTAACAACAGAAAGTAAAACCATGTTTCTTATGTATGTGATTCTCTTTGTAGAGCTGTGAGGTTGGTTAAAAATGTCCATAAAACTAATCTTTGGAGCATTTCAGCTGGTCTGGAATTCTATAATATGATTTCTGGGACTTCATGGGAAAGTTGAAGGCTCAAGGGGAAATTACACAATGAACAGCTGAGAAAAAGTTGCATTCTGGCACAGAATCATGCAAATGGGGCACATTCTTCAGTTTTCTCATGACGGATTGTCTCTGAAACTACTGAGCCAAGTTGCTGAAATGCTAATGAAGGAGAAGCATCAATGAGCAGTGTCATCCTGGGGGCTTCTGAAGGGGACAGAGTAGGAGACAGAGGGAGGGGGCGAGGGGGAAGGAAGGAAGGAAGAAAGAGAGAATGAAAAGAAATGGAGCAGGAGAAGTTTCAAATATTGGGGCTGGTCCACTCTGAAAATTAAATGGAGGGGGAAAAAAATAAAGCTGTGATGAACTCTGATGAACCCTTTTGGCTTACAGAAACTAATAAAAGCACTTATAAACTGAAGATTTTGGCTTTGGGCTTGGGGGAAGTGAATGTGGGTGCTGCTAACATTGGGGGCCACCCTTCTGTTTGATACATGGGGGAGATGGGTGTGAACAGAACAGGATCCTATTGCAAAAATGTGGGGGAATGGTGCTTAATAATAGGTCTTTGACTTGGCTTTAAAAATCGTTACTATTTACTATTTTTAAAAAAACATTTTCCTGATGGCACAGATTTTTTGCACTTCTATTAGTAAAGAAAAAGTTACTTTTCCCCCAATAAGTAGCTGAGCTTTATAACCAGATACCCCAAAGCTCAGCTATGAATGCCTCCTAAAATATTTGGCTTACAAATATTAGACCTTGAAACACATTTATATTAAAAATATGCAGCACGCTCTGTTTTGCAGACTTTCAAAATCGTTCTGTTCTCACTCAAACCCCAGCATAAATGGCCAAAGATCTCAACAAGTTGGTACTATGCTATTTTGAACATCTGGCTGGAGGTTGCTTCCAGTCTGTGTTCCTATTGGCGCTGCTGGGTGCTAAGCACTTTAAAATACGGCCCTCGGCGCTCCAGATGCAACATGTGTTATTCAAGCTTGCAGAAGGGCTGTGAAAAGCTGGCGGCCGCAGAGGAACAAAATCCAGTCATCTGCCCTTTGTCCTCATTGCTGGTGAGAATAGAAAATTAGTAGGTGTCGTAAGTGTGTGTGCGGACAAGGGAGGAAACCAAACTCTCGAAGTTTGGGTCAGTGTGAGGCAGCGCTGTGCAGTGAATGCGTCACTGGACTGGCAGTCTAAAGCCCTTGGTATCAACCTCATTTATAACCTCTGGCAAGTCCTTTCACCTATTTTTGTTCCCTCTCTCACTTTTGGACTCAGTGTGTCTATTTAAATTTGTTGAAATGAAGATAAGTACCTCTTCCTACGGCTTTTTATGCTGTCCACCGGGACAGGGCGCCAGCTTTACCTGGGGGTTTTTTTGATGCGGCTGTACGACCAGCAGAGATGAAAATGGTATAGCAGAATTGCCCAAAAACTGAAATCTAAACCATGAAATCTTTCAGAACAGTTTGGGAACGACTGTGCTATATTGGGCCGACAGCTGTTAGGTGTGTTATTGTTGTATGTAATTGTACTTTAGTGGACTGCTTTAATGGTGGTTTTTTACTGCCTTCAAACCTCAGCAATACTCACAGCCTCAGTTTCACAAGCAGATTTTAAATGTGATACCTATATTTGCACATGCAAATCACTGGGTGGTGTTTGCATGCCCACATACTGCTGCTTTTTTTTTCCCCCCCCAAGTTTACGTTACCTCTTGTAGCATCATTATAGCATCTAAGCTCTCTAGGCACAGAGGAGGACTTGCGCAGTTTCCTTCATGTCACAGTGTTAGCAGGAGAGAGCAGAGAGATGCAGGCGGATGTGGGGACACCACAGCTCTCCTGCCTGCGGTCCCGTGGGCAGCAGGTTGAGGTTGGTGTCAACACACTGGTGACCTAGTTATTGCCTGCTCCTTTTGGGTTGTTTGGTATGAGAATCTTTGCAGATGGTATCGTCCCAAGTGAAAGGCATAACCCAAGGGTATTTGTATTTGAAATCATGACTAGACCACAAGGATCAGACTTGACCAGGAGCTGGATTGGCCATTTGAGAGAACGATAAGGGGAGAAGGGACTAGCTCTGGAGAAGGCACTTAAAGTACAACCAGCACATGAGAAAACCTCGTTGGGTAATTGGCCTTGACCCCCCAGGGTAGGAGTTAAAGGAGGGGAGAAGGGAGCAACTCCTCCCTCTTATAGTCTACATAGGCACACAACCCATATTGCTGCTAACCTGCAGGGAAAGGGATGACAGCAACATCAGAGCTGGACACATCTGACTATACAGCCTTTCGTACTCCCAAATGATACTAAAATAACTGTAATTAATGTGATGGATAATGGATGCTGTCCTTGCCTTCCAGGACTCATGCCACATTGGCTGAATCCAACCTCTCCGCTTGAAGCCCTGTCCTTCTATGTAGTGCTGTCCCAAAATAAGACAGGACACACTCCTATGGCCAAGGATCTCGACACCCTCCCCATCACTGCAGACATCTCTCAGGAGTGAGTCCATCCCATGCTGCTCCCAGCCGCCGCACACCCTCGGTAGCAAGCTGGGACTGTGCCAAACTAGACATTTACTCCTCCTTCATTGCTGGCCTTTCTGAAATATTTTCCACACCCCTGCAGGGGATGAAGGATTTCTCACCTTCTGAAAATCCAGCTTGTGCTGCTGCTCCATTTCACTGGTTTCCCAAGTCAGTGCCATAACTTCCTGATCTGCTGTGGAAGAATTGCTCTCTCAGCCCATCTGCACTGTTAAAAAAGCTGGTAAGTGCTGAGATGAAAATATGAGCTCTTTTCTGTAGGGTGGTTATATAGTTCTGTAACTACTGGAAAGTATGTGTGCGTTGGGAAGGTGAAGAGAAAGAAAAGCTGTTTGGGTTTTATTGCTTTGATTTAAATAAAAAAGAGATTCCTCTATAAGAGCTGGAGGTTCTTTGGCACTTTAGAAGGTTTTACGATGTTCTACCCAAGCAACACTGAAACAGTAAATGAATGAATTACAGCAAAGTAACCAGAATGCAAGACAGGTGATCGCAGCACAAAGCGGGCCGGGATAAAAAAATACAAAATCCATACATAAGTAAACATGAATGAACAAGAGGAGCCTGAAAGCACAATTAAGGCTGCAGCCTGGGACCAATGAGAAAGCATTTATATTGCAACCCAAAGTTTTGACTCTATCTAATAAAAAAAGTTTAATAACATTTATCATCTCTCAAACTGAACTTTTCCAAAGTCTGGGAATGTCTGAAAGCAGGATTTTTGCTCAGAGGGTCATCTCAAATGCTATACTATACACAGCATTATGATTACAGTGAACAAGAATTAGGAGATCCTAAAACGCGCTGACAGCCCCAAACATGCCTTATTGTGCTCCAGTGCTCCAGCTCGTATGGTACAGTCGGGAGGACCACCCACAGTTCATAACAGCCATAATGGAAAATTGTACGGGCTGGTCTAGCTAGGCATAATTGGATGGGCAAGAAATTGAGTTTTCCAGCTTTCAGAGCTGTTTACTTGACCTGTTTTAATTTTAGTTGAGATGGAATAATACGTTTCTCAAGGAAATATTCAGGCGTTGTCACTTTTTAGCCTAATAAATCTCATCTTCAGGAGTGTCTCTAAGACGTTCGCTTTTGTAATGGCAAAGAATACAAACTCTTTTGACATTACAGATTAAATTCACGATAATTGTACAGCTAACAACGTTTATACTGAACCAATTCATGTGCCTGAAACTTTCATAGGAACCAATGTGGGTTTTTTTCACCATATCATTTGACCTGCTGTCTCACACTCCGTGGGCCTGCAATTTTCTACTTCTGACATACCCTTAATGCAGGTCCTGGTGTGCCAGTGTCACCTTGAATTATGTTTATTTTGAAAGCTTGTGGACATCCCTGTTGCCCCCTCCCAGGGAAAAGCACTTTTGGACTGACTCCTGAGGACTGGTATTGGAGTGTGTTTACTTTGCTCCAAGTCCAGCAGCTCTTCGGGCTGAAACTTGGGAAGAGGCTACCAAGACATTTTTAAAAACAAATGGGACTTAAGCCACGCAACTTCTAGGCAACACAGCAGAGGCTGCAGAGCTCAGAGCTCTTATGTTCGTTCAGACAAGTATGCGTTTATGGGACAGTGTAATAATAAGGACACAGTTTGTTTTGGATGGATTATTGTCCACGGTGCCATTGAGTCATGACAAAACTCTAACACTGGCCTTTCAGCTGAAAGTTCACACCGTACCAATTTTGGAGTTATTGAAAAAGCCATAAAGAGGTGTGAAACCTAATGTCCTGACATGGGCTGTGGCCCATGAGAAGCAGGTGTCCCCAGAGTCCACCAATGCTTTGGGTGATCGTCATTGCCAGAATGAGCCTTTGGCATCCTAGATAACATGGCACAGATTAAATCAGCCTTAGATTGTTCTCATTTACACCTCAGCCATAATTCACTTTCCAGTACCCAAACCAGGCTATTCTTCAACCTTTTTAGTTCTGTGTCAGTCTGGCTTGAGGTTCTTTAAAGCTGCTAAAGCCAAACACCATTTTTCTAGCAGCACTCTTACAGCAAGGTTATTGCAGCTGCTGAGCCTTTCAAACCATTATTTTGCAATGGTCAGTGTAGCAGTAATTTCATTTATCAAAACCTGGGAGTGCAGCATATAAGAAAGATTTCAGTAAGTTATATTTTTGCAAAAATCACACGGTTGTTGTAAACCAGGAAAATAATCCAATTTTAAGGCAAATTGAAAACCTTTCTAGAAATTGAATCAGTACTGGAATCTGCCCTCCATTCTCCTCTGCCTAGAGCCACACTCATCTGCTTGGACCCAAGGTGTGTTACCAGGACACTCTGGAAGAAACTCGTCTGGTCTTCCACATGACAGGAGTTTCTCTGACTCAGTGGAAAATTTGCCTTCACTTCATGAATCAGGCTTTCTGCAGCTAAATAAAGGATCCCATTTTCCAGGCTTTTGCATAGTGTCTTTCAGCACTGCAAAATCTGTTCAGTTTATTAAAAACAATAATGTCATCAAACTGACTTTTATTCCTTTATATTCTTGTTTGAAAAATCAAACTGAGAAAAAAGCATAAACTCATTAAGCCTTAATGTAAAACAAAAGTTCAGAGCCAAATGTCCATGTTCAGTCTTTTCATTCTGCAAACAACAGTGTCCTATTAGATAGAGATAACACATAAGGGGTACAGATGACAAACAACACGTTCATAGGATCTGTATTCACTCGGAACAGAAGGGAAAGAGAAGTGTGTATTTACCAGTAATTAACATTTTAACTAGTGTTTGCTGAAATCCATAATGTGATTAAAAAAATAAGAATTCCTGGATTACAGGGAATAGCAATTACCTAAATAAAAGCCACTAAAAAGTTGTCCAGAGGTATATAATAATAATAATAAAAAAGATCCCCCTCCCCAGTGGGAAATGATTACACAGTAATCCATGCCACTTAGTCAAATATCAGAAAAGGATCCCATAGACCCATAATTAGCAATGTAACAGGCAGAGCCCTGAGAAAACAAGCTGGTCCTCAAGACAATAATCTTCATTGCTAGCACCCATCCAACAGGCTTCATCTCGAGGAGTGAATGAGGCAGGCAAGATAATAAAAGGACCTACAGAGCCAGCAGGCAAGTTCCCCATGTGCTACTTTGAGTGGCCTTCAAGGGGGTAAAAGGAGGAGAGATAGGAGGGGGCAAAGCCGTTGTGTCCCGTCCTGTGTCCCCCCCCAAAGAATGAGAAAGAAAGGAAAAGAATCCAACTTGCTTCTGCAGGAGCTGCCGAGCGACACACAACTAATTACTATGACTGGTCCCTGTTTGCAGATCTTGTTATCAGTAAAAATAATAATAAAATGAGCCCTAGCAGTCTGGATATCTGCAATTACAGTGTGAATTGCATGAGAGGATTATATGAAGTGCTCTTGGCGTGGAGGGTGGGGGACCAAGGCGCTTCAACTTGAGAGCAGTAAGCAGCTGCTTTGGGGCTTTGCACCTGCTGCTCACCAGGCTGTTTTCACCTCTAGACGAAAACAGCCTTCTCTCTCTCTCTCTGCCTCTGTCTCCTTTCTTTTCACACAGCGCACAAATGCAAAAACAGAGAAGGATTTTTACTGGGGAAAGGAAAAAAAAAAAAAAAAAAGAAGAAGAAGAAAAGAAAATGAAATCGTCTTCTTAAAGAAGTTTCACTGAAGCAACATGAGAGGCGTCTTATGGCAGTGAAGGGGAGTCTGAAGATGGAGTGCGGGGCCAAAGAAACAGGCAAGCCGGCTCCATTTTAATGCAGAGGCAGCAGACAGAGTGCGATCTGAGATTGGCAAAGTTTCAATGTAAATCCAGGGGGGCAAGGGGGATGGGGCTGGGATGAGAAGAAAGGACTCTTTTACTGTTTCATGCTTCTAAGTCCTGCCGATCAGCATAAGCTCAGCTCGACATTCTGGGAATAGCAATGAGGCACACACAACAATCAAAACACCCTAAATCTGTTTGATGATTCAGACACTTCGTGCATCTGCACCGACAAAATGGGACTTCAATTAAATAACTCGCAGATTTCCACAGAGGGGGGAAAAAGTCGGGGGAACATGAGGATTTTTAATTAGTAACTCCGAATACAAGCCGTTTTTTTAATTAAGTGTTTGCACTACCACTTTATTCTTAAAGGGAGATTTGTAAGCGCGTGGGATTGTTGTGAAAGAAGATCCTGGACAGTTTGTTCCTAACATTTTGTTGCAACCTGCATTTGCTCCTAAACAGCTTTTCTTGAACAAATGAAACTGAACTACAATTCCAAGCAAGTCGTTCAAATTAAAGCCGAGATTTTTTTTGTAAAGCTCTAAGTGCATACACACATCCATACATATATACACACAAATGTGTAGCGTCCAGGATGTGTTTCAAGGCCCTGCAACAGTTTTCCTGCCTTTCTATGGTTCAGATTACTCTCTGTGGCTAACCTAGTTGTATATGTAATTGTACTGTAGACATTATATACCTAACTGCACCATAGGCAGGGTTTAAACACCAATAGTAGAAGTTTGTTACAGAGTTGACTGAAATCCCCAAATCCCCATAGGACTTTACTTCACTGCAGTCACCACTTTGAGAGCAAACCACTAATGACTGCAAGTTGCAGTCTCTGAAAAATGATGGGTGAAATCCCGGACCCTTTGAAGTCATTGAGTGCTTTTCATTGACTACTGGGGTCAGGATTCACGCTCAAAATCTCTCGAGTGTGCTCTGGCATGGCGCAGTGATGTACATGTCTCTCTCACACGCATGCACTGTGAACCTGCAAAATCTCACTGTGAAAAGGCATCCTCTCTGCGGCAGGCCACGATTTTGGGGCCTTAGAAAACAGATCTGGTCTTTTTAGTAGACTAACCGTGTAGCGACACTAGAATGAGGGCACTCCTGTGTTAATTTAAAAACTATGACCGAAGAGGAAGGTGTGGCATTAACATATTTTTGAATATTTGTCTCTTGGTTCTTGTACAATTTTTGCTTTGGAAAAACATTTACAGTGATGTGGAAGAGATTAAAGGTTGGATTTCTTTTTTCTCTCCTGCTTTTCCTAACAGGGGTACAGCAAGGAGATCGTATTAAGAGGGACCATGATCATTTATCCAAATGCAAACAAACCTAAGTACGAGGATTTACCACAGACTGACTTTCTTTTTTAAAAATTTATTTCATGTGTTAATACAAAGACTATTTAGCAAAAGTAGAATGCTAGGATTTGCATATGAATAGGTACCTAAAGATCAACGAGATCAACTCATTAGGGCCTGAACATCTAAACATAGGAAAGTCAAAGAGGCCAGAGCTCAAGAGCCCTGCTGCCAAGATTCCCAGTGACTAATCCAAGCAAAGCTGCTAGTTTTAAATTTATTACTATTTTTCTCCCTTAACAAAAAATCCTTTACCTGAAATCAAAGCTCAGTCCAAGGAAAATAGCCTAGCGATTGTGTCTGGCACGCAATGTCTTCCTTTGCCACAGCCTTTCTCCATGGCATTGGGCGAGTCATTTAGGAGGGGATTCATCTCACCTGGCGGTAGCTGTCTCAAAGGGAGGGATTTTAACTACCTTGTCATCTGGGCTCCCTTTGGAGTCAGTGTAAAAAAGGCACTTTCCAAAGGGCTGTTTGTTCTCGCTGTAGTATCCCCTCCCAAGACAGTGTCTAAATCTCTGGCTGCAGGTGCTTATCTCGTCCTCTTGCCTACGCCAAGAGTGTCTCAGAGTAGTTTATAGTGAAATGAGTATGGAGTCTCATGTGCCTCAGTTCATCGTCTGTAAAATGGGATTAAGTGATTAATGCTATCCCTGTATCTCATGGGTGAGTTAGGAAGTGGAATATATTATAAACCATGAGATGTTCAGATATTAAAATAGTGGGAGTGATATGGATGCCGTAAAAAGATAAGGTCCTGATCCAGTATCTGTGGCAACCAAGGGAATCTCTCCTCTGGCCTTTTGTGGGTATTAGATCAATCAATCCCCAGTGACATTATCCATTCACTGCAGAGTAAGTGAAGGTATGGCCAGAATTTTTCCACCGGCAGAGAAGGGAGAGGGTATGGGAAAGCCCTGACCTTACTCTATGCTTGAATAGTAGGAAGAAGGAAAGCACAAACAGGCTTTCAAAGCTGCCTACAGGATTTGGACACATCAGCTTATTAATGTTAGCGGAAATTGGGCATCCACATCTCTGGAAATTTCAGCCTCTGCATTTACAACACAAAAAGAGCCCAACCACAGAGGAGATATTTCCCTAATCTTGGCACCACTGCAGATTTGTGTTTGAGCTTCCTTGGATTAGACCTTTAGCAAACGGCGCTGCTCGGATGTTACGGGAAGGACACGTTTACTCCTCATCCACCCCGAGGTGTAGCAGCCCAGTGTCAGGGCAGCATATTCTCATGGCTAGATCCTGAGCCTGTCGTTAAATCCGTCTTTTGACCTTGGGCAAGTCACTTAACCTCAGTTTCCTCTGACTGTAAAATGTAGATAAAATATTCCCTGCCTCACGGCAGTGTTGGGAAGATTAACAGTTAGACATTGTTCTGAGAGCCTTGAATAAGAGCTGTGAGTGCATGCAGAGTACTGTTTCTATTGGATACTGCTTTCTCTTTCTACATACAGAAGGACTGACTTTTAAACTGGCAAGAAGCCCAGGCCCGTGACTAGTAGTGTGCCCCATTTGAATGCACAATAACTACAGTTGCATGCACAAATTGGGTATCCGTGCATGGAAACTGGACACACAGTTGTTTACAGAACAGAAGAGTTTCTCTCTCGCGCTCGCTTGGAAAACTCAAGGACTTCATTTATTAAGCAGAAAAAGCAATGCCACCACTCGTTTAATATCAAACAGTTTCTAGGCAGCGTTTTCAACAGGTTAATAAGGTATAATAGAATTCCCTCCAGAGACTGTAAGGTGGGCACTTTATATTGACCTGAGTTAAAATTTCACACTCATTTTACAACCCTTGCAGTCTGTCTTCGTTTAAATGTGCCAGATGAGATCCTTCCGGGGAAGTTGAGACGGGAAAAGATCTGCAGGTATTTTGTTTGACGTGTGTAAATCAGGACTGAAATAAATGGCATAAGCGCGGTTTATCCTGAGATAAACTGCTCTTGGCTGAGGAGCTGGCACTCTTTATATACGAGCCCATAAACAAACCGCAATCAGGACAGCGTACACGTTGTGTGAGGCCTCAGCAGGGCTGCTTTGCCAGGGGTTGTGCTCTGCTGCCCTCCCTAAAGAGTCCTGGGAGGGCTGGGCGGGCAGGGAAAGCACTCCGGTCTGGGCTGTGTTGGGTGGCCATGTGCTGGTGAGCTGCGGGGATCCAGCAGCAGCGAGCCATGGCGGGAGGAAAAGAGGCTGCGTGTTCCCTCTGTGCAGTCTGATCTCCAGGCATTTTCCAGGATCATAACTGCGGGAGGAAAAAATCTCATGAATAATGTGGGGGTGAGAGGAGAAGGAAGAGGGAGCGAAGGCGGAGAGCCGCTGGCTAGGACAGTGTTGGGTTTTTTCACTCACACAGAACTCCTTATGCTACAAAAGCTAAACCTTTAGCCTGGAATATCTCATATTTCTGCATTCGCTGCTTTCTGCCTGGCTGTGGAGGTATCTAGAAGAGATAGCAGCAAGCTTTTCCATCTGCTTTCCTGTCCCATCCAACTTCAGCTTCCCAATCCAAGCTTGCTCCAAGAACATCCTACTTACATGCACCTTCCCGTGCCCCAAGCTTGGTCTGTGCCGTGGCCCCATTAGCAGCAGGAATCAATGTTCCTCTCACACCTCAGCACACTATAAGGAGATGATATTCTGGGATGGCATCAGGCCTTCTTGCCTTATTTACAGGGAAGAAACAGGCTGCATAGGTCTCTCTTCAGGGTGGGTGAGCAGCATCAGCTTAGGCTGTCCCCATCGCTACGGCTTATCTGCTTTAAGCAGTAATGCACTAATTTACTACTGTGGTAGGAATGATTGAAATATTTAGACATAATGGAGGAAGTTTAATAGGGTCTACTGAGAAACCCAGGTGTTTAGATCAGCTTAAAAATAATAACCTTCTCCCCCGCTGAGCACTTTCTTTTCACAATAAGCTCAGCTTTTATTCTTAACCATAAAGACTACCTCAGACAGGAAATTATTCACGTGATTGGTCTTTACAAGTAGCGGAGGGTTTAAACTCGGGGCTGGAGAGGTCATTAGTGGACAGCCATGTGATTAACCTTTGCTTGCCCGTTTCTTTTCACACTTTGTTAACAGCTCCCATTATTGCCCTTCTGTGTCTCAAGGAAGTAGTTTATTGACAGTATTAAAAATACATAGCTACAAATTCCAAAGAGCCCATCCTTGTGTAAAACCTCCAGTAATTTCTAGTCAGATGATATATATGGGGCAGAGCCCCTCAATTTCTGGAGAAAGGGAATCTAGAAGTGAATTTGCCCATTAACACTGGATTTGAGTTAACATCTGTTTGTTTTACCCATCGCAGGGCCTGTTCTCCAGCCTGTCTCAGAAAGTTTTATACCACAAAAAAGGCTAAGGTTTAGTTAAGCAGTAGTGTTAGTGCTTGTCTTACCGTACCACAGCTTAACCGGAGTCACACCAGACTCTCAGCATCTTTTTGAGCAGAGATAAACATGCGAAAGACTTTGAAATCTTGATCAAAATGATGCGGTCTTTACTTTCGATGCTGTCAGTTTTGATTTTGAGACAATTCATGCGCTGCTTATTTGTTTTCAAAGCAAAAGAGCAACCTGGTGTTTCTGTTCTGCACTGCACTGCGCTGGCTGTGCCCCTGGAGCTCACAGCGCGGGGCGAGGGATGGCTGGAGAGCAGCGGGCATTGCTCTGTCCTCACACCCACCCGCGACACGGTCCCCTCCCTCTGACACACACAGCCCTGGAGGGTCTCGTGCCTGGTAGGATCCCTCCCCACAGCCGCGGAAAAAACAACATCAAGGCAAAAGCGAAAAGTCACGAAAGAGGAGTAGAAGTTCTTGTGAATGTAATGCCAAGTGGCGGCATTTTGCACTTGTCTGGACTTTGCAAGTGTCTTGCATAAAATTAATAGTGAAGATTGCAACAGAAAATAAAAATACTGCAGCAAAGGCTCGGGGCAGGGGAGAGGGCTGCCTCTTTTACTTATTTATTTTGCATTGTTGTTGCGGGGTAAGTTCAAGAGGGAGGTGAAAGGGGGGAGGTGTTCAATGGGGGCCTTTCCAAAGCAAAAGGATCTTTTGGACAGAAAGAAGAGTGTCAAGGCATTTTGACAGAAAGTGGCTGAATGTGTCTTTTCTAGTTAACTTCTGTGAACTGCTGGGCATTTCCGCACACAAAGGGGCACTTTCTTGGCAGCTGAGGAGGGAGGGCAAAAGTCAGAGAGGGCAAAAGAGGAAGGCAAAGGGGAGCATCAGTTTATGAATGCAAAACTTACAGTAGAAGTTTTTTTTCAAGTAGAACATGTAGACTGAAGAAAGCCCCCGGGGAGCCGTAACTTTCTCAGCTGGCATTTATTTGGCAGAAAACCCAAGCCGCAGTGAATTTACCAGGGCTTCAGGAAGCATCCACCCACGACATCACTCAGCCTGAGCTCAACCCAGCAGGATGCTGAACCTCTTCAATTCCCCCTGAAGCTGTTCAGTGTTGTGGTGCTCAGCACCTTGCAAGGATGACGCCATAGCTCAGGACGGCTACAACCCTGGTTTGGACCTGCAAATCCCAGTGTCTGTTGTTGGCCAAGGTGAAGGCATGAAGCATGGAGATGAAAAGTCATAGAAGATGCATATGTGATCCTAGAGGTAGCTCAGGCATCAGCGTCTCTGATGTCTACATCATTTGTGGCACCCAGGCTAAATTATTTAAGGCTGGCTTAGATATGTCTACGTCTTGTTACAGGTCAGATATATCCTAAGAACTCAGCACTGCCCATCAGTTACTCTAGGCTTTTGGGTTTTAAATAAAATGGGGAAATTAAAGTACTTCGCAGAAGTGAAAACAAAAGATAACTCTAGGGACTATGAAAGCTTCCATAAAGATAAACAACAAGGAAAGCACCTTTTTTTTCTTTAGTTTTGCACACATCTGACTATTTCTTAATCCGTAACCCAAACCAGACTAGGCCTTCCTTTATGACCGCTATAGATCAGAAGTGAGGCAAGATTTGGAATTTACTATGAAAGAATTAAATGAAAAGCTATTCCAGGGAAAATGTGAGATCAATCAGTGCAGGTCTCTAGAAACAGCTGAGATGGCGCAGTGAGGAATTAAAGAGCTGTGCAAAAGCAGCAATGACAGGAACATTGGAAACAGGAGCCTCAGCAGCAGCTTCTAATTGCAGAGTACATAATTTTATTTATTCAGAGGGGAAAACCTCAAGAAAGGCCCAAAGGAAGAGGCAGCTTGCAGTTTAGTTGGATCCACAGACCCTTCTGACATTGGTCATTTATTTATAAACTGGTGGATAAGTAATTTTGTGAGGAGAGTCACAACTATATTTTGTTGCTTGGGTTTCCTCTCACAACAAAAAACTATGGTTTAACCAAACTTAATTAACTTACATTATTATTTAAGAGCAATGGGGAATAGAGGCACAAAAGCCAGATCAGGACTTATTAGGATATTTTTACTTTTGAAGTCTGTATTAGGAAGATGTATCTGGTTCAGCAGCATAAGAGCATTTTATCAACAGCATAACAGAGGTGTTAGTGATGTTTTAACAGTGAAGAGCCTCTGACCAACACATTTTAGTAATTTACCTGTATCTAGTTACAGCCTTCCAATTAAAGCAGCGTCAGAGCTTCTATGTATTCTCAGCTTTCTGAAGTTTATCATTTGACTTTAAAAATTAGCTGCTGGCTAAAATTTGTCATACAAGGACTTACATACGAGCATGTTTTAAATAACAATAATAAAACCCTACTTTGACAGCTTTATAAGTTATTACAGTGTTTCAAAAAAGAAATCTGTCAGTTTAGGTTTTCTTAAGACCCCCTGGAAATGGTGCTGTCTGTTAAACAGCAGTCCCTGACATTTGGGGATTGTTTATAAGTGCTGGGAGAGAAGCCAGGTACCTCAGCTGAGGCATGTTTCCAAAAGAAGTTATTGCAGGTGTGTTTTATTAACTCACCTCCCCATGTATTTCTTCTGCATTTTAGGTCAGAAACTTCAAGGGCTGGGTCTCCCTGGTCTACTCATGTTGTTTTAGTCTGACTGCAGTACAAGAGCAGGGTCACATTTGCACTTGGTCTTGTTGTGCCATTGTTTTGGGTTTTGGTTGGTGGGTTTTTGGTTTTTTGTTTTCTTTTTTTTTTTCTCCACAGGATAAAACACTGAAACTTGGCGGGACTTGAGATTCTTGAGAGCTCTCAGCTGGAGTTGTGCACTGTTCCTTCTTCCACAGCAGATATGTCAAGGTAGGAATATAGGCTCTACTTCCTTGCTCCAGTCTTGTACCAAAGCTGTAGGTTAGAGTCATCCTGAATTTGATCTGCCTCTGAGCAGACACATAGCATCCTGATTCTTCCCTGTCCCTGTTCTCCTGTGTTGGCTGCGAGTCACCTACTGGCCCTCAGTCAATACTAGTAGCAAAGGAAGAATTCACTCTCTGCGCTGTGCTCTGAGCTTTTATATGTGGCTGAAACATAGGACTCTGGTGGATCTTGTTGCAGGACTCTCTGTGATAACTCCTGGCTGTGCTCTTCCCAGGGATGAGCCCAGAGAGCTCCCTGGGGATTGAGTGTACTTTGGGTAAGTCTTGAGCGTGTTGTGAATCAATAGATTTGGCACTAAGTGAGACAAATAAGGAGGTTTTTCAGTCATACAGTTGTTTCTGCCCGTGAGCTACTGTACTTCAGTCTTAACCCTGCTGCTCCAAGTCTTCTCCCTGTTGCTGTTATTTGCTCCCTTAGTAAGGAGACATCCACCTGCTGTTAGCACCATTCTGAGACCCCAGGTTTATCTTAACTACAACACCCTGAAGGCAGCAACACCTCTTATTCTGAACCTTGAGGCCGCTCAGTGTCTCTGGCAGGTTTGGCATTTGCTTGCCTGTTTTTTCTGTAATTCCACAGCCAGAAATCAGCTGGGGTTTCAGTTGCTGACAATATTCACTTTTTGAGCATGTTTTAATTTAGCTATATAGCCAGGGCATGTCTAGGCAGGTGTAAAAGGCTGTTCCTTTTTCCTCGTGTTGGCTAATGTGACTTAAAATATTCTAATCTGAGCAGGGTTTTGCAAGTGTACTAAAGTTTTAGAGAAGGGAAAGTCTTTTCAAGCTACCATCACGGCACACCTTGGTATTTTAAATGCACAGAGACCACATCTAATACCTTAGCAGTAGGCTCACAGCTGTACAAATCTGACTAGACCAACTGCAAAACTGGTTGCTCTTCTGACACAACCTTGTGACTAAGCTTTCCAATTGTGAGGTTGGTTTTGTTAGTTTTTATTGGTTTTAAGGTCTGGTTTCTGTTACATTTGATATACCTGTTATAATTTGGAAGGGTGACTCAGGCTGGGAGGGTTCAAGTTGGGATCTGAGCTTTGCCACAAGATGGTGTGATAGAGAAGTCCCTTCAGCCACCTGTGTCTCCCCTATTCTTGCTGTAAAAGTGGGCTGACTACTTCTCTGCTCCCCACTTAGTTGAAAGCTTTCAGAAGGATGCCCTTCTTACTGCGTTGGTGGGGTGACTTGCTTGGCTGGGTTTTTTTGACTGATACCTCTAGCTTTTGCTATAATGCCAACATTAAGTATTGAGAAATGAGTGAGACAACGCTTCTTCCTATTCTGTATAGGATACACCATATCGCAGTGCTGAGTATTTTTGTTGAGAAGAGATAAACAGCCCCGATGCTTTTGCATGGGGAATGGCTACAAAGGAGGGAGGAAGGACAAGATTAATTTTTTTGGCAGTGTTTTATTTTGAAATCCCAAGCTGAATGGTTTGCACTAAGTTGCTAGCAAAGGGGAGAAGAGGTGCCAGAGTCTAAATACCACAGTGTTAACGCAGTTTCATTCTTTTTTTATTATTATTCCTCTCTATCTATTTCTGTCCTGAAAGTTATATTTCCAAGCGTATTCTGTGGCATCAATATCTGATGTGTACATGAGATGTCTGTGTGTTTCTACCTAATGCCGAATTTTAATTGCATTTTTAATATCTTCAAAAAAAACCAAAACTTTTTTATAACTGGAATGTCAAAATATCAAATCAAGCTGGGTAGGACCTCTGTATTTCACCCTGGGTAGCACATGCTTTGGGTGCTATGGGACGTCCCTTCTCCAAGCACTGCCTACAGCAATGGGCAGTACCAGATGCTTGGCTGTCTTTTCCACAGCCCTTTCTTAGTGTGCTTAATACTCAGACTGTCAGGACAAAAGCTGATTCAGACCAGCTTGATGCTCAGGTATACTGAGAACTAAACCACGGGCAGATACCATCAGAACACATTTCACTTGTGACCTTTCACAGCCAATGAATTAGAGGGATTTTCCTTTGCTGTGGATCAAATTTAAAACTACTTCCCAGGAGTGAAAGGTCATCGCGTAGAGTCATGATATCCAGTTAAATACAGCTAAATAGAACTCGTTAGCATCACAATGAATCAAGTTATATATTACCTGGTCTGGAGGATGACTGAGTGGTGTAGAAGGAGGGGGAGAGCAAAGGAATAGGTCCCTCGTCACCCTGAATAAAGCACTGTAATAGCAGAGGAAAAGTACAAAGAGCAGAATTTGACTAAATCTGCCCTTTAAATCTGTTTCTTCTGGCCAGCAATATGAGTGGTCAGAAAAACATGGGAAGTGTCGCATAAAGGATGTATTCTCCTTTTGCCATGTTTGCATTCGCAGGAGTTGCAAATCCATCAAAGTGAGAATATACAATTTACCAGCTGCCGGCAGAGCTTTGATCTTCAGATACAGTCTGCACCGAGGAAAAAGGAAATCCAGTGATCTCACGTCTGAAATCAGATTCCCTTGGAGGGGCAAACTGCACCTCTAGACACTATCTGATTGGCAGAGGGACCTCATATATAAGTGGATCTGTGACATCTTTTATCCTTCCAAGCCATCTCCCTTCTGGGGAGTATTTCTTGCTCTCCAGACCTTTCCTAATGACTGTTATTTCAGCCTTTCTGTTTCTAGTTATACTTCAGGAAGGTTATTTTCTTTAGAATGAGTATGAAGGTGTGTGGCTCTTTCCTCAGCATTGGCAGCAGGTCAGGGGATGTGAAATGAGTGCAGGAGTTCTTGGGAAGTGCTTTGGGATTTTTGGTGAAGAGGGAGGGGGTGTAATCTAGACACAAAACGTAGCATCATTGTCCTGTGAAGTGAATAGCACATAGTCAATCATTTACCTTGGTGATCTGGCTTTTTTTTTTTTTTATTTTCTCTCCCCTATTTGGTATGGTTGGGTCTTTGTATTCTGTTTTCCTATTTTCTGGGGGAGGGATGGGTGGATGAGATTAAAG
The DNA here is from genome assembly GCA_013398295.1 of Chionis minor. Lineage (NCBI taxonomy): Eukaryota > Metazoa > Chordata > Aves > Charadriiformes > Chionidae > Chionis > Chionis minor. Next base: position 332,459 of record VZSF01007165.1, read on the forward strand.
AGAAGGACTAGCTCCTTTGTTTGATTTAATTGAAGCACCATTTGAATTTTCTCAACCTTTTTTTGCGAGTGGTTCCTTTGCTTTATATATACTGCTTTGACTTTTCTGTGCTTAAGAGCTTAATGCTCATAATAGCCAAGCAAGTTACTGTCATTAGTAGTCAAATAGAGCTGGGCATCTACAGAGCTTCTTCTGCTGTTTAATTCAGAAGGGATCATTGAGATCTCTGCTCTGGCTTCCAGCATAAACTGGACTCTGCACCACTGCTCTCAAGAAACCCACCTCAGCTAGCACGTCCCTGAGGACAGGCATCTCTTCTTGATGTGCAGACTTCAAGCCATGGATGAGCTGCCATTTTGCTGACATAGATGGTACTAGATTTCTTCTCTGCCTCGTTAAGCAGAACCCAAGATGGGGAAAACGTTAAAGATATAAATTGGATTTTCAGCATCTTGTGGCCACAGTGCCCTGCTTAAAGATATTCTCAAACTCCACTCACTCCTGCTTCAGTCCATGCTCTCCTGCTCCCCTCTCAACACCAGATCCAGCAATCTTCTGCAATGCAGGAATCAGGGCAGACACCCCTCTGAACAAAAACAAACTTTTGTCCAAGTTGTCTGAGTGTGTCGGTATGTTAGCAACTGTTTTGCTCCCTGCTGAAGCTCCTGGAGATGCTGTGGTGTGATCCAGCATGCAGCAGTGCCTCTGCTGGCTGTTGAGGCCATGTGTCTGTATTTGGAGCCCCAGAACTAAACCATGCCGTTCCCAAGCTATACAGTTGAGGAAAAGTTGGGAACCCTCACCCCACCCTCCAAAGGAAATTTTTTCATTTCTTGCCCCAAAAATGGTACGCAAATCATACCTGCAAGCAGTATGTTCTGGCAGCTGAAAGCAAGCATGTGGGACAAATGGGAAGGAGCAATACAGAAAGAGGATCAGTAATGAAAATTCACATTTATGCATGCTAAACCAGGGATTAGCCACAGTGGGTGTAAATTATTTTATTAACATACCCAAATAAACCAATACTCAGTGCTAGCTGTCCCTGTCTAAGTATTTACAGTGATTCACTGAAGAGATCTTAACAGAAGATGGTCCTGGAAGAAGTCTAGAATATTTATGGGGTTTTTTGTTTGGTTTTGGGCGGTTTTTTTGTTTTGTTTTTAGAAGGAAAGTTCTGTTTTAATGACTTCCAATAAACCTGCCATCCATGTACTGGAAATACCTCAAAATTTCCACCTCTGCCTGAGGCAAGCTCCACTGCAGTTAGGCAGTGCTGATTTACACCGGCTGAGGTGCATGATTTTATTTTATTTTTATTGGGGTTTTTTGTCCTTGGTTATAAAAATTTTTACTAGCTGGAGGAGATCGCATTCCATTTGGGAGCTTGCTTTATGTTCTTCAGATAGGAAATCATCACCTTGGTGTAGACAAGTTTTAGCATTTTGGCATTGAGAAAAGAGGGGGCTGGGAAGAGGACCAGATTTATACTTCCTAAATGAAGCACTTCACTGGATGGGGAAATGCCTCCAGCAGAAGCAGGCAGAGGGAGCCTGTTCTGTCGGGAACATCTGGAAATAGAGACATATGTATTGCTTTTCTTCATCTTTCCAGAGCTGCAGGGAAATTCTGGCCCAGAAGACCACTGCCTGCTCTGACACTGAGCTCTCCCCGTCATCCACAGCCGCCTCCTTTCCCACAGGCTTAACCTGCTGAACACGGGCATTTCCCAGGCTAAGGCCACCTGAACAGGTAACGTGATACAGTGATCTGTCATCTTCAATGGGGTAATCGGCCACCTCTCTCTACCCCCGTTTTTTAATGAGGAAATGATCTTCCTCCCCTGCTTTTAATGCAATGTATCTTTTTGGATTTATAGAAATGCTGTGTACATCTGAGCCACTGCTGAGTGATTCTATCACTTTGGTTTATCTTAGAATTATTCTGCAGTTTTGTGGTTTCTAAGGCAACCACACTTTTTGAATGAACTGCAGAGTAAATGAAGGTATCCAAAATATGTGACAGTTAAACCTACATGACATGCCTCTGCTATACTAACCACATGCATGCAGCAGTTTAGTTCCTTAAACATTTAAGGCTAAATGGTATCTTGAGTTCTCACAGAACCTGACTTACATCAGCTGAGAGTCTGATTCTTGTTGATATGGGACACGGTTGGTTGGTGCTTGGTGTGGCCAGGCAGGTGAGCACTGTGAAAGACAAAGCAGAGCCCTGAGGATAATGGGCTGGTCCGTAAAGGGTTCACCAGGTTCACGCACCCTGAGAATTTTATCGTGAGCGTTGCTGTAAGCGTGGTTAAGGGGATGAAGGTGTTTGTTTATCTGGGGAGGGATGACTCTTGGCGTCAAGGTGCACATCAAGCCACTTCAGTCATACCCAGGCTTCCTCTTTGGCAAGGAAAACTTCTGGTGCGGGCTTTCATCTGCTTCCGTTTTATGTGGTTCAGTCCTGGTGCTTCTAGATTCCTGCCCCTCCCCCAAAAAAGAAATATTTGTTTAATAGATTTTTGCATTGCTCTTGCATTTCCATTTTTAGCAAATGCAGATGTGCTCGCTCTGATGGAACCTTTCATTTTGCTAAATGGGGAGAAGGATTTTTTGCACACACCAACTGAGCTGCAATTAGGATTATTACAAGAAATAGATCCAAGGAAGGTTCCTGTATAGACTAGGTCCGAGGTTCCTTGGCAACAGATGGGGGTGGGGGGGAAAGATGACATTTTTTTCATAATATTCTTTTTGCCGCATATGTAATCTCTAGTTGGGACTTTTCCCTTTAATTTCTCTTCCCAAGAAAGCAGGTAGGTGTAACTATAGGTATTCCCCTGAGCCTTCTCTTAATGCCATAATAACAGAATGGGACTATTCAAAGATGTGCTTGAAATACTCAATCACCAATTCTTCTCTGAGCGGTCAAACATTATTGTGCCTTTGTTCTTGCTTTCAGCTAAACAAAAATCCCAGGCTATACCTACCAAAACATTGGCATTTAAGCTGACTGCCCCAAGAGTTAAAACATAGAAAAGCATTTCAGTTTCCAAACCTAAGCACATGAAGCATTCACTTTCCTTAATCTAAAGTGAGTTCAACAGCAATTTCTGAACCTATTCTGTGGCATCCTCGCAGTGTTTTCACAAAAAGCCAGGTAACCCTTGCTGAACAAGCCAGCCTGTAAAATTGCAGCAATTTCCCGAGGCGCTGGCATGGCATGCAGTCACCAGGCTGAATGCAGCTTGGTGCATTCAATTGACATAATTTCCAGGTATCCAAAATGCCACAGTCTCAGAAATGGAAGCGTAGAGAGTGATCGGTTGAATTCTGCCAGGCAGTCACGAGGGTGAGAGTGGGCTTGGACCTCAAGTCTAGACTAGCAAAACCTGTATGCTGAGGAGCCTGGGAGGACTTGCCATTAGGGGATTTGCTCTGAGCCATCAGTGCTGCAGCTCGTGAAGGCTATGAAAATAATCCTTAATGGGTGGGCAGGAAGGGACCCCTTTAACTCCTAGAACTTGAAGGAAAACATTTTTAGGAGGGAGGCTTATTTTAAAGGCCTCTGACCTATTTTTCTAAGGGAGCAGTCACCACCTTTCCTAAAATGTTTGGACAGCCAAAGGACTAAAAGGTCTGAGCAGCTTCTCTCTGCTGAGCAAACTCTAGAGACGGCACTTCTTTACGCAGGTTTAACAGTGGGTGGTAAACATAGAAAAATGTCTCTTCCCTCGCATCGCAACATGATGCGTCATGTACAGCTTGTCAGGGAACAATGTCTGGTTTATGTTTGCTGCCAGGTATTACTGCAGGAGGAACACCTGATCTGGGATACTTTTCTCTTTTTTTTTTTTCCAGGTAATTAGCGGGTGGGGTTATCTACACTAGTGCAAGTATTTGAGGATTAGCTACAAATCATTCAGCAAAATTGGGAGCATCACTTAGCAGAAACTCAAAATAGTTCCTGCTATGTGCAGTAAATGCTTTTCTGGCTTTTTTTAAGGTAGTCATGTGGACTACCCCAAACTTCCCCTGAACCACTCTGATTTCTCTAGAAAAGAAAGCAGATCCTTGCAGAGAGAGTTAGAACATAGTTAACTCAGTATCTTGTTACAAAACAAGGTAATTTCTGAATTTTTAATTTTAGGATTTCTGTTCATTGAGGTAGTGGCGGGGGGACGGGACTGATAGCAGCACGATCTTCACAGCCTATTTTCATGTTGGAACATCAATGGAATCTCCCCACACGCCGCCCATATGTGCAGGTCTAGGACTATTATAAAGAGTTTTACACCATTCAAGTAATTTCCCAGATAAATTTCCCTTTAATATATGTTACTGTATTTCCATATAATTATATATACACATATAGCTAAAGACAGACTGCATTGGTTGGGACAAATTGAATGATAATGCTAAAATGAATATAAAATTAATAATAATACTAAAAAGCCTTTGTTCCTCTACAGCTGAGGGCACTTGGTATTTTGCAGACCTGGCCTCCTAAGCAGTCAATACAAGGCTAGATGATAAAAGTGTGTGTATGGCAGTGTGGTAGTCTCTTTTGACAATCTTTTTCTGCAGCAAAATAAAATTATTCTGTTGCTACACGGAGCCCAGCTAAAACCAATAGCATGTGCCAGCATCTATTTTCACCAGGTGTTGTGCCTTCCCAGGAGGTGTTGGTAGCACCATATTCCCTAGAAGCCCAGAAGGCTCTGCTGTGTTCGTCTGGCAACAGATACTGCCAAAATTAAGTCTCAGAGTGGAAATTGCCTGTTCCCACTGAAAGCCTCTTCATTCAACATTTGTAATGACCAAGTCTCCTCCCAAAATCCTCCTCAAAGACCTGAATGTACTGAGCTCCTAAGGTTTCCCCCATAAGTCTAGTTCTCCAGCTCCAGTATGATTTACATGGTTCTTTTCTGAACTTTTTCCACTGTTTCCAGATACACAAGTGGACCTCTGAGCTAGATATATTTTTGCTGTCATGATCTTGGTGTAGCTCTCTACAGAGGCGGGATCTCCTCCCCACCTCTAACTTGATACATCCATTCTCATGCACAAAGAAGACACACTTGCCCTTTTAGCTGCAGCTTTGCATTGAGAGCTCACGTTGAAGCTGTTATCTCCACTGACTTTTTTCAGTCTCGCTCAGGGTCACTTTTTTCCAAGACAGAGTCTTCCATCTTATAGCTGTAATCTGCCCTCTGGGTTCCCAGATGTATCACCTTGCATTTGGCTGTATTATGTGCAGTCAAACTGAATCGCAATCGTTTGACCAGGACATTCGGCTCACTCTGTAATGGTAAGCAATCCTGGTGATGGCTGCTGAAACGTTATCAGCAAGAATTGTATATCGTCACCCAGACTGTTCGTAAAAATCTTTAAATACTGCTAGACCATAGAGGAATACTTTCTTACTTTCTTCCATGCATCTCTCCAAAGGTATCCTGCTAATTGGTATTTCTCCCTTAAAAATTGCAGCCATCACAAAGATGGTTTCAAGATATAGAAGTATATACTATGTAATTCCTGTTAACAGAAGTTTTAACTCAAAGCTTCACCTAGAGTAGAAAATTTCAAGAACTCTGTGTTAACAAACTGTCTTCAGAAGCCTGACCCATAACCCTTCTTCCCTGCCACCCCCAAAAATATCTCCCAGACAGGTTTGCTAATTCCTAACCTGTGTCAAAAATACACAGATACATACACTGGTATGAATTATGTCCTTGGCACTAATTATCTGTTATTAAAATACTGAACAAACCATTCCATTATTTTTTCTGGGATTGCTCTTGAGCTAGCCTCTGTAGAATGCTGTGTATAATTTAATGTCTGGTTTCCTGAGGAAATTTTATTTAGCCAGATCTGGACATCACTCATTCCTCTCCAGTAACAATTGAAGCTATTAGCCAATTTGAACTAAATTTCCTGGCGAGACTAAAGTTCCAGAGATGCTAATTATTAGCAAGTTTTGTAAACAAGTTCCAACAAAAAGAGTGAAAGAAGGAGGTTTAATGTAATGCCCGTTGCTCAGCCAAACCTACTGGATCCCAGGGACTTCATCTAAGAGAAGACCTTGGCGAAAGCTGACTCCATAAGTTCAGTGTCGTGGCACTGATGGAACAATACCTCAGCAAACTGCCTGTCTCTTTGTCCCCACAGTTTTGTAATGTTAGACTAAGTTTAACATCCCACTTCTCAACTAGTTCCTGTAGTGCACTTCAGTGTGTTGCGTACAACTCTTGTTGCAAAAGTGTCTATTTTTGGTAGATACTGTGTCCCATCCTTATTTCTAGTCCAATGCCAGCATCCTATTAAGAAGGTGCCATCTTCTTCCTGCACTCTGCTCGCGGAACAGATGTAGCTGCAGACAGTTCCTTCTTTTTTCTACAGATATGTTTATCACTTCTCTGTCACAGGCTAGTAATGATTGTATGTGTGACCTATAGTTTGTGTGTTCCTAATAAGCTTTTCTTAAAAGGCTTGTATTCAGCTCTTTAGACCACAGATATTTCAGGAATTCCGCTACAGTTAGCAGTTGACTACATATTCTACCTTACAGCTTTTATTTGACCTTATCTTGTTTCCATCTGTTGTATACAAGCTTTGTATCACTGATTATGCATCTACTTGCAGTATTACAGCTGCAATATTGACACTAATGATAGCATCTTTATTGTAATAAACTGTTAATATGGCCCTACAATGCTGCTAGTTGTTCTGCTTCAGTGTGAAGCAGCTGGAAGCTATGTCAGTTATCACTCTGAATATATAAATATCCAAGAAAAAGAGAAATTATTAATATGAAGCAATACATAGTGACTAAAGCAGGCAAATGGGCCTAGAGGTGCAGCTGACCGTGGCAGTAGCTTGCACAGAGTAGCAGCTCATGTACACTTGATGAAACGAGTGTAAGAGTTTTCCATTGTGATTTGGATGGAGATTGAGGATAGGAACTTTGCCTGGAACGTACAGCTGGCTTGACCTACTCATAAAATGCTGCTCTGTTATGGTCTTTGTGAAGATCTCGGTGTCTTTTACAGAAGTCACTAAAACTGCATAGTGATCTAAAGAATATCACAGGAGAATAAAGTCTGAGGGAGGTCATCCTTACCCTTTACTCTGCCCTGGTGAGGCCGCATCTGGAGTCCTGTGTCCAGTTCTGGGCTCTCCAGTTCAAGAAGGACAGGGAACTGCTGGAGAGGGTACGGCAAAGGGCTACAAAGGTGACTGGGGGGCTGGAACATCTTTCTTACGAGGAGATGCTGAGGGAGTTGGCTCTCTTTAGTCTGGAGAAGAGAAGACTGAGGGAGGATCTCATCAATGCTTATAAATACTTGCAGGGTGCCAGGAGGATGGGACCAGTCTTTTTTCTGTGGTGCCCAGTGACAGGACAAGAGGTAACAGGCACAAACTTGAACATAGAAAATTCCATCTAAACATGAGGAGGAACTTCTTTCCTTTGAGGGTGGCAGAGCACTGGAACAGGCTGCCCAGGGACATGGTGGAGTCTCCAACTCTGGAGATGTTCCAAACCTGCCTGGACGCCATCCTGTACAACCTGCTATAGCAGGGGGGTTGAACTTGATCTCCAGAGGTACCTTCCAACCCCTGTGTTTCTGTTACCCCTATTTTGCAAGAAGAGATTAAAGAAAAGTAGCAGCAGACAAGCATCTTGACGTTCAGGCCCTTATTGTAATTTGGTATCTCCAAAACGTGCCATTCTGAGTGTAGTATCCTGCTGCAGATATGTCTGTGTCTGAAGGCCACACACTCAGTACTTACAATGTGTACCACGTTATTAAAATGCTGATCTGTGAACTTAAATTGGTATTGGCTAGAAAGCACAGAAATTGCAGGTGTATGTGCAATGTTTGTTGCATGTTTGTTGTCTTCTCTACAGCCTGGTAGTGGTGAGAGACTATCAATAGTGTAACTCATTCAGCCACAAATTTAGAGTCAATGAATGACAGCAGTATATGTTCCACAGACGTGTTGATTTTTGAGAGACCCATCTTCCCATCTCAGCCTAACAACCACTGTCCACCTGGTGACAGTTTGGAAGAAAAATAAATGTAAGAAATCAGAGCAAGAGGAACAGAGCAGGGTAATGCTGAAGATGGTTTGGGAGGGGAAAGCAACCCCTCCATAGATTGCATTTGCCCTCACTAGCCTTGTGAATGGGCACTAAGTCAAGGTTACACAGAGATGTTAAAAAGATGAGACACAACACAAGAGGAAGTGACAGGATGAAAGGTTTGCTGAGATCAAATGAGAGAAATGAGGACTCGAAGGGTCAGTCCTCCCTCTTATGCTTGCAAGTTCAGGCATTGGCTGTGCAAGGAACCACAGATGACAAAGCAGGATCTGCTGAATGACATAGGGATGAAGGGCCTGATTCTTCACTCTCTTACACCAGCTTTGCGTGCGTGATACCCCCTGTGACTTCAGTGCATAAAGCTGGGAGCAAAGGAGCAGCAAGTCCTCTGAACGAACTGCGTAGAAGTACTTAACCCCCACTGGGTGGGTCGCAAACCCGTGATTACATTAATGCTCCCCAAGGCCTAGGAACACTTTGGAAAGATTTTAAGAGCTCAGCATTTAACCATTTATTTAGCTGCAAAGAAAAGAAAGAAAAGGTTCTGTGTGTGCAAATATTTCCCAATAAAATGGGAATGCTCATGAGTGAATTTTTGTTCACTGCAAGCCCTGTGGAGTTCCAAATGTTTTTGGCTATCTGGTGAAAGGTAGGAAAAGCAACAAAGTGGTAATAGCTAATATCCCAGGAAATATTTGGGAGCTGTGCAAAACTCTGACAGTGATAAGGGATGTAACCAATCCTGCAAGAAGACCACACGGAAAGCTGTGTAGTGATTACGTATAACCAACGCGCAATTAAATCCAATCCTCCCGTAAATTCATCTTGTTTTTACAGACTCGGGTCTAAAGTGACTATGTACAACAGCTAATGCCTCTCACAATTGTATCCTCAACTTGGACTGGGAAGATTTTGAGTTTAAATGCCATACTGTATTTAATGTGACTATTCTGCTCAGCTCTGCAGCCCACGTAGATATTAGCCACAGAGGTGGCCCATTAATATTCCAGCCATTACAGCAGTAGGGGAAGATGAATATGTAAATATAAGTAATATTATCACTAAGTAACTTGACTATCAGTTGTTTGTTTGTTTTTTTTTTTTCCTGGACCAATAATATCTGTAGCCTTTCTGCCCACTAAATACAGAAAAATAAATTCATTCTTGGCTTACACTGTGCAGTGCAACGTGGTACAGAAACTTTAGAGGGGGTGCAGAAGCACCAGTGATGCCACTGGGCTGATTAGCCTTACCAAGAGCCTGTGCTCATTCACGCCACATAATGCCACAGTGACATGGTCATGTTGTTTCTGGGCTCTGAACTGGTGTCTCTGCATGCTGAGAGGAAATGGCTGTTGATGGTGCTCTGAGCAAACTGTGGGACGTCTAAGAAAGCAGGGCTTTGCACTGTGTGGGCAGACCCTTTGTGGCAGGTTGTGCAGGGTCTTGCTCCCATCGGTCACAACAGTTAAAGACCTCAGTGGTCATGAAAATGCCTTGTGTTCAGTGGGACGGGAAGAGGAAGAATTTTACAAGAAAAAGATGATCTTTCAGCAAATCTCTCTTTTTTGTAAATGTACTGATGAAAATTATTTAATTTCATTAAATAGATGGTGCACTAAGCCAGGCTGTTCACCATGACTTCAAACAAATCTAGTAAAAGTGACTGGCTCTGATAAAGAGGTGGTCACCAAATTTATTTTTATTTGAAATTAATTTCTCTTAAAAAAAATATTTTGAGACTAAATATGGGTCCTGTTACCCACCATGCAGAACACGTGTGTAAAGACAATCTGTAACACAGAATGATAAGCTGTAAAAGAAGAAATTGTTTTTATTTGTTTTCGCATGGTTTTTGGTTGAAACCACACCCCTGTGGTCCAAAAACTCAGTCTGAGAACACCTCCAAAGCGACACTTAATGTGTGTGTATGTGCATTAATGAATTTCTGTTCTCAGTGAAAGAAGACTGCATGTCTCAGCACTCTGAATAAGAACAGAGCATTCAATCCCTCTCCATAGCAAATTCAACCTTCAACAAGTTAGTTCTTCCAGGGATGGCAGTGATGCAAAACTGCTTTGCAAATGTTTTTCTGGGTTTTGTTGCTAGGTGATGACTTGGAAAACTTTGCTATTCCTGCTGAGAGGTTTAAAAAAAACAGGCCTCACATTAAAGAGTATAAAAAATAGGCCATCTTGCTCCGTAACTCCCATTTCCTAACTCCTGGAGTCTGTACCCTGTGTGCCTTCTACACTCTCACATGCCCCTCTCTCCCCCCACCTTGGATCTGCTCACCAGAAATTGGAGGCCCAAAAAAACACTTGTATTACAGTGTAAGAAAGGGAGAGAACATTAATCTTTCTATCCCTGACTAAAATAAGAAATTTTGCAAGTGCGCTTTGGCCTTTCCTTTCTACTTAAATTTCACTGGGTTTTAATTTTATTAATCTAAACCTGAATGAACAGATTAATTTCTGACAAAATGGTTGCAATCATTTTCATGTAGCCAGAAACAAGAAAGCTTTGGGGATGACCCCGCTGCAGTTTACTGAATCATGTACCTGGGCTGGATGCAAAATCCCTTCACTGGCAGCATGTTGGTAATTGATGAGGAAAAGATCTAGAGGTGAAATCAGTTTGGGAGCTCAAAGAGTTATTTCTTGGGCTATTTCCAAACTAAGCCTGGTGGGGGGTGGAATAAGGTGTATTTATTAAATTCATTGTTGATTTTTGTGTCTGTTGGGGTATTTTTCATATCTTATCATCCAAGTTTCCTGAGATGTAACCTTGAATCACTATGTGGCTAAACACAATGCACTCAGAAGCAATTAGCCACTGCTGCTGCCCTAGAAAGCTATTTCTAAAATCAGGGATGAAAGTCTTGTACTATAAACTGAATATGGGTACAAACACTTTTTATATATTGGGTCTGGACCAAAATATCAATAATGGTTAAAAATTACAGTGGTCCGGAGCTAAAGTCAGAGGACGAAACACCTATTTTCACCAGCCAGCAAATAAGGATCACTGACCTTTATAGCCTCAATTTGCAATTTGGCTCATTTGGAGCTTAATCCTGTTTCATCAGGGTGGCCAAGTAAGAAGACCCCAGATCTCGTCCCCAGCAAAGTTCTTGGCTTTTGACAACATTCGGTCTCTTAAAATGATAGCATTTCTTGAGTGTAACTGGCACTGTACAACACCATTGAGAGACATAAAGCCAAGAATTTCAGGCCCTAATCCTGTAAATCCTTGCATTTTCTTTTAAAATCTATTCACGTGAAAAGCTCCCTTGGCTTCTAAGACACCATTTGTATTCATGACTTTACGCACATGAGAGTTTTTGTATGATCAGGGTCTAAAACCAGGAGAACCAACAAGCCTCAGCATCTCACTCGAGTTTCCATCGCCCGGTCCTAGAAGGCTTTTGGCGGTTGTGGGTTTGGCTCTGCCGCAGGACTTGTTTTCTCTCCCTGTGCAGCCTCCACAGCAGACGCAGAAGTGCTAGCAGTTGCTTTAACACATCATTAGTTATGGTCCGATGGCAGAAGTTATATTCTCTCACGTCAGTAAGCAGTAAGTTGGATGAAGGGTGGGAAAGAGGCACTTGCTTGCGAGTCTCAGGAAGGGCAGTCCTTTCACGGGAGCGAGTGGCACAGACATTGCTCTAAGAGATTGCTGCATTTCTGGCTGCTTTTTTTTTTTTTTCTTTATACAAACTTAAGTAAGTGAGAATGTAGTCGGTGACAGGTGAATTAGCTCCTCTCCAGCCTTCATTATACAGAGTGGATGGCAACTCTACTCTCAAAGATTCGGAGATGCATTTATTATCTAATTATGTATTCAACCCCATGAGAAAAATTATTCATTGCAGCATTGCTATTTTATGCCGAATACTCCAGGAGAAGGGAGGGAGGTAGATACCATGTAGAGAGGGGGCTTTTTGTGGTTGGTGGTGTTTAATACCTGCTCACTAGTGAGCTTTATGTCTGGTTTATTGATCTCTCCAGCTAAGCCTGAAATGGTTCAACGGTACCAGTTCAAAATTTAATGTTTATTGTCAGAACAGCTTACAGTGGGTTTACTCCACCTTGTAAATCTTCTGGTCCTTGGCTCTGCTGATATCAAGCCAGCTTCTCACCAGTGTTTGAACTTTTGCTTTCCTCTTGTCACCTATCTGCAAGCAAAATGTTGTGGATCAATCAATGTTTCTGTGCTAGCACCAAATTACCCTTAGAAGCTTGCTCTACTCGGTATATACTAATGTGTTTTGAACATTTTTTTTAAAATGTGTGTCTGTTTAAAGGTCTGGAATTTCGTTTGGGAAGAGATTAATCTTTGGGGTGCAAAAATTATCCAGTAGCTTAAAAGAAAGGCAAAACCAACAAACAGCTGCTTTCTCAACATCATTCAATCTCTAGTGCAAGAGTCAAGAAGCATCAGCCACTGGGGAAGATGACTACAAACAACGCAGCATGTGAATTTGTGTCAAGTATGAGAGAAGGAAAGGGGGAATCTAATCTGTTTCCTGGTGTTTTAAAAGAATGGTGAAGAATATAAGTTAATTTAGTCAAATGGAAGCGATTTGCAAGAGTGCAATAACTAGTGGGACCAGTTCACTTACACGCCAGCACTGTGAAAGATGCCATATAAAGGACTGTCGTAGGTGGGCCAGGGAGGAGTGTCACCAGTGTCTATGAGCATCCATCTCCCAGTCTGGTAGAGGGTTTCTGCCAGGTGAGGGAGCACCATGGGAGTTACAGTGTTCATCTAATTTCCTGCAGGACCAAAGGCTTCCAAAGGTGTGCTATCCACGTCCCTCTGTGTGTTCCCTGCTAATGACTTTTGAACTCATTTGCTGATTTCACCTGAACTTGACAAGAACATAAAGGTCTCAAAAGATCAGTAAATTCATACAGGTTTCAAGAGGTTTCCAATTAGTCTTGAGGCAGGGGTCCAAACTGTAGAAAATCAATATAGGAGAGAAAAAAACCCCACATATAAATGACCAATTGTGTCAAATACTTCTTCTGGAACTTCATCCTCAGACACCAAAGGCAATGATGAGAGGTAAATGTGTAGGAAACCAGGCTTCATTAGCTTCATTAACTTGCAGAACTGCTTGTTCCGTTTTGGGTGGTTAAACAACCACAGGAGAAGTTTGGTTGCTGAAAGGGCAGTAGGATCTGGGAAATGCGTGGGGATGGTGGATGCTGGCTCCAGCAGAGCTGTTACTGGACCAGACACACTCAGAAGTCTGCGCAATGAGGTGTCCAAACCCAAATGACCTAATTGCCCTCAAATGGAGACAGTTAGGGAGGAAGGTGCAATTGTCCAAATACTTGGAAATTTGCACCCTTGGAGCAAAAAGTAAAGTCTGGATAACTGAGATAGCAGATGAGCTAATGATTGGTTTGGATTTCATTATGACTGGTAACTTTGTATTAAATGCCAGGAACAGTCTGTGGAAACTCCCTTTAAAGATGTATCTTGGATCAAACAAATGATTTGCAGGCAATTAGTTTGCTGTGAACAAATTGTCTGGGGACAGATAGCATAATAAGGGCTACATTCTGCAGGAGTCTTCCAGAAAAAAAAAAAAAAACAGACAAAAAGAAAAAAAGACTGAAAAGTGTTTAAAGATTGACTGCTTTGCCAGGGGTTTTAGCTGTGTGAGCTCACACTGGTCTGTGGCAGAAATAGGACCAAGTGCAAGGTCCTCCATATGGGTCAGGATAGTCCCAAGCACAAATACAGGCTGGGTGGAGAATGGCTTGAGAGCAGCCCTGAGGAGAAGGACTTGGGGGTCTAGGTAGATGAGAAGCTCAACGTGAGCCAGCAATGTGTGCTTCCAGCCCAGAAAGCCCGCTGTATCCTGGGCTGTGTGAAAGGAAGCGTGGGTGGCAGGTCGAAGGAGGTGATTCTGGCCCTCTACTCCACGCTGGTGAGACCCCATGTGGAGTACTGTGTCCAGCTTTGGAGTCCTTAGCAGAAGGAGGCCATGGACCTGTTGGAGAGGGTCCAGAGGAGGGCCACAAAGATGATCAGAGGGCTGGAGCACCTCTCCTATGAAGACAGGCTGAGACAGTTGGGGTTGTTCAGCCTGGAGAAGGGAGACCTTATAGCAGCTTTCCAGTGCTTAAAGGAGACCTTACAGAAGAGGTGAAGGACTCTATCAGGGACTGTAGCGATAGAACAAGGGGTAATGGTTTTAAACTGAAAGAGGGTAGATTTAGATATTAGGAAGAAATTCTTTACCCTGCTGGTGGTGAGGCACTGGAACGGGCTTTCCAGAGAAGCTGTGGATGCCCCATCCCTGGAAGTGTTCAAGGCCAGGTTGGACAGGGCTTTGAGCAACCTGGTCTAGTGGAAGGGAGTGAGAAGGAGCTCACAGGGGGCTGGAGCTAGACGATCTTCAAGGTCCCTTCTAACTCTAGCTATTCTATGATTTTCCAAATCCACATTTCTGACAAGGAGCCAGTAGCAGAGGAGGAGCCCCACAGTGGCTCCAGAGAATCCAGGAAGCACCAGTACAGGTGGAGGAGATGGTGACTTGCCAAGGTTTCCATCGGAAGGATCTACTGCAGAGCTGTACCCATAGCTGGGGAATGGCAAAATTATCTTGGGAAGCCTGCAGCTTGACTGCAGCAGTGATTCACCCATGTTCCGTGCCAGCCAGGTCCAGGCGAGAAGCTTCATTAGTATGGCAGAAAGTAGCAAGCCATGGTGGGGAGCAAGGTGAGTTAGTTCAAGCCATGATGATGTGGGTAAGTATCTGCTGGCTCCGCTCTAAGCAGCCTGGAGCAGGGGCAGAGCCGGATCCAAAACAAAAATAACATCAGAGAGGTCAGCCCTATATTAAAATACCTGTCAGTGCTACTGGAGAAGGCAATAGCACAAATATTATACAATGCCTTGAAAGGGTGATGCCGGACTGCAGAAAAGCCTCCATTTCCTTTACAGAAATTAGATCGCTGGTGAGGCAGTGCTGCTGGAAGTGGTCCCTGAGCAGTGTCACTCTCACAGGCAGTGTTGTCGCTGGTACTCATATTTGCGGTCAGGATGCACTCTGGACCTATTTTCTTTTAGTAAATAGTTTCCTCATTCAGAAAATGAGGTTTCCATCACACTGAAGGTAATCACAGGTGGAAATCAAATTTTTCAAGTCATTTTTTCAAATAGTTTCAGCAGAGGAAGGAATTGGAGTGAAATCGCTGGTGCCTTTGGTGCGGGCTCTGTCACTGAGCTGGTAATTGAAGGAAGAGACCATTGACAAGATATGTCAAGGTTTATCCTTCATCCTTTGTTTTTCTTAAAACTACTCAAAAAGAATGTTGTTTTTATTTCATTTCAGGGCAGAAGGAAACCAAATCAATAATACCCCTCTACATACCCCTACATAAAGCACAAGTGCCTTTTTCCTTTTTTTTTCTTTTTTTTTTTTTTTTCCCATGCATTGTGTTAAGAAAGGAGAAATACACTGGTTTTATTCTGCCCTTTTCTAAGCAGGTTTTGGTTCAGCAGTCAAAACGGTTAATGCTTGCCCAGCCCCAGCCAGGAGAAAACATGTCTCCATCCCATGGCTCTCCAGACTTGCGTATGCAGAGAGGGAGCTCGCCGGGGGGCTGGAGCAAGCGTGGTGCTCCCCTCCCGTGGGACCAGGCAGGCCCGAGCGTGTGCATGCCAGTGGTGTGGCCCTGTGCAGACTGGTTCGTTGGGAGACTTAATTGCGAACCTGCCCTAACCAAGTGAGCAAAGAAACAGTTGCTCAGGGGAGTGTATGTGTCCAAAGGAGAGGAGGGTTTCCTGTTGCCCCGAGCTGTTAGACGTGCCTGGTTTTGCTGCTGAAGGACTGGGTGTGCTGTCACGGAAATGGCCTCCAAACCTGCTTAGGGATTCCCAAAGGGGAGACCCTGATATCTTCATGACAGGTGGTTGGAAGTCGTTTGGTCACAGTGGGGAAAAATGTAAGTTTAAAGGTGATCTGTGTTTTGGTGATGGGGATAAATCAAGGGATGCTGAGAGCAGCTAGCCATGGTTAGAAAAAGATAGTGATTAAAGAAAAAACTGTGGACACAGTGAAAGCCATCCCTGCCATGGGACTGAGAGCGGATGGGAAAGGGGAAAAAAATTTTGAGAGATTTACATGGTACTAAAATTGCCTTGCTTTCCCACGTGACTGGCTAGGATGTGCTGCGGATCATGGCACCGCCTTAGGCTCCACTGAGGCGATGAGTAAAGCTGGTGTGGAAGTGTTGCGAGGGGTTCATTTACCCACAGCTCCAAGTTCATTTGCTCACGATGCCATGAGCTCAAACAGTTCCCACCCACCAGCTCATCCTGGCTGCTCCCTCCTGTCCCCTTCCCGACTAGCGAAACAGCCATCCGTGGGGCCATCTTGTGACCTGGCTGAAGCATCTGATCTTCCCGGAAAGTAACCTGGCACAAATGAAAAATTTTTTTCGTCTGCATCAGCTCTGTGATACACTTCACAGTGTTGTGGCAACACATCCACGGGGGGCATAGAGGCCAGAACGAGCAGCAGGGTGTGGGAATATTCTTGTTTGATATTGCCATGAAAGGTAGGAGCCTGTCCTTAAATGTCACTGAAATTTAGAGAAAGCGAGCACCACTTTTCTTAGAGGGTCCTTGTGAGGAAACTTCTTTCAGAAATGAGGTTAAAACAATCGTGGCTTCCAAATCAAACATGCCAGCACCAAAAATGTGTATCTGCAAGACCCATGGGACAGGGGTGCAGTGGGTGTCTTTTGGTGGCAGCTGGGGTGCTGTAGGCAGTTTTCAAATAGCCTTCAAAAAATAACTAATTTGTCTGGTTTTCTCTCATGTTCTGACTTACCAGGGATCACATTTTCTACCTAAAAAAGAACACTACTTAAAATGTAATCAAAATGACTCCAGAGGTTAGGGTTTTAGGCAAAACAGAAATGTATTGAGACTGACACTAGAAGTGTTGGGAGTTGATAACTCCAACACATTTGCTTGTAACAGCTGTCAGGATTTTGAAATTCAGTTGAGTTGAGAAGTTTCACCAGGCAGCTCGTTTAAAAACATTTGAAGTTGGGTAGTTGTGCCTCAGCTCTAATTGCAAGCAGAAAGAAAAGCATGTTTAAAACAAAAATCTCCTCTTTTCTGTGTGTCCCAGTGAGCAAAAGGGAGGCTTTAAAGAAGACTTTTTTGCAGAATTTCCCCTCCCAGCACTGAAAGATTATAGCCCCACTTTTTTTTTTTTTCCCCTCTCTTCCCCAGTATGAGAGAAAGGCAAGTTCACCGTTAGTTGAAAAACAAACAACCAGGCTAGGAATTTCTATGTACAAAGCAGATGGGTGCACATTGCCCTTTTTGGGATACTCGGGCAGGTCTCCTTGACCACTGCTTGTTTTGCACTGCATATCCCTCCATGCGGGCCATTGTTGCCACGCACCTGTCTGTAATTTTGGAGGTTCATCTACTTCCAGCAAACTATATTTAAAAACTCAGTGCTGATTAGAGGAAAAAAAAAAGTTCAGGGGAAGGGATTTCCTAGTTCACAAATAAGAATGTGCAGTGGAGCACTCACTAAGTAAACAGAAAACATGGGCAGCTGAGAGAAATCAATTTAGCTGAACAAACAATGTTCCATGTAATGAACTACTAATTATCCTTTTATGCCATGTCAGTCTGAGTGATTACAGAGCTGTGCAGTTTAATTTGACGTTTGAGCATTGCCTTGCTCCATTAGCCTCATATAAAGCTACTACACGTTGAGAGGAATTAAAAAAAAATAGTGGTGGGTTGGGGGGAGGGGGCTGTATTTATCCAGAACTAAGTAAGCACCTGTAGCAGTCGTGGGGAAAAGAGCTTCTTCATTTTTTCTTCTTTTGGCTTTTCAGATTCTTGATTGTGGTGAAAGGGGCAGCACTTGGGAGACACGAAGGAGCATGTCTGATGCGCATAGAAAACTCCTCAGTGTGTTGATAATGTCCCAGATCTTCAGAGCCTGCGTTAAACTGTCATCGAGGGCTAGAACAAATAAATAGCGCAGATCAGCCATACATACAGATCAAGGGGAAAGCAGATGGTAAACACTACAGTGTGGGAGCAAGTATCTTTTTCTGGGTACTTTCTTTTTACTAGCGATTTGCACACAGTAGGTAAATCAAATCCCTAGGTGTTTGGGAAATCTCATGGTTAATCTAGGACTGAAGGACACGTATTATAAATACTGCTTTATTATCCTACTGTTTGTCCAACTACCTGTACTGATAACAGGATTAGAGGGAATTAACATATGGAGAAAGCTAAAGACAGTTTGTTGGGCTATTAACTCTAGGAGTACCAGTGCAATACCTATAGTCTGATATAGAGCTACATATTTTGGACAAGATTTTCGTTTCCCGAAAGGTAGGTCAAGCCCAACATCACTGAAGTTCTAGGGGAAATTTCCATGGGAAAGGTGCAGATGCAGGGAGGACCATGTCCTGTCTCTAGGTAATACACTAACATGTGGAACAGTGTCATGAGGGATAAGTATGACCCAAGTGTGCAATGATAATAGTTATGGGGTTGCATTCATTTAAGTGCAAATTGAAAAGCAAATGTTTAAAAACCATTTGGTGTAATTACCTGACACTTCCGATATGCACACCACTGAAATATATGCCATGACACCCTCCAGGCTCACGCTTCTCACAGTGTGAACATAGATGAGAACTCCCAAGTTGGGATAATATTTAAAGAAATGCATTTTCAAAATACCTGTTTAAATTTTATTTTAAATATCAAAGAGAATGAGTAGCAACTTGAATGGAAAAAGAAAGAAGAAAAAGGAGAGTAAAAAGCCATCCCAAAACTGGGAAACTCAACGATCCAGTCAACTAGTTTAGCTCAGGTGTAACTCATATGAGGCCAGATCCTTGGCAGGGGCAAGCTGATTTCAATGGAAAATCCTTCTTTTATCAGCTAAGGATGGGGCCTGGACACACGTGTAGAGGACGTGGCGGCCCCTCTCTTGCGCTTGCTGTTGACACACAGCCTGCTCGTTTTGGCCGTCCTCTGGGCTGTCCTCAGGGCCTCCATCCTGTCCCTCTTTTCTTTCTTTTTTTTTTTTTTTTTTTTTTTTGGTTTTTGGTGGGTTGGGTTTTTTCACCCACCCNTGAGAAGTATCACTTTGACAACCCTAAACCCTACAGACCGGGACCTTTTTACCCACCGCAGAAGTGGAAATTTTCCTGACGCTGCACTGCCGAAAGGCTGCAGCCCCGACGCTGTTCAGCGCAGGCGCGTGCCGGTATTCGGACACCCATCTGCTGCCCATGCCACTGCCCTCAGCATGCTTCTCTGGAGTTTTTCATAGGATTCAGCCACCTACCAGGTGAGACTGGGTGTTTGTTTGGGGGTTTTGGTGGGGTTTTTTTTGGGGGGTTTGGTGATTATCTGGTTGGGCTGGACTGAAGCAGAGTTGAATTTCAGCTCTGCTGCAAGGCATGACTGAGCTGCAGGCTCTTACCCCAGGGCTGAACTGGCCCCTCTGTTCCGTCCTAATGCGCGTTAGACACATTGGGGCCTTTCTCCACTGTGCATTTGTAACTCCATTGATGCTAATGGGTGTGACATGTGTCTGTCCAGTGGAGAATAGACCGCATTGACTACAGCAGTTCCCCAGCCTTGAGCGATGCTCGTCACTTGATTAAGCCAAACTAATGAGGCACGGCCAGGGCCAATGGGAATGTGTGGGACTGCGGCGTTGCAAAAGCTGGTAGAAACCTGCAGCTTTTCCTGGGGGCTGGGTTTTGTTTTGCCAGGCGGAGGCGCAGGATGGCACAGGGCGGAGAGCACAGTAACAGGTGCTGTGTGTCATAGAAACGAACAGTGTAGAGAGGGTTCACCATCGCTGACGACAGCACCCCGAATTGCCCTCTTCTAGCGGTAATTGCATGGGAGAGTGTCTTGTGTGCTCAGCAGTGTTCAAAGCTAGGTTGGGTCTGGGCTCTTGCTCAGTGTCATGCTGGATCCTAAAGCTGGCCCTGTGGCTCTTTCTCTGGGGCATAATACAGGTGTATTTTTGGCTCTTTAGCAGGCAGCCTGCAGGCGGCTAAGGCGGGCAGCATCCTTTTTGCCAGCATTAAACAGCACCAGTTTGTGAAATGGGAAAGGTGGGAAAAAGCAGAGACCCTACGGTGAGTGTTCCTTGCAGGCTGCCCGCTCTGCAAGAAGAAGAGCCGTGGGAGGCACAGCTCCTCCGCTGTGTGCTTGCCCCCCAGTGCACAGCTGGCCACCGCCCCCGAGTGCAGGGCACCCACTTTACTGCCCCCCAGTGCACAGCTGGCCACCGCCCCCGAGTGCAGGGCACCCACTTTACTGCCCCCCAGTGCACAGCTGGCCACCATCCCCAAGTGCAGGGCACCTGCTTTACTCGGGGGCAGCTGGAGGAGTGTGCAGGGCTTGGGGGCTTTTTCCCTTTGCCTGGGTCCAAATCATCCAAACTGGGCCAGATGCAAGAACATAAACTTAAGGCACGTGCTTGGAATCTCAGTCTAGGTCTGACTGTGACTGTGCTTCAGAGAAACAGGTTGGGAGAAAAATCGGGATTTGGGGAGCGGCTGACACCTAACAAACTGAGAGCATGGACATGGCCTCTGTGAACAGGCATGTACCCCATACAGGCACGAGGTGCTGCTTGCTGAACTGAGGCCAGGAACCCTGGCCTTCCTGCGAGCGCAGCATCATCCAGAACCACTGTGTTAATGTGAGGGCACAACCTAGCAGTCCAGGGCCAGACTACAAAGACAGATAGGTCAGATGTAGATCTTGAGAGAAAAACAGCATTAAAACCCCCTAAGTTCTGTTGTAAGACTTGCTGTTCTGGAGAACCTGCTTGAGAAGTTGCCTGTACTTTCCCCTGTACTTTACCTGCTGGTACATTCCAGGTCAGAGGAGGTTTGTATTTTTGTCATATTGCAATACCTGCCTTTATGTAAGTGCTGCTAAGAATAAAAGTAGCAGTGGGAGAAAAACATCAGTTTGAGTCTAAATTTGGAAAACTTGATGAATAAATCTATTAACTTCGTTGTGGGGAGAGAAAAGAATAGCAGCCCTTTGTTTAAAGAAAAGATAAAATAAATATAAAGTAAGAGCTGATTGCCCCCTCTGGTTTTCCAAGGTGGGTTTTTTTAATGTTCTCTTGTCCTCTTTGGAGGGTAAATATTAATTGACTTTGATCTGTGGGATTCTGGCTTGAGAAAATATGGTCAGTTGGATCTGAGAGGCTTTGTCATGATTGTCAAACTCTTTGAGCATTTGCAAAGGAAGGAGGGTTTGTCCACTTTAGTAGGTGTCCTCCCAGAAAGCTGGCTCCCGCCAGGTGTTTGGCACCACCTCTGTCCTCGTTGGCATGGTCGTGGTGGGCAGCCCCCTGTCCTAGGACACTAATTAATCAGCAGGGAAGCTGTGACAGGAAGCAGCATGGGGCTCTCTGAGGTTTGGCAGAGAGACTCCAAGCTTAAAACTGCTCTAAACACCTCTAGTCTCCTCCTGTCCCTGCGTTCTAGGCTGTGTGGGACTGTGTGCTCCAGTCAAACCCCACGATGACTAGAGTACACATGAGAGTCTTCAGGCTTTGTCCAGAGCTGTAGAGGACATTGCCATCTGCGCCTTGCAAGGCAAGTACCTCCTTCTGCCTACCCCAAAGTTTAGCACAAAGTAGTAAAGTCCGTGTCACAGACATTTTACGGCAAGCACCGCCTTCCTTTGCCCGGCATCTCTGGCAGCTGTGCCTGCCACTTTTCTTAGCATATCCAGAATGGGTCACTTTTACCTTTGTTTGTAAGTTACACCTTTATTGGTGTGTGTATATATATATATTAATATTGGTATATATAGAGAGAGGGGTATATATATTAATATATATTATACCTTTATTTGCTATATAAATTATAGATTAGTTATTAAGCAATTGAGACTGAAAGCAAGAGGTTAGAAATGAAAAAAATTATTAGTCAGATACTAGGCTAATATAGTCCTTGTTTATCTTAAAAGGTGGATAACTTCCTAGTCATCTCATCTGTTTTTCTCTCGAGGTCCCTTATTTTTGTTCCAGCTGTTAGACCTGTGAGTTCATCATTCAAGTTCTGCTGCCTTCAAGCTATTCCTTCTTTCCTCTCATCCTATTTCTCCCCTCTAAATCTTTTTGGAGTAAGAAGCTGGCAAACGAATGTGAATGTCCTGTTTAGTTCTTCTTCCCAAGTGGCAGCCTTGGGTGCTTAATGACCGTTTCCCTCTCCAGTTTCGTACTAAATTGGCTGGGCATGGAGGAGAGGCAGTGCATAAACTAAGCAAATACTGTTTATGTTCTTCCTGTAGCTGCTCTTTGGACACCTACGGGTCATTAATTCCTTTGTTCCCAGCCAACCTGCCAGCTGGCGGCTCTCCTGCCCCGTTCGAGCCATTCCCTTCGTGTGGGCTGCTGACCCGTTCCCACTGAGCCACCCTACGGGATGTGTTCGGGAGGGATCAGGACTCTTAGGACATTACGAGCTTTCTGCTGAGACTAGAAGTGATATAAGTGGTACAGTCATAATACAGATATCCAGGAGCTCTGTATCTTTTCCCACCCTACCCTCCACATATCGGCGGTGTTAAATGAAAGAGTGATGTTATTACTTTGGTGGGGGCATCGGGCCATGCTAGCAGGTGGATGCCACTGCTGAAGAGAGGCTAAGAGCTACGCTGTGACTATAGATCCATCACACAAAAGCCCAAAGGTGTTACTGCAGCCTGCAAGAAACAGCCTCTGATGATGGAAAGAAAATCAGCGTCATCTCATGACACTGCTGTTCCTGTAGGTTGTGAATTTAAAAGAAGGCAGGCTGAGGAACGGAGCATGGAAATCCCTGCTGATCAGGAGTGAGACTATTTTTCTCCTATAAGAACATTTGCTCAGCTTTTTGATTTCCAGTGTTTCCAGTTGCCATATCAACCTGAGAAATTTGCCTGCCAATCGACAGTGTATTTTTCAACAGAAGATTTAAAAATTTAGTTGCATCGGCTCCAGCATCTGATTGTTGTGATTTCACTTGATCTTATTTTATTTTACTCCTAGTATTTGCTTTCCAAGCCACATTAGCAGATGACCAAGGATCCCCACCCTCCCTTTGACCAGGCGCATCTCAGGTTCAGCAGTCCACGTGCAAAAGTTAGGTGCCAGGTCAAAATGCAGCAGACATCAGTAGCAGGGATAAAGCCTGTGGGACACATCCTTCTTGGGTGGCAGGCTGGAAAAGGCCACAAGCATTGACAGAAACACTCTGGCTTAAGCTAAGTGCCAATTTCAGCTTTTATGTTGCTCTGAAGGGCAGGCGCAGGAGGCACAGTGAAGGGCAAGGAGGTTGCTCCTGGCTTAGCTGTTGGACAGTGTGCTGGATTTTTTGGAGCCTGCGTCCACCCCCATCTCCCTCCCAACACTGTCAGGATGGAGAGGAGTAGGGTGTGGTGAGGTGGAAACCCACCTTCTCCCTCATCCATCCATCGCTGTTCTCTCTCCAGCCCTGGCTGTTCATGGGTCACTGACATAAATGGGGACTGAATCTGCCGCAGTGCAGATGAATCTGTGGGGACTTTTCCGTGGTGAATATGTTGTTTGGTTTGTGGTGGGTTTTTTTCTTTAAAAGGAATAAGAATGGAAAACAAGAAAGTCGCAAAGCCCTGAATCTTTACCTTTTTGAAGTGGAGACACCACCACAGCAGGACATAATGGCTCGCTGTGGTGGTGGTTTGCCTGAGAGCCTGGAGATTTATGTAATGAGAAACACAACTCCTGCAAAGAACATTGTTAAATCTTTTCAAAATTTCAGCTATAAGCCATTTTATTGCTAATAATATGGCTAGATTCTCCTTTTGAAGAATCTGGGAATGTTTGACAAGAGGGGAAAATGGAGAGGACTTGAGGCACCATAATCTGTATTTTCCATTTACCTTGCTTGAAGCTTGAACAACACATGTGCCATAAATGATTTGTTTATTCCTAAGTGCCCCCAAGGAGCCCAGTCTCCATTCTGAGGCATATAATGGCTATTCAAATGAAAGCTTTAATAGATTGTTGCAGATCTGATATCAATGCAGTGAGAGAAAGAGATATGCAAATATGCGAAATTAAACAAACTAGCTCCTGCCCTTTGCCTTTGGAGGTGCAGTCTCAAATCTGGACGGTGTCACCAATGCAACGAGTTTGTTAGACTCAGCTCTCTGGAGAACTGGTTCTTTTTTTGTTTGGCTTTTTCTCTGCTTTGCCTCACAAAGCTGTCACATTGCTTGAAATATTTTCTGTCTGTAGCACACATGACTAAGGAGAGCCCCAACCGGGGCTGAAATCCATGATGTGTTCTGATTTGCGACTGAGGAACATTGGTAGGAGAAGCTCCTGCTGTGCTGGTTTGCTCCACGTGTTCTTAAACCAAGGCCCTTAACCTCAGTGCCTTCCCTTGGGCATCCCCCCCTACGGTAGAAACAATTTTGGAAGAGTGACACAGTCAAAAACCTGCAGAGAGTAGAGCTCTAGTTCAATTTGGGGCTACAGTCTAAACAAAATTTAGTTCTGTCCACACTGCAAGACAAATTAGGGGCTTCGCTGGTTCTTAACAGAGCCCCTGTTCCTCTTTCTCTCCCTGTAACGTGTGTGAAAGCCAGGCCCAAAAACCTCTTCAAAAATGTAAAAATAACATGTCATCCCCCTAACCATTGAAACTGTGCCAGCAGCTACTGTGTGCATTGAACAGCAGGGAAAAATAATAATTTTACATCAAAAACACCATAAAAGTTTTCAGTGTCTTCTAGTCTCTTGTAAAACTGCTATTACCTTGTCCAACCCCCCGAGGCTTTTCACACAATTATCAATTATGCTGTGTGGATTTCAAAAAAGGCAGTGTCTGGAACACGGGCCACATGGCGGATGGCACAAACAGCGGCGGTAGCGTGGCCGTGCCTGTTTGGCAGGAGGTCTACATGCACCTCGGCTCTGCCGCAGATGCCCAGCTCAGGGGCAGAAATCCCCAGAGCATCCCAGTTCCTCTGTTGCCCTCCTATCTTCTGTGCTCTGATCAGAAGAGCTTTGAAGCAAGGCTCACCTATTGCTCCATCATTACTGCTGGTGAAACAAACGTTCCCAGCAATGATGAGCGGGACTCAATCTAATATATCTCCAGATCTCTGCAAAAATCTAGAGAACCTCTGAGCCACAGTATGAGCAATTAGAAATTAAGAGAGTGGCCAATGCTCAGCAGGAAGCATGAGGAGGGCCTTCCTTCAGTTGAGGTAAGTGGACATTCTTCTGACTGTAATGGGGACCAGCTATGGTCCGTATGTTGGAAGTAGTGTGGGAAGGACGGGTTTGTGTCTCAGAGACTTGATGCTCTGCTTCATTAACCTTAGCTAAGGCTGGGCACCATAGAGTTTGGAGCGTGGAGGATCTGATCAGGGGAGATAAGGAAGAGGGCTTCAGAAAATAAACTCTCAGCTTTAATCTAGCTAGTTATTTATTCCAGAACCAAGGCCGGCAATACCCAGTAGCTAAAATTATAGGGAAAAGAAGATCTTCCCATACAAATGTGAACAGTATCATACAGAAATGCTCCTCAAAACTGTATTTGGTGAGAGTGCTTGAGCCATAGCCAAATCCCATATTTGAACGTGGCTAGACAGTTGGTTTCTACTTGGAATTAAAGGTGATCTCTGAAAACTACGGCCATGTTTAAACACGAACTGGGCCATAAGCTTCTTATGGGCTGTGGTTACCAAAAAAAACCCAAACAAGGCTGACTCACAGCGGGAGAGGATTGGGTTAGAACATTCCCATGCAATCCTCCCCGCTTAACAGAGGTACCAAGCCTGTTCCTAGAGATCCCGGACACCCAGCACTCCCATATACTTCCCTTGACACTCACAGGTCATTAGTATTTCTGAAAGACTGACTTAAGAGCTTCAGATTGGCCTGTCAGTAGCACAAAGGAGAAGAAAGAAAGTGGACTTTTCCAAGTTTTTCCCAAAATGTAAGCCAAATTCAGATTTGTCCAGTTTCCTTGCTACTGTGGGTTCCAGATCACAGCTAAGTCTAGCACAAACTACCCTAATACCATTGCCAGCCACATCATTTCTGCATTGAGCCCATGCTAAGCAGTGTGCAGAAGCAGATTTTTATATGAATTTTCCAATTAAGCATTTTTCTAATTCAAAAATATTAATTGAAATCTGATACTTCTTGTGGGAAGGTCTTGGTTTTGGCATATCTCATTTTTAATTTAAAACATTTTGACTTGTTCAGCATTTTATAACGAAGGATTTTCTCTTTCAAATAGAAACACATGATTCCATAGGAAAAATATATTACAGAAAAAATAATATTGACGCATAAAATAATGCCAAAATGTTTCATTAAGATCCGAGCATCTGAGCAGGTTTTGTTTCTTTCAGACTACCATTTTTCAGAAAGTGAGATCGCCATGTCTGGTCCTGTTTAAGACTGGGGAGAAAATGGGAAATTCTGAAATCTGTGCAACACTGGAAAACAGTTTTCCACCAAGCTCTCCTCAGCTGAGATTGCAGAAATTCTTCTGTTTTCTCCTTCCTCCCTGGCTCTGTTACTGGGCAATGCTGTTCAACTGTTCTCAAGACAAAATCTGAGCCAGGCTGAGATTTGTGCTGATGGTGAGTGCCGGCCTTTCTTTTTTTTTTTTTTTCCTTTCTTTAAATAAAACAGTTTCCTAAGGCATTGAAATGGGGCTGATAAAAAGCAGCTTTTAAAATTCATTTTAGTAAATAGTTTGAAACCAGACCATAAAGTCTTATAACTGTAGGTTTGCCCTTAATTGTACCTCACTGACAGCCCATTTTCCTTCCCCTCTGCAACCAGTCTCCTTTTTCTTTAAGAGCAAAACATATTGTACGACTTTTGAAAAATTTGTGGGGTTTCGCACAAATCGAACAAGATCTGTAGGTAAACAGTGTCACCTAGTGGATAAACGACATCAATTTTTCCCAAACTGTGGAAGAAGTTTGACTGTGTCGTTTACCCATTTTGTCTTAGAGAAATGTTATTTCAAATCAGAAAGACCCCTATCCTGTGAAATGGGATTATTTCCAAATTGCTGCAGAACTAAAGATGCATAATGTGGTGGCCAGCACTGAGCTGGAATATACAAGTCATGTGTGTGGGCACGGATCCAGTCACATCAGCAGATACAAAAGGGGAGAACAGATTCTCCAGTTCAGTGCCTGAATAGCAAAAGGTTAAAGCAGCACAACGGGAAATACTTATTTCCTGGATGTGTAAAGGTGTACCAGGCTCCACATTATCTCCTGCACCATCAGCTGCCCCTCTCCAGGCACAGAAAACAAGAGAAAGTCAGTAGGAACCTTTGTCGTGTGACCAGCTGACACTCCTGAGCAGTAAAAGTGAAAAATTGCAAAATACTTGAGGTGAGAGATTTGGCACAGAGCATCTGAATGCTGGACAAAGGGTATAAGCTCCATGGAAAAATCTCTCATTCTGAGGGGGTGGGATGATGACTTTGGGTATACGGTGGTAGGTATCTATGAGAAAAGTTGCCTAGAGAGAGCAGAAGGTATGATAAGGCTTGAAGAGCCTTCTGAGTTGAAAGTAACAGGTTGGAAATCCAGGGCCTGATAGCCTCAGTCAAGAGTAAAATGCTCCAGAAGGAACGATATGCTCCTGAAAAGCTGGATATCCTGAAGACCACTTAGAGTACTTAGGTTTGTGCTTTCTAACTAACTTGGTCCCCTCCTGGCAGCAGGGTTGGACATCTCAACTCTATAATTACAATTGCATTTGTTTTTTTCTGAAAATCCGTCTAATACCCCTACTCCCTTCCTCACACCATAATGTAGCTGCTGCCCGTAGAGCTCCTCTTGATGGGGCAGTGAAGGCACAGCACCAAGGGGCAGGGGAGGCAGCGAGGACCCTCTCGGTGGGAGCAGGGAGCTCATGCTTTCTCATACATTTGGGCAGGATGGTTCTCTGCTGCTATCACTTGGTGCAGGTAGATATGGTCCCTTGGCTGCTGCTGGATGATAGGATCATAAGATAATTCAGGTGCAAAAGGATTTGGGGAGGTTTCCAGTTCAATCTTCTGCTGAAAGCAGGGTCATCTGAGACCGGGACAGGCTGTTCATCTCAAACCTCAGAGGATGGAGAGAGATGGCACAATCCTTCTGGTCAATCTGTTCCAAAGCTTGACTGTCCTCATGGTAATATAGTTTTTCCTTACATCTAGTCAGAACCACTCTTCTTCCAGTTTCTGTCAGTTGTCTCTTACCCATGGCCACCATGTGCATGTCTACTATTTACCCCTGGGCTGGCTTCTCTGGCTGAAATCTGTGGGTTTACTGTCTTGGTCAACTATTCTGCCTATAGCTAAAACAAGTCCTGCCAGGGGCTCTGTTATCAGTTACATGGCCCTCTCACAGGCAAAACCGTGATTTCACTGGTTTAATTCATGACTTGTCTAAGAGTGGCTGAGATCAGAACGGGGGGCTGCATGTTGCCCATGGAAAATTCTTCCCAGCATGCTGGATCACTGGACCCAATTGAAAAATGTATTTGTGCAGTGGTAGAGCGGGGAGGCTTCAGTCATGGTCCTGCTGTGGTCTGCAAAACCAAGCCCTTGTATGCATCCCGTTCAGGGGTTTGACAGGAGATAATACAGGACACAGAAAGGGGCAGGTGCACAAGGGATTGAAATCTTGGAGGCACATTGAAAAAGAACCTGAAGGAGAACAAAAGCATGGTTTCTGAGATGGCTCTTCCCTGTCCAAGAGGTAGCAGTTGGGAAAATGTGGAAGTGCCTGTCTGAAAACGCAGTAGTTGGTAAGCAAGACATTATCAGCTGCTTCTTAATATAGAGACCAGTCATGAAGAAGAAAGAGATCGTGTGAAGTGCTGAGGAAGAGAAAGATGCAAAGGGATATAACCCCCCCTGACCTGCAGGCCCTGTATCTTTGTCCTCCAGCATGCTGGCTCTGAGACCACTCTCAGACTGAACATTTAAACCCAGGTCTTGTGTTGACATGGATTTGGTCAAAGCAATAAATCAGAACGTTTTGAAGAATGTATGAAGGAATGTTAGAATTGTAGTCAAAGTGATAAATATCTAATTTTCATAGTTCAGGAAACCTGAACTCTAGCACTTAATTACCTTCCAACTAAAAAGAAAATACTTATGGCAGGTTGTTCTGCTAAGTTTGTGTTTGGCCTCCATTTTCTTCATTTTTGTCATGTATCAAATGGATGGTCTGTCATTCTGCTTCAAAAGATTGGAAGCGATTATTGTGAAAAGTCTATGGAGCTCTGTATACAGGCAAGTTAAAATATGCTGCAAGTTGGGACACTTTCTCACCTGAGTATACACTCTATTTCCAAAACAAACACTGGCATAACTGTATTTACTCTGTTTGGTGCAGTCTTCCTTCAAACTATTTAATTTTTCTTTTTTGTACTAGTTTCTTGGACCAGTTCCCACTGATTGAATCATTGGAAAGCACCATCTTCTATTGGTCCTCACTGTGGGCATCAGCTGGCACAGACTTAGTCACGTCACTTTTGATTACTCTGTGCCTCAGTTTACTCCTCCATTAATAGAAGTCCTACACTGACTTTCCACAGTGGTCCCATTCTTGGGATATCAGAACTCTTTCCTTAACTATCATCTCTCAGATAGTCAAATCATTACTAAATCAGAGACTTTTCATTTTTCTCTTCTCAAAGAGAAGGTGATACTAATTCCTTGGCTCATTAAAGTGTACCTGGGGAGCAATCCTGTTGAGTTCAGTGATACTATGAGATGTAAAAGCAGTGTGTGAGGTCAGAATCTTCCCATGTGAGTTACAAGTGCAAAAAGCAGTGAGCAAAAAACCTGAATGGATCAAGGATCCCACTCCTGGGAACAATGGAAGGAATAAATATAAGTAGCACCTGGAAAATGCTGCTCTCCTCAAGAGAGGCCTCCTCCCCTGTAAATATCTGCTAATTCTAATGTTAAACAAATAGAAATTTACTTATTCTGTGGAATCCTCTTTTGCTCCTTTATGGAGACGTTCATAGTAAAGCCTGGGCTTTATTTTTAGCAATAATTTAAAAAAGTAACTCTTGTTCCATGAAGAAATAATTTCTTCAGCCAAGAACATCTAGTCTGAAGTCTGAGGAGGGCTGGCGTATCTCCGTAATGGTGTGTAATGACAGCCCAAACATCTTAACACTCCCAGACTGGATCCATCCCTGCTGTCAGCAAACTCGTTGGATGCTCTTGCTTAGCCTCCTGGCTGCATGTCCTCCCGAATCCATGTGCTCTAATGGCACCACGCTGAGCCCCAGGTGGGCTGCCAGGTCCCCCGGGGACACAGGTACCATGCTAAGAGCAGTTTTGCCAGGCAGCCTGCCTAAAGCTGAGAGTGCTGTTGCCTGCATACAAAATTCTCTTCCCTCTGCGACAGCAGCACGCACGAGTGCTCCTAACCCATGTTTGGAGTCATTTATACACACATATGACAAATGGTGGGAGAAGACAACTGCATGGGCAAGTACCATCACCAAAAAGGCAAATTGCATGGCTCAGGTAGATGGGGAACCTCTGGCAACCAGGAAGCGATACAAAAATATAACCACATCAACATCCATCCCTTGGGCTGTCTGGACAAATGAGGAACCAAGGCAAGCAGCAAGCTGAGGAAATGAGCTGATCATCAAACACCCTGAGTGTGCGCAAGTCTGTGTGTGTGTGCACACAAACATAACCACTGGTTTGGAAACTTTCCATCCCTGTTGTCTTTTAATGTGAAATCATGCTTCAGAGTTAACAAAATGGAATGGTCTTTTTTGATTATAAGACAGTATTCTAGACAACGTATTCTATTTCTGAGTTGCAAAGAAACATTAGAAATCTTGACTTGGCTTGCTTTTAAGCACATCCTAGATTTAAAAGGTTAAACTCTCCCACTTCCTTGATTTGCTGTTTTCAGTATCCACTGGCTGTCCCCAGTAGTTGTGATCTGATATTCTGAGGAAAAACAAGCCTTTTCTAACCAGTTTTATGAATGTGGTCCATGGAGGACATCTGTGACCCTAGCTCCAGTAATATGGCCCATGATATAGTGGGAAGGCAAAGCTGCAACACAACAATTTATCAGCTTGAAGAAGAAGGAGTGGAGGGAAACGTGTATCCTCTGCCTGGACATTAAAATGCAGCAGCTATTGTTGTAGTAAAGGAGGCCATTTTTTACCCACTTCAATGATCAGCGCACAAGAAAAGCGCAACACAAGGCTTACGAGCCATCTGCATCCCATCCTTCAAGGTGGCCTCATCCACTAAGTAGTCACGTTCCTGAGTACTGGGGAAATTGGAGGAGCTAATCGTTTCCTCTGACTCAAAAGCAAAACAGCAAAGCGAAAACAAAACAAAAAACACCCTGCATCTTTCTGAAGCTCCCTGTTTAAATCTGCTTCTCAGTGTTCATAGGATTTTTTATATAATAAGCTGTTTCTCAGGGTGATTCAGCTTTAGGACATAAGGTAGTGTGAGGCTCAAGGACTTCAACAAATTTGAAGGGACAGCCTGGAGGAACTGTGAAAGACTCCACGTTTCCTCGGCTTCCCTCCCAGCCGCCCATTCAGATTTCCCAGGAGCGCTACGAAATAAGCTTTTTATCTATACATCACCAGTTCACATCCAGTCCTGGAAGTCATGCTTTTCCACGAGAAAACATCAGGGAGCTTTGGGAGCTGGCTCTGAGCCAGGGGTCATTCAGTGGCATCTCCAAAACGTCGGCAGATCTCAGGTCATTTTGACATGAAACAGCCATGTGAAAACCCACTACTGTTGCTGGTGTTACTGGTTTAAGGATGGCTGTGTGTAGACACTGATTTGCCCTCTTGTTCCTTTGGGCGGGCTACCAGGATATGACATTAATGAGGCAACCGAGAAGAGGTGGCGCCACTTCTGTATGTGTAGGACTTCAGTCTCCAATGGTTTCATTCCTGCACCTTTCCCCACGGTAAATGCAGTGGAGATTCTTGTTCATGTTCTAAAGGCAGCATTAAATGGGATGTTTTACACTAAGAATATTTTCCCAGCTCCTGGAAAGGGTTAGACACACAGCCCTGAGGTGCGCAAAGTGTGTGATTGCCATCAAACTAAGCAGCCTTGTTCAGCTTGTCTTGGATTTCTTTATATGAGACGGGATGATGCATAAAAGGAAGTGCTGAGGCCACACAGGTTGTCAAGTTTCTAGTCTAACCAGGTGTAATGACTGAGGTTTTGCAGGCAAGCTGCAGTTAAGGGGAAAAATAACAGATCATGGGTCAAATCCATCCCTGATGCAACTCCACCATCTTCGGTAAAAGATACCCCTGTGTGAATCTGGCCCCACGTTCCTCACTCATAAAATAAAGCAAGATCCCTCCTGCAGCAAAATCAATTGGAAAAAGCAGAAGGAAAAAAGAATGCTTCTTTCTAACCCACATTAAAAATAATCACCTCTTTGTTGCACAATGGGGCAGAGAAAACCAGTCCTACTAGAGACCAGAGTACAATTTCCTCAGCATGTCACAGGGGGGGAAAAAATGGCATAACCAAGAGGTCTCTTTCATCTCTGCTCAGTTCTAAATGATACAGGGAAGAGGGGAAAGCACATCTATATATCTATATATGTCTAGATATCGCTATATCTATAATCTATATCTGCATATATAGCTATAGATAACTATCTATATAGATAGATATATTCGTGCTTCCTAGGTTGATTTTGTCACCAATGGGAGATCTGGAGGTATTTAGGAGGAATTTTGCACAAACACAGAGTATTTTAGAAAAAAAGGATTATATTCCTTCTGTTGATTAGACCTGTTGTTTAAAAATAGTAAAATATGTCTGTTTTAAATGTCTGCTAGGGTTTTCACTGCTGCGTGGTGTTTTCTGTCTCAGCTTTTTCTTCCCATTTGGCAGGTCTGTTGTGTATGTGAGCTCTACGGGAATGTAGAACAGCCACCTGAAGGAGAAAATTGCTAATCACTAAAAATTACTAATCATTCTTTCACACTACATAAATCCCACTGAGAGGTTTTTAGTTACACAAAGGTGGAATTTTCTTTTTTTCCCCCTTTTCCCTCTTTCCTCCAGCTAATGATACAGAGGTGCAAAATGCAGGCTACTGCATCCTACTATGCATTAGCTGCGGCATTTTCACGTGATAAGATCTAGGTCTGAGTCAAAAATAAAAGCACAATAGCCTGAAAATCTTCTAATGCATGCCACTAGCACTTCACAACCAAAACGGCAGGAAAAGCAATTCAGACAGTCACAGAATAATCTTTCCAAGGTTATTTGTATCCCCTTGCTGAGACTGCGGCCCCCATGCACTTGGCCCCTAAAAGAGTTGAGAAGCTAAACAGATGAGGCAGAAGTTTGGAAGAAATAATATGATAGCTATAATTTGATCTGCAGTTCTTACAGCTAGGAAATGCTGAGAGTAAGTGTTTTTCTCAAAGTCACTTGAGACCTCTCTGGTGGAACTAGAGGCCAGATCCACATCTCCCGAGTCCCGGAGTTCTAACCAAAGGAGCCTGCTGCCTCCCAGCTCCCCTCTCCCAGCACTTCTCCCTTGCTCTTAGAAAGGACTTCTCTGACACATCCTGGGAATGCAGAGCTGTTCTTCCCATTATACTTCAAGAAATCCAGTTGAACCTAAAACTGCTCATTTGTCTTTGCTGATGATGCTTGAAACGTTTCACTGGCTGAAGCTCCTCTCGCGAGTGCATGAGACAGAGGGCAGCAATGGGCTGGTGGCAGGCAAGGACCTGGGGTACTGGTGTATGGCTCCTTCTCCACAAGAGCATCCCGCTTCCACAGCCCTGTCCTGTGGCCTCCCTCATGTGATGTGTCTGGCTGAGTGAGCTATAAAGAAATTGTGACAGCTGACAGCAGCATTCCCTGGGGAGTTTCTAGAGAAACGTGCCTTCCTGTTCTAATAACTGGGTAACTCTGAAACTGGGATGGGGCAAGGAATTCACCATAGAGGGGAAAAAACCAGTGGCCACCCTGCTTACGTTTAATTATGTCATTAATACATATATATTTTTTTTTAAATAAAAATCAGGTTGTGTACCTTTGCTTGCTCCATTCTACTTTGTGCCTCAGAGCACAGCTAAGCACCTTTTGCGGATGAGAAGGTGGCATGTTTCCTTCGTTCCTTCAGCGTCTTCGGAAAACACTTCAAGCTTTGGATTTCCTGGCCCATATGGGGCAGCCGGGCTTTCCCCTGGCTCAGCTGCTGTGCCACAGCCCTGCAGGTGCCATCTCCGAGCACTGCAGCATTCCTGTTTCCCACCTGAGCAGAAAAAACATGAAGGTGACAAAATTGCCTTGTTTTCAGTCCATCATCAACAGTTTTATTGTTTGACATGGTTACAGATGCTCCAGCACTGAAGAGGGCCTGTTTAATTTATGTTGACACATTGTGGTTTGATTCTCTGGACCAAATTTAGGCCTGAGGTAAGCAAGCTGATCCCAGGCATATAATGCTTGAAATAGATTTTTATTCCCATCCCATTCCCCTCTGTTTTTTTCCTGTATCTGTGAACACAGCAGACATCATCTAAACTGAACCAAACAGAAGTGCAGTATGTTTTTTATGCCCACACTAAACTAGCCTAAAACTCATCTTTTTGTCTCAGCTGTGCCTATTCAGGTTGCAAAACACCATTTTTACTACACTCATAAAGAAATAATGGAAAACCAAGAACAGTTCCTAGAGAAAGGATGCCATGAGGTGTGAGCAATGTCTGGCTACAGGTCCTCTCCTAATCTCTTCCCTGGACAGAACAAAGTAGGACAGAGCACTTAAAATACATCTTTTATAACCAGCCTAGCGGCTGCTTTGCCGCAGTGATAAGTGGTGACATTAAAATACTGTTGCTCAGCTTTAGGATTAACACCTTGTGGGAAGCACCTGTGAGGAGCTGGCACCGCTCGGCTCTGCCACTGTCCTGGGAGTGCTGCCCACACCAGGACCGAGGGAGCGGGCACTGCCACCTTAGGTTACTGCAGGTCACCTTGGTTTGTGGTTTCTAAATCACTAAGTATTTTATCTCTAGAGAAGACACACTGGTATTTCCTGAAGCAGAACATGGAATTACAAAAACTGATGTTTTGACACACTGATATTTTTAAGCTTGCATAATTCACGGAATTCCACCCAAGTTTGTAGTTTCAATACATCAGAAGCATCGTTTGTCAGTCAGTTTTAGGCTTCCGCAGAAAGAATTTTTTTTTTCCATTGCTCCATTCCCCAGGGGTCTCAACAGGCTTCATCAGAGCCTCCATGGAGCACCCTTTGCGGGAGAGGCCAGTGATGGCTTTCTCAAAAGTGAGTATAAGAACTGTGCTGTAAAGCTGCGGTTTTGTGGCCAAAGCATGCCTCTGCCATTATCAACCAGCAATAGCTACTGGCAGGCAGGAGACCACAGCGTTGCATCAAGGTGGGTTAGTACTAATTACAAGATGTTTATCCAGTCTAAGTAAAATACATTGCAGTTTACTCATTAGCACCCAAAATGGCACATCTAATTGGATTAATACAAATAGGCGATTACAGCTAAGCAGGCTGCTTAACTGTCTACAGTTAATCTATAGTTAACTAAGGTGCTCATTTACCCTGGTAAGAGTATACATCCACACAGCAGCTTTGTGAGAGAAGGATTTCATCATGCTGTAGAGAAGCGTAGGTGCTGGGTCTTCTCTCGTGTTATCTGACCTTACTGTCATTAATGTGCTTGCAACAGGAAAAGATACCTTTCCTTTGCCCAGGGAACATTAAAACGGCCTTTCTCAACTCAGCTTTTCTTCAGGTGACCATCTAATAACTGAAGCACAGTAAAAACATAGTCTATTTTCTCATGTCTTGTATTTGCTGAATCTTTCCTATATTCTTAATCAGGGCTGATCCTCAACTAGTTTGTAAGAGATTTATTATGAGATCATAAGTTGGTTTCATAAAATTCACACAGAAGTGAGTGGACACTTTTATGACTGATGCAGCTTAAAACAATTAGGAAACAGTCTCAGCTCAACCCAAACCAGTTATTATAACCCAAGACAAAAATGTTTTCTCAGGCATTTGCACTGATTGAAGTTCACATGTACATTCATGTGCTGGCTCCTTGCTGCGTGTTTCACTAAGCTACCTGCAAATCCGGTGAAGAGCACTTTAAGATGGTTGAGCCTTTTAATTGCTCCATTGAAAATGACCAAGGAGGAAGCAGACCAATAGAAAGAGAGGGTGTTGGGCTTGTTAACCCACAGGTGAGGTAACTTTCTGCCTATCAGGATGGTGGAAAGGTTATAAAAGCAGGAAAAGAGATAGAATGGGTTTTAGTCAGAAGTGAGCACGTGGGAGCAACTTTAGAGAAAAAAAGAACTTAGGTAAGAGTTATTGTATGGGATGGCTTAATTCACTTGGTTGCAGTAAAAAAAAAAAAAAAAAAAAANAAAAAAAAAAAGAAGTTGCTATTTGAATTCTAATCTGTTCTTCCTTTTTTTGACAATGCTTTTACTTCTCTTGGCCTGATGTACATTTCTGAGTGCATCCTGATTTCTAGGGAGCTCTGGAGATTGTTTTTGTTCTTTATCATGTAAGAGACAATGCCGTTCTTGTGGGACAACCTTGGCTGTCTGCTACATGCCCATCAAGCTGCTCTCTTGCTCCCCGTCTTCAACAGGGCAGAAGGAGAAAATGAGATGTAAAAAAAAGCTCATGGGTTGAGATAAAGACAGGGAGATTGCTTACCAATTAGCATTACTGGCAAAACAGAAAAAAAATAATTTTTGGAGAAAATCAATATATTTCCAATTTAAAAATAGAGAAGGATAGTGAGAAACAAAAACACCTACCCCACCCCTTCTTCCCAGGCTCAATTTCACTCCTTTGTTCCCAAGTCTTCTACCACCTTCCCTCAGTTGGCACAGGGAATGGAGGTTGTGGTCAGTTCATAACACTTTGTCTCTGCCATTCCTTCCTTGAGCTTTTCCCTTGCTCCAGCATGAGGTCCCTCCCATGGGATGCAGTCCAGAAACTGCTCCAATGCAGGTCCTTTCTCATGGCTGCAGTTCTTCAAGAACTGCTCCAGCACCGGTTGTTTCCATGGAGTGCCGTCACTCCTTCAGGAATGGACTGCTACAGCAAGGGTCCCCCCCTGCATTTCCTGCTGGAAAACCTGCTCTGATGCAGGGTCTTCATGGGCTGCAGCTTCCTTCAGCATACATCCACCTGCTGTGATGTGGGGTCCTGCACAGCCTGCAGTGTGGTAGTCTGCTTTGATGTCATCCTTCATGAGCTGCAGGGGGACAACCTACTTCACCACGGTCTTCTCTGTAGGCTGCAAAGGAGCCTCTGCTCCAGTGCCTGGAACACCTCCTTCCCCTCCTTCACTGACCTTGGTGTCTGCAGGCCTTTTCTCTTGCACTTTTTCCTCACCCCTCACTATTGTAGTTGTTGTGCAGTGTTTGTTACCCCTTCTTAAATGTGTTTCCATAGAGGTGCTACCAGCATCAGCTTTGGTCAGTGGTGGGTCCATTTTGGAGCTAGCTGGAACTGGCTCTGTCCTGACCTCTTCTCATAGGGGCCACCCCTGCTGCCCACCCCCCACTGTCAAAACTTTGCCACATAAACCCAATAAAAATGTCTTTATTAATACACTTTGGTTTTGTGAACAGGGGGGAAAAAATCCTGAGGCCATGTACATATATGTTCTGTGTTTCTGCTTGACTATGTTTATTGGGTGCTTTCTGTAAGCTTATTTGATCAGCCGTTTTTTCTTATTAGGTGTTCACAGTAACAGGTATTGCTATGCAGTAAAATCTCATCACAGTGTTCTGGGCTTTTTATATCACTGGTCACTCTGCCCTAACCCTAGATATATGCGCTGAATAACCACATTGTTCGTTTATAATGTCCTTGGCTTTTCTATAGCCTTGTCCCTATGATATTACTTGTGGACACAGTGGGCTGGATTGAAGACAGTGAAGTTAAAAGTGGTGATGTATGCAGCTATGTAACTGTGAGAAGAAATGTATTGATTCCACATACTTCCTTTTCTAACCTGCTGTAAGGTGTTTCATCATGTAGGACATCATGGAGATCTTATATTTGTTACTTAACATACATTGAAAGGTCGGACTTCTCTTTCTTGCTGGCTTTCTGAATGGAAAAAGCTGTTGTTAACATGTCTTGCGTGTCAGAGATCAGGCTGTTCATGATGGCTTATGAAGCTTTGAACATATATAGTAATAGAGAGGAATGGCAAACTGTTATATTAATGTAGCTGAAGGACAAAAGTGAAACTATTGACCTTGCTAGCTCTGCATTTGGGGCAAATGTTACTGCAGTGAATAGAGTAACTTTAACTTGTGTTAAACAGAAGGTGTTATGAATTTTGGTTTGCATGTTTTACTCTGGTATAGATAAGTGTTAATGCCTGAGAAGGGCTAGGCAAAATGCTAGATAGTTGCAATTTTGCAAATGTCAGGGATTTTTCTTTTTTTTTTTTCTTTTGGTAAAAAATTAACTGTTGGACAAAGAGGACAATAATGAAGTAGAAGCAAAAATTATTTCCATGGGTTGATAAGTCACTGAAAAAGTCTATTACTCAACTTCCTTTTCTGAAATAATACCCTTTTAAATCAACCAACCAAACAATGAGCTTTTACTATCGCTCCTGCCTGGCATGGCATTTGTCTTCCCTGAACAGGACCGGCAGGTATCTCGCAGGTGATTCAGTACAGCTCTTGGCCTCCCTCAGACAAAAGGTCCTGTGAGTTACACTGGCTGCTTCCTAGGCTGTACAAAAGACACTGCAAAAACATACGGCAAGAGATATTACTAAGATTGTGTTGAGAGGTACGTATGAGCTAGGGAGAAGCAAAGTGTTCAGGTGCTGCCCGTTCTTTTCACCCAAATGCAATATGAAAATCAGCCTTGCAGGGCAGTATGTGGGAAGATGGAGCTTATCAATGGCCTCTTTCCGGGCTCAGTGATGTTATGTGCCTGTCCAAGGCTTTTATTCCATGGAAACAATTCCTGCCCCATAGCTGATTTACATGGCCTTACCACCGTGTGCAGCATCATGTTTGCTTATGCAGTGGTTGCCCCAGCAGGGAAAAAGAAGCTGGGGGCAGAGGCGCCAGATCAGCACCCTCGGACAGCCAGCTGGCTGTGGCTTTGCGCGACTTGCATCGCCCAGTGCAGTCCAGGAAAGCTGCCTTCTGCCTTTTCCACGGAGCAGAGCCACGCGCGTGAGCCCAGCGCTGTTTCCCAGAACCGCGCCGAGGCTCTTGATGCAGGCTCCTTTCACCCTGTTGGCGCGTGGGTTCCTCAGGGTGCTGCGGCGTGGGGAGCGTTCCGGGGAAGCCCGTGCCGTGGCCATTAGCGCTGCACCGACAGCAGCCTCTGCAGATAACGAGAAGCCCTTCTGCCTCGTTGCTATTAAACTGCTGCCTTTTCACGAGAGGAATCCTGAATTCTTCCTCAAACCTAAACAAAAAAGTGAGCCTTTTATTCGTTTCATCATTATCTAGGGCTGCCACATTCAAATGATTCTCCAGCAGTCCCTTCATTTCCGAGTGCACACGTCGAGAAGGGATTGGAAGCCTTTTGATTAAGAATAAGAGGTGATGACACTACAACCAGTGCAGGGTTGTCATCATTACCGTGTACCTGCACTTCCACAGAGCTCTCGCTCTGGGTTGCCTCTGATATAAAGCTGCTGTACTCTGTGCCCTAATTGAATGGAACTATTTTATAAACACGCATTCCCTGAATCCCAGAAAAGATCCTTTTAGAGGGGAAGATATGGGGAGGGTGGTGGGGAGGTGGGGAGCTAGATGGGCTCAGTTCCTGGCAGACCAATTTTGTCTGTGAGAGAGATTCCTTTGTTCCCTGCAAAACTGCTTGTCGTCTACGAGCGGATATCGTGGGGTTTTTTTCCCTACAAGTCAAATGAATGATCTGACCACCCACTTTTAATCCTGTGATTTTCTGCTTTTGGCCTGGATTACAAGTCACCTATGGCCACCTTTAGCGCGTAGCAGGCTGCAGGTTTACACAAAGCGCCTAAGAGAAAACATACAGTCCTCCCTGGCCTGGTTTGTTGGCTGTTCACGTCTGACAATTTAACTGTCTGACTTGGTCACAGTAACGGCCTTTTGGTCACAAGACAGGGAAGAAACCTGCCGTCTACCCACCAGGATGCTCTCATCTGCCTCATGAGACTCTATTTGTGTGTACATCCTAAATCCGTGCCTCTTATCATGGGAGCGACACTTCAGATGACTTGTTAAGCTGTGTCCCGCTTCAAGCACTCTGTGCTCGCACTCTGGGATCTCTACTGGTGATTCACTGTGTTCCGGGTTAACTTTTAAATGTCGATTTTGACCCATATTCCTGTCCTGGCTATTCCTCCGTTCCCCTGTGACACAACTGTAGGTGTAGTGGATAGCAGTGTTGTGCCAGAGCCTCGAAGGATGAAGGAACTATGCTGGCCTAGAGCCTTCGTGGAAACTGGTCCCCCAGTTGCAGTTCAATAGTTAAACTAGTTCTCTGGTGTCTGTGTGTTTAAAGGTGAAGGGCTTTTATTGTTAAACAAGCTTTCCCTGGAGCCTACTTTTTAGTAAATATGCTCTAAACCTGCTATATGAAATTGTATTAATAGACAACAAAAATTACAGCCAATTCTTGGTACTATTTCAATAGCTATGTATGAAATTTACTGCATAAGGGATGTCGAGTTAAAAGTGGTCAGAGGAGTTACTTTTATCTTGGCTTACAGATAGCATTACATTTACACCTGAACACAGGGTGAATTATCATCCAGAGGAGTTGAGAAGGAATCTCTTTTCTCCAGGAATGGCAATTATATTTGATTAGGTACATGGGAGCTTTTTCCTCTCCTGGCCAAGGAGCTGAGGGCAGTGCTTTGAAGGCACCCAGCCTCATGATCAAGGTGTAAAGCATAATGACAAATGTGAAGTTCCTGCAGGGTCAGAGTCAGCTACAATAGTTCAGGGGAGAGGGCATCGGACTGGGACTTAAGAGGCTTGACTTGACTGCCCTGTTCTTCCACTGGGCTGCAGGACAAATCGCTTCCTTTCTGTGCCACAGTTTCCTTATCTGTGAAATGGTGGTAATGAGCCTTTCTTCTTCATTTCTCTTTGTAATAGCTCCAAGAGCTGCAGGTAAAACATGCTACACAAGCACTTGGTATTACTGTGTTTGATTTGTGGGATTCTTCTGTGTGATATCCTAACGCAAGGAGTTGTTTCAGATTTGCACACACAAACTCGAGGACCGTGGTGTTTGTCATCCTGCTGTTAACAGCTCTTCCCTGAAATCATTTGGATGTACGGGCAGTACTCTGGGTTTGTTTTTGTTAGGATATCTGCAGCCTGCAATCTTAGCGCAACAGGATTTGCTAGTCAAGCATAGCCCTCGAACAAAAGCACCCAGAGGATGTGCCTTTTTAGATGCTCCCCTTTGCAGGACACCCCTGTCCCTTTGACTCTGGTCACTGCTGGTCCCCTGTCATGAGGCCTCCCCTGTGGTCGGCAAGTTTGCCAAGATGGTGATGATGGGGAGGAGGGGAAAAAAAAAAAGCGCCTTTGACAGTGCAGTAACTTAAGCCTCATTCCAAATGTGTTTGCTTAAGCATTGCTAAGGGTTCCCTCCTTCCCGTCCTGGTCACTTCTCCCCTCACCCTGTCTTTGTTTCAGGGTGGGAGGAGGCTGCTGGAGGGGCAGGGGGCTGGGGTTCTGTGGCGGTGTCTGCTGTGATCTAGGCACTCTTTGTTTGACAACGTGTCCAGAGCCTGGTCACCTTCTCCTCTTGCTAATGAAATACATTGGGACGACGAGTCCTAATTGTGAGGTGATACCCCACTGAGTGTCAGAGCAGGCGGGGTGTGCATGATGCTCTTTGGTTTGGGTCACTGGAAGTGACAGATGCAGGAGGATGGCAGATTAGTTCCTGCTGAAACCCAAGAAGCTGCCTGTGTTGGTGAATGTCACCCCAAGCTCAGCAAATGCATTCAGATGAAATTGCTGAAATCTCGGGTTTCACGCCTAAGTGACCACTACAGGCACTAGTGGTTCCTGCCTGTGGAATAAACATTTGCTGAACACACTTCAGTGTAATAACACTTTGTGAAGCAAGCGATCGCTCACCACCCTCTGCTTCTTCTCGCTGTTGTGACAATTCAAATGCTACCCAGACCACAACCACATCAGTATCTCCTAGAAATGTTTTACTAATAAATTGCTTAACTTCTCTGCTCTTGACCAGAAGTCAGGGTGCAATATTTGCTTGTTGAGTGTATTTGAGTTTACCGTGCTGGTTTTCCCCTATCCGTTCCCTGGAGATGGAGAGCAGGGCATTAATGGGAGATGCAGGACGTGCAGCCTTTCATAGACTCATAGAATCACTTGGGTTGGAAGAGACCTTCAAGATCATCGAGTCCAACCCTAAACCTATGCCAAAAAACCACTGGCGTAAAATGTGGATAGAGCCTGGGGCTAACGGTGACCTGAAATACAAAATGACTTGTCCAAGGCCATAAATTTCCTCCCCTTCTCCACCTACCCAGCTCATCTGCTGAACACCGTTAGCACTTTGGGGTAGGAGCTGTACAATGTGGACTGTTTATCCAGTCCTGTGGGATACGAGATGTCATTTTAATACAACAAGGGTTTTTTTATAGCGGTAAATCGATTTTCAGGAGGTCCAATGGATGTGCCTTTTCTTGACAGAAAACATTACTTGCAGAGTGAGGACTGGAGCCAAGCGTCTTGACTCCTGGCCCAGTATGTCACCTGCAATGGGATCTTGTTCTGGGGTTGGAGGTCCATGATGCTACTATGCATTTATGCAAGAGGACTGTTCGTGCTAAGAGACGAAAGGGTCTGCTTTGTAAAAATGAAACCATTCCTGTAAAACCACTATAAATAACTGCGGACAATGAACAATACTATGACTTCAAGATCATCAAGATTACAAAAATGGTGAAGTGCTTCTCTTGCATTCCATCAGACCTTTCTGTGGTATTTAACTCTGGAATCAAATTTCTCCTCCTGTTTTCAAAATTTATAGAGCCAACCATGAAATTAGGGATGTGTCAACTGGAAATAAGGAAGCATTTGACTTTGACACTAAAATTAATTAAACTGTTATTACATTGATCTCTACAGCATCTGTTCCACTTGTATGCAGAAATGCTAGTGTGCGCTACGGGGCCATTTCATACTGGTGGAATTGGATGCTGTGATCAGCCATATGCTGATAAAATTATTCTTTTGTCAGCATGTCTGCCTGGAATTGCTTCAGGAGCTGGAAACATTCAAAGCAACAATGCTCAGTGCTGAGTGCTTAAGATTGCTGATGTGAAAGGGACTTTTGGTCTAGTTCCATACTCCACATACACTTCATACCTCACGTACAGGGTGGCAAGCCTGTCCCTGTGTAAGCGTCCAAAAATGGGCTTTAAAGCACCTGAGTTTAGAGACCAAACTTTGTTTATTCAGTGGGGTATCACTTGTTTGCAAAGCTCACCCAACTCTAGGCCAGCTGAATCCAGTAGTTCTGCTGCCACTTTGGGGAGAT
Organism: Chionis minor; assembly: GCA_013398295.1. Classification (NCBI taxonomy): domain Eukaryota; kingdom Metazoa; phylum Chordata; class Aves; order Charadriiformes; family Chionidae; genus Chionis; species Chionis minor. The sequence goes on from VZSF01007165.1 coordinate 376,268, forward strand.
TGGGTCAGACCCTGGAGAAGTCAGGGCAGAGGAAAGCTGACATAAAAACCCTGCTAACTGAGTGGGGCAGGTGGAAGGTGTAGGTAAATAGGTTGGTTTGTTGGCTGGTCCTTGGTGAAGCGTCCGTGTTTTGCTTCTGCGGCTTATAGATAGGTCAGTCACAGGCACCAAATTCTACCAGAATATAAAAGGTTTGTGTGGCAAATGACAGAGCTGCATTTACGCTTTGCCTTCCTCTATGGTTTGCATCCAGAATTTTCAATGAGTCCCTATTTCACTGCGCATGAAGAATGTGAGATTTGTCAGGTGCTGGGAGGGGAACTGGAAAGAAAAAAAAAAAAAAAAACCAGCTATTGCAGTGGTTTGTAGAGTAATGGTAGAGGAACTGTCTCAGTCCCGAGGTTATCTGCATTCCTCCCAGTGTGGTTAGCATTGCACGTGGAGTCCTGTAGGGATTTAAAAAAAAAAAAAAAGATGATAACATGGGCCAAATCCATCCATGGCTAAAGATACCCTGATGATGAGCAGAGCCTCATCTGATTGTCTGGTAGCTGTCCATATCTGTAATTAGTCCCTAAATATGCACCTGAAACACAGCTGTCACAAGCTTTTTTTAGTAAAAGTGGCCATTTGAAATGGGTATTGTGTTGGAGAATTTTCTTTTTGTAGTTTCTGTTTATGGTTGAAAGCAATTCTCTTCAAGCCTTGAAAAGGATGTAATTATTTGCTTTTACAATTAAAGCCATAAAAGCGGCTAGCTATTGTTGTATACTCCTTGACAACACGCTGTCGCTTTTGATGACTGTGATATTATTAATCAGTTAATTATCATCACTGGATTAAAATAAAAATGCCCGAGTAAACACAGACGCCTTCTCTTTCAAGAATTCATCCGAATGCTTCTGAGCTGGCGTGTGTGTTGGTGAGGACTCGTTATGGCTGTGCCATCCCTCTACGCACCACGGCCGCGCTCTCCCGTGCAACGTGCGCGGGCACAACCTGCAGCTCGGGAAGGGTGCAAGCCCCTGAAAGGTTGGTGCTTTGTAACAACTCCATCAGATGTCACCACAAGGTATTTGTCTGTCAGCGATGGTCTGTAAGTGATTAGCTGACACAGCGACTCACTGTATGGGTCACTGGCAAAACAGACAGGTTCAAAAATTAAAGACATTTGTTCCAACTCCTCCTGACTATCTTGCTGCCTTCGTTCAGCCATCAGCTCGGTTGGCTCGTGCAGGCAAAATAACACGTGTTGGCATGTAAAACAAGCTGTTTAAAAACAGCCAGTAAGCACACAGTGGGCATAAATACTGAATTTCGTTTGTTTGGAGGGGAATTTTTTTGGCCTTGCCGGGGCTGTGTTTGCCACCTCTGGTAGAGAGGAAAAGGAAAGGCAGCCCCATCTTCTGTGCTGAGCCCCACGTGTGTCCACACTTGTGCCAGTGCTACCCGATAATTATTTTAACTTTCTTAACTCCGGCCTCAATTTTTGCATCCTGTTTTCACAGTTGTAGAAAAACCCAGATCAGCCCATGAAGCTGGTTTTAAGGGACAGATATAACTTTTCTGTCTCCAAAAGTGCAGCTATGTGACTCCATGGTGAAACAGGAAATCTGTTTTCATCAAGCTGCATTTCAGACTTCTCCCTCCCATCTCCTTTACTCAAGCAGAATTTGCATGAAACACAGCCAAAGGATAGTTTGGTGGCCAAAACAAACAAAACAAAAAAGCGCAGTAGCATCCTAGCTCTGGAGATAAAAAGTATAAATGAGTGTTATGATTGCGAGCTTTAACAACCCATAAAACCCAATGCCCAAAGACAGTAATAAGCAAGTAGCAAAGATCTCTGATGGAGCTGATGGTTTAAGAAATGGATGGCCCATTCTTGTTACAGCAAAAGGAAAGAGCTGATCTGCTTTTCTTAATTACAGCTGCATTTGGCACTGAGTTAGGAGGGTTAAAAGTTGCTTTCCATTTAACATTTAATTTTTTTCAGAATTACCCTAATGATATGCTACATCAAAGTTTCATAAGGGCCTGGATTCTTGAATTGTCTCCTCTGCACTCACGCATGTGATTCTCTCTTGAAGTGGTAATGGCTGGTGATGAAAGCTAAGGGATGGGCGCAAGGTGATCCTGCTGGCCAAAAAAGTTGCATAGATGGGAGAAGCTAAAGAGCAGTTTTCATGAAATATAAAAGAGGCAAGTGTGATTGAATGTTGGGGGATATATTTAGATAGCACGGGATCATGTCCTGTGTCTAGTTTCCATGGTGTCAAAGTGTTAGCTAAATCCTCATATCATAAAAATAAAAGTAGACAGAAACATACTCTTTTAAATTTTTATTATGTGTCAGAGGGGCAGTAGAATTGGAAGATCTTGTCAATGGACAAAACATGGAAGTATTATTCTTTTGTAGCATCCAGTGCACAAAATAGACTACTTAGTTGACCACAAATACAAATTTTGAGAGGTACAAGCTAAAGAACATTTAGGAGCATGTGTGTAAAAGACTTTATGGAACTTACACTGGGCTTAAAGCACCCCCAAAAAGGCCCACATTCTGCTAATATTAACGGGTTTACTTCAGGCTGAGAAACCATAGCTATTCAGACTCCAAAAGGAAAATGTTCTGCTATGTCAGTTGTCTGAAAAAGACGTGCAGCAATGGTGGAGGGAAATAAATCCACCATTTCTCCATCCACCCCTCCAGACCTCAATTTAACACCTCTTTTTCACACTCTTAGTGAATATCTGTCTGTATTTCTATGTACCTATCTTTTTTTCTTCCCACAAAAAATGGGAAAACCATGAAACCCATTAATACTTTCTCTTCCCCCCTCCCCCCCCTTTTTTTTAAAGCCTGAAGAGGGCAAAATTTATTGGAGGACACAGCACTACTTACTTCCATGTGTTTGCAAGCATGGTTGAAAGTAAAGATGGCCTTTTTCTGATGAAGCTCATGTACGCTCCACTGCAGTATTTTAGTAGTCTTGTCCTCAAGACTGAGACTCCTTGAAATTACAGAAGTCTATGGATGCCAGCAACTCTGCAATAACAACCCATGGCTCTGCGCTCAGGCTAATTACTGCTGAAGTCAAAGGGAGCCGGATTACTTCCTGCCAGAAAGTGCTTGAGCTGCAGCAGAATGAATTCTGCGTGCAGAACCATTTGCCTGAGTTTTACTGTTTTCCATCCTGAATGCTGAAATTGAGGCAGAGCAGAAATTTAGCCATTTGCCAGAGGCTGAACAGAGAGGCACAGACTACAAGGGGAAAGAGGTGGGGCCGGTGACTCCCAAGATGTATTCATCAATTGGCAGATTGCTCTGTCCTACCAGCATGCACTGCAAGGAAAATTAACTACCTAAATGAGATGATTTTGAAAGGGACTTTTTTTAGCATCTCACTCAGCTGTTTTTTTGGTAGAGGAAAATATGGGATGTTAGCCAAAAACAATGTATTCCTGTAATGGCCAAATGTTATTCAAGCGTCAGTGCTAATAAGAGCAGGATTTGGCCTTGCATGTTTGTCCTGTGCTCTTCTCTCTGCTCTGTATTATTCCATGCTGCATGCGGGGTTACTCCTCCCTGTTCGGGAAACAGGAGAGGCACATTCACATGAGAAACTCTAAAACGTATTGAATTAATTGTTAAATAGGAGGGGGTAGTGGAGAGAGCCCTGTGTCTAACTCTTTTGCTGAATTCTTGCAAGAAAAAGTCCAGCCTCAAGTATATTTTAATTTTTACTGCCAAGTTAAACCCTTGCACACAAAAAAAATCTTACAATGGAAATGCTGACAGGTCCTTAACTATAGTAGCAGTAGCAGTCTCTGCCATAATAAAGATATTGCATGTTGTCAATAATCCTCTTTTTGCCTGAATCCCTGTCTTTCTAAAGAGAAAGGGCTTACTGACTGGGCAAATCTATTTATAAATTTTGTCTTGGCACAAGAGGAACATATCGTCAATGCAGTGGAGATCTGGGGAGGCAGCTGGTCTGACTGCACGCAAGCAGCAAGCTGAGTGTCAAAGCAGGGCACTTAAATTTTCTCTCATTCCTCTAAAAGAGAGAGTGGGGGAATTAGGACGGGGGAAAAAAAAAAGCTTTCCTTTGAACAAGGCAGGGTCAGAGGAGTTACAAAAGATTGAGTAAACTCTCACACTTGGCTCACTGAAGAGCTTTGAAGGGCTTTCACATACTACTCACCATTGGATGGAGTCATCTGAACTGGGAACCAGCGCGTGCGTGTATTTATACCGTATGGAGGCACATGCACCACGACAGCCCTAGCTGATAAGGACAGCTCTTCCTGGGGTCTGATGATACTGTGCTTTAAATGAAATGATGGAGGGGTAGAGTAGGAAAGGAAAAGAAATAAGATCTCAAGGAGGACACTCACTTTTTCCCCCCTTCCATGTAATTTTAAAAGGATGTTTTTCTTTGAATATGCTGTGGTGGCTTCCACAACTGTTCCCTTCTAAGCAAAGTGTTGCAGAGAAGATGTTGGATTTATTTCATCAACAGCATGAACTGGCAAAAAGTCCTGTCATTTACCGTCATTTCACGTTAGTGGTATTCCAGTAGAAATTGGACTTTTTCCTTGCAAATCGTAAGAAATGGCAATAACAATGCTCCTTAATGTTCCTGTACACCTGCAGCTGAGCATTACCAAATAATTATTGTTTCCACAGGTCTTTGGCCTATTTCTAACCGTTGTGATGGAGAATAAAGACATCTAGATATTTAAGTGACCGTGTTCCTGTGCACACCAGGGCTTTGTGAATTCTTTCTTTCTCCTTTCAGTAGTTACTTTTCACAATTAATTGTATGCATTGCATCGATACTGCATATGTACAAACACTGAGCTGCTGTGTGCTATGAGTTACCAACTCCACTCTGCCCACAGGCTTGCATTGCAGCTCTTCACAACCCTTTCTGTAGGTCGTCTCCTGGAAACATTGAGCTGTTGATAAGAGAAACGTTTCACTCTTATTGATGGGGCTGACAAAAGGATGTGGCTATGGGGGGTGTGTAGAACCAAAAAAAAGGGCACACTGAGATGGTGTGTAGTCGGAGTGACACAGCTCTGGTAATGGTAGGATGGGTGTTTGGATGGAGGTGAGAATGTGTGCTCTTAGCTTTGCTTCTCATTTCCTGGCAGCTGTGTTGCTTCGCAAATCCCACAAGCGCTTCACAACAAAGTACTTTATGTATTAGTATACCTTGGGCAAGATTTTTTTTTCTTTTTTTAAGAGCTCAGTGTTGTCCTAGCAATGTTTGATTTCAGGCCAAGGATGAATGGTTGTGAAAAATCCCACTCTGAACGTATATGGCTGTCTTCTATTACATGGATGTCAAACTTTCCTCCTCTTATACCCAAAGGCTAAAGTTTACTCAAAGCAGAACAGCAAGGATCACATTGCTCTTATCAAAATAGCTTGCAACCAATAAGTAGGTCACTTATCTGAATGGGATACTGTATAAGTGGCATGTTTGCCACAAGAGACATATGAGCGAGTCCCCTGTGGTGTATATATAATAGTCTGTTGGTCTGATCCAATTCCCACAGATGTTTAAACTAGACCTTGGTTTAAATGGAAATGCATCAAGGGGTACGCACCATGTATGAACTATGGATATGTCTTTTTCCACAAGGGCTTACTGAAGTAACTGGGGATGTCACAGAAGGCCAAAATTGATTGTATAAGTTCACTTTCAATCTTCACAAGCCATATGAATGATCCAGACATATTCCTCCAGAAAATGCAGGGTATGCAGGGGAGGAGAATAATGCATGTGGCAGCGTTAGCTTGGGACATCGATGAACTGTTCAAATCTTGCAGGTGACCTGACTCTGACCCTTTTAGCAACTAAAGAGACATGAGTTTTTCTTTTACGTTTCTGTCTTCTTTCTCAGCTGGCTTTGGCAGAGCGGCTCAAAGTTATGGGGAAGATGATAAAGACAAAATTCCCAACTAAAGCAAAGAAATACTGAAAATCTTGCTGGAGAGGCTGTAATTTGGACAATTGTCTGCTGACTGCTTTTGTTAACGGAGTGCATTACATCCAACAGCCCTAGCTTGGGAAAGGAGTCGCAATTTGGGGGCCAGGAGCTGTTAAGCTTCTCTTCCAGTGTTGTGCATTTTGTCAGCGCTAGGGAAAATCTCCCTCCCTCTGCAGTGAAATTCCACCTAGGGAAGAGCATGACCCAACATGTTTAAGTTTAAACTTTGACATGGCTTACGTGAAAGATAACCTTTGACTGCAAGGACCCAGGAAAGTGCTCACCACAGGAGTCATCCAGCTGAAATCCCAGTGCTGAGTTTGCTTCCCTCTGAGTTTTGAAGACTGTGACTATAATTAGGAGGTGCCTTTGATGGATTCCACCAACACCTCTTCTCCCAGAGGACAGAAGTCAGGCTTGTGGCTAGTGGGAGATCAACTGTGACTCCAACTGTATTGCATTGGAAAACCATAAAGAAGGGGACAGGGTCATCATTAATTTAAAACTGTTTACAGTGCTGATAACATGACACAAGGAAAGGATTTGCACTGAGAAATGATTGCTCTTCAGGGACAAGTTAGTTCTTCTGCAGTTCTCATTACAGGAATTGCCTTGCTCTAGAGACCTGTTATTCAACAGTAAAGTACAATCTTTCCAGGTGATTTAAAAACCCAAACACCAGAAAAACTAGCCCTCTTTGCCCTTTGTATAATTGCATGTGTTCAAAGTCCGGTCGGTCAGTCAAGGGTAGAAGAGTTGAGCACTGAACAGAACTGAACAAGACCAGAATGCCTGGCTGTACACTCTCTGTAACTATCCTTTTATTTTAAGGGACAGAAGATGTGGATTTATTCCCCTTTTAACCAGGCATACTGGCTATCCAAAGTTATCTGATTTCAACCAACATAAATAGGAAGAAAAATGATGTGCTTTATTAGATGCTCTGTATATACCTTCCAGACTGGGTCCTCGCTCCTTGCCTTGTTGTAGGTCTCCCTACTAGCAGCACAGGTTTTATACAGGTCTACCTTTTGCCCTCAGTCTTTGCACAAAATTTCTGTGCTGCAAAATGCGCTTAAAGTAACTCTTCTGGTTAAGGTGTAAAATTAATTGTGATATTCTTTCTCTTGCCTGGACTAAGATACTTCACTTCAAGGAGCACCCTTTAAATCTGCGTGTAGGAACCCTGGGTGCCATCACCACAAACACTGTGTATGTGGTGTGTTATAGAGCAGGAACGGGTCACCGGGACCTTCATTAGATGGCAGATTTCCACATTAAAATGAACATTAGCAATTTCAGCCTCAAAAACACTTCTTCTGAAAACAGTTAAAAGGCACTAAGAGCAATAAAATATTAATCATTGGCAGTTTTAAGAAGTAAAAGCATTTCCCGAGGGGCATCTTGTGGTGCTACAGCCTTGCCTTATGCACAGTTTCCTACCTCTCACTTCCTTCCTCATTAGGTTGGCATTGGGATAAAAGAGCAGAATGGGTCAGGAGGTCCCGTTCCAAGTAATTAGAGAGTTGCTTCTTTTATCTAAGTGTACCTTGTTAAAGTATATCAGTGTCAGCCAGGTTAATTGGAACTTTAATACATAATTGATGCTAATTTATGGCCCTTTTTGTTCCAGGATGCTCATGCGGACCCCAAAGTCAGGATACAGTTTTCTTGTTATTAATTATATACTGAAAACCAATATCCCGTTGGGAGGAGACCCACAACTTATTATAGTTGCATAGCTTTTCTGCCCCTAAATCCCCTTGGTTCACTAGTGTTTCATGTTTTTTTAAAAAAGCTCCTACTTAGCCTCAGCATAAAGTAAATGTTTATTTCTGCTTTCACCAGTCAAGTTGCTCAGCCCAATGGAAGTGTTCCTGAACTGTGCTGCTGTGAGTAGGGTAGGACTCCACCTCTGTAGCTGACACTACTGTTCCTACAAAATGCTTTTCCTCCCCAAGTTGACAAAAAAATCCATGAAGAGAAAAGTAAATGCCTACCACTGCCTTTTAATGAATCTAAAGGGTGAAGTCAGGGCTCTGCATTGCTTTTCCAGGTGGATACTACCTAACTACTAACTGAGGGCTGAGTACCAGGCACTTTTGAGGGACGTTGTTTTCACTGCCTGAGGTTTGGACTGCCCTGGGGGGTAGCAGCTTTCCCTGGAACAGGAGTATGCAGTGTAGTTGGTGAACTGAGATTCTCATGGTGACATTTCATCCGAGACTCCCAAGAGCCAGCATTCCATGGTGACCAGGAAGGCCAGGAGAGGAGGTGTGGGTCAGTCTGCAGTTCCCACATAAGGTAGATAGGGAGCTGCTTAAGAACATGATGGGGTGGCCAATTCACTCATTTTCCTCATGGTCTGCACACCTTGGATTCAGTGTTTATAGGCTTTCAGTGCTTTTGCAGGCAAAACGTGAGGAGTATTTTTCTCTCTTGTCAGTTTAGCTGAGATTTTAGTCAGATTTTTTTCTCGAAAGGGTTCTTCTGGCACCTAAGTATAGCAGGGGTTGCACGGATAATGTGGTGTTATCAGGTGCCCCTGCTTAGACATATCTAAAAATAATGCCATTTCTGGGCTTAATTACGGTCCTACAAGTCTGCTGGAAGTTCACCTTCTCCCATACATTGCCAGATATTTGAACTGGTTACATCTGATACGTGTACAACTGGTGTCTCCTTTAATTTGCTCCTCGGTTCATTTTGTTCTCTGGAAACCAGATGTGGCATAACATGATAACATACCTGTAGTGGGTTGTGCTGGAACATGACACAACATGTGTCAAGTTTCTTTTGAACCTTTCTGAGATCAGGTATCAGTCAAAAGGAGGTCATTTTAATTATCAATGATTAGTTAATTAGATGATTGTTGGACAGAAGAATCCAAAGATTATATAGCGCTCTTGATCAGTGTCTGTAACATAGAAGAAAAATTAAGATTTTTTAAGTTGAATGAATGGAAAGCCTGGTGCTCAAAATTTCAGCTGCTCGTGTGACATTTGCATAGCATTTCAGAGGACTGCAAGCGATGAGGTGAAGTAGCATCTCTCAGTCCAGCCTCATGAACAGTGGCAAATAATTAGGGATCACACTGCATTTTACAAATTACTTCTTGATTTAAATATATTCCTGGGCCTTTTTCGTTTTGGTTTCTAGATGTCCAAACTGAACTATTTTTATTCATACTGCTATTTAAGGAGGTGAGTGCTGTGCAAAGCTGGTCTGCACCAGCACTGCTTGCCCAGTTATCCCACGTGGATTCTCCTGCTGATGCTGCCGGATGGTTTGGCTGGGGACCCGTAGGACAGAGGGATCCTGATCAAACTGAAGGCAGCACTGATCACAGAAGGCAAGGCACAGGCATTGGGATGGAGATGTTTTGGCAGCAGAAAAATCCTTTTGGTCAGATCTGGTGTTTCTAAGGATGCCTCGTGTGTTCTGCAGCTCTGTGTATGCTGGAAGCCTGAAGGCACTAATGGCCTTTGCTGGCCCTGAGCAGGCCAGTGGCCCCATTTCAGCCCAGCAGTGTGTAGACAACTCGAGCGCTCATGCACCCGATATCATACACAACCTAAAGTGTGGCCAAACCGATATAAGATCAGTGCCTCTGACAGAACCTTTTGGAGACCAGTTTACCCAGGTAGGAGCTAAGGGTATGTTAAGGCTTTGCTTTCTTTAGTTTTTCAGCTGATACAGGGTTTGCTTTTGCATCATGTGGAATGTTACCATTAAATGAAGGTCCACCACTGCCCCAGGTGTGGTGCAGGTCACGGTGAGAAGGAGCATGGGGAAAGCCTGTAAGTCAGTTCCTGGCTTCCATCAGGAACACAGAAATACAGAGGTACCAGTGAGCTCCAGCTGCTGCAAAGCGATGAGGGGTTTGGGCCTTTCAATAACAAAACTGCATTTGTGAGTGCCCACTCAACAGAAATTGCGTTGGCAACTGTGGCAAAGAGGAAAGAGGTTTTGGCAAGTTGATGAGGCTCGTTGTTGCTTGGACGGCTCGATCAGCCAGTGTTTAATCCATCAATCTCCACGTGACTATAACCACTTGAACTAGCTTCCTTGCACTCGATGCTTTTTTGGGTGCCAGGCTACACAAGGCAAATCTCTTTACAGAGTCTGAGGAGCTCTAGGTAAGATAACATCTCAAGCAGTTCTGATAACTGACATGATGTTGTACTGTACCTTGCTATATAGTGTTTCACATGTCGCACAGGCTGGGTGCTCTTGGCAAATAAAGGTACAGTTCAGTATTCGTGGGGGTTTATTTAAGGAATAATATGATTATCTAGAAGCATACTTTCTAAGGAGGGTGAGACTGAGACAAATACCACAAAAAAATTGAAGCAATCTTGAGTCAACAAGGATTGCATGAAAATCTCCCTTGGCTTTTTCTCTCCTTATTCTTTCCTGTCCGAGGATTTCATGAGAGAGGACTGAGTGGAATCGATTAACCTCACAGAAACTCCAGCAAGACTTAATATTCTCAAAGGAAGGTCACCAGGTTTCAGCTTGTGCCAGCACTCAGTGTCCTGAGGTATTGAAGGCTGGGGAGCTGGAAGTGAACCTTGGTCTCCAGCAAAGGAACTAGAGAAATCTGCCAAGCGATTTGAATAGAAATTGATGTGGCGGTAATTTTTTCTTTTTTTGGAAGTTGCTCCTGTTTTCAGGACCGTGCTCACCTCAGAAAGGAGGCTGGGGAATAATGTTTCACACGGCGGATTGTAACTGCTTTGGTGGCACAAAATAAACAGAATGGGGAAGGCAGCGAGTGCATTAGGGCAGGGGAAATAAAGAAGCATTTCTAACCTCTCGCAGCAATAGGCAGCAGGGCACATAATGAGCTCTGCTCACTAGTGTGAACTAAGGGAGTTTTTTCTTTCCCCACCTCCCTCCTGATGCCGCATCTACCCACGCCCTGTGGAGAGCAGTCAGCCAGGGTTAGCAGCAGATAACCCTGTCTTATTAAGTACAGGGTCTGATTTTAGGTGGTTTTTTTATTGGATGTGATTGGAGCATTTTATTCTTCCTAAAGGGTGGCTGAGAAACCTGCAGGCCATCAACTTGGGTGGAGGTGGCTGGGTTTTTTTCAAAGCTGGCCCAGAAGCTGTCCCTTATCTCCGTTGTAGCTGCAGGAGGGTTCCTCAGGTGAGATGCCAGTGCTGGAGTAATTAGCCCTTAAGAAAAACAAAGCCCCTGTTTTCCTGTAAATGTCTGCAATAATTAAAAATAAGTGAATCATGAGTTGTCTGGCATCCCCACAGCTTTGCATCTCTATAGGCACGGGCTTGGTGTGACAGACAGGCTGGTAGTGGGAATTTCCTTCCTCTCAGACATTTCCTAGCTCTTTCTGAGACTGACTGCTTGTCCCTACCGCTTTCTGCACTGTATGTACTGCTTTGAATTGAAAGTATAATAATGACAGTACTATTGACTCGTGAGTCTCTTGCAGACAAAGAACATGCAAAAAGTATCTCAAGGTTGCCTGTTTCTAACCACCACCACCCCAAAGAAGCCCATGGATTTTTATTTTTATTTTAGTTAGGGAAAGAATGTAGAAAACAGGGGGATTCGCTTATTAATAAACAGTTGACTCCAGCAGTGACTGAACAAAACTGGCTAATCAGAGCTCCCTCAGGAGGGCCGGCAAAATTGGGAAGGGCACCACTGCTCATACCAGGAGAGTAGCTTCTTCTATAGCTCCATCACCCGCTAGAAACACTTAAACAAAATGAGAAATACTCTCCCGCCTGGTCCCCAGCCCCGGGAGCAGCCCTTCCCAACCATCCAGCCTGTGGAGGTCCTTTCTGGCTGTTACACATGTTTTGATTTTTATTTTTTTTTACCTCAGGGGCACTGAAATTATGAGATTGTGCTTGCCACATGTAGTGGGTACTGCTCCCTGGGGTTTTTAGCTGCTTGGCTTTTAAATCGTGCTGCCGTCACAAAACAATTAGGTCTTTTTTTGCGTGTGCGTTGTTTTCCTGATCACCAGAGTCCAGCGGACGTTCTGCTTTACCTGTTGCGGTGTATTTGCACTAACAGGCGCTGATTGCGCTGACGATGCTGCTGGCGGCCGAAACTGCCCTGTGCTTTAGTGTGAAAGGGTAATGTGCAACTCGGCAGACACTGGCTTTGTAACTCCAAAATACTCAGGTGCCATAACCACCCTTTCAAAGCTGTTCACATTAAATCGCTAGAGATGTACTGTGTTCCGGGCTCGCACGTTTCTGTCCTATGTGTTGCATAGCAGCGTTTTTAAAAATCTTAGTCTTCAAAAAAGAGACGAAGGGGGTTGGGGTTTCATTAGTCCTATGCTGACAAACAGGCTATGAGTATTTTGTAACACCTGTGACTGCGTTCGGCTCCAAAACTAAATGTGTCTCGCAGACATTCCCAGGACGTTCCCAGTGGAATGCTGGATACGCCTGGCGCCCCCCTCCAGACGTGCCAAGTTCCCCGAAGAGTCTGTAGCCACCGCCCCGCAAACCCGCGGTTACGGAGCGGGTTTGCGTTCCCCAGACGCGCCTGCGGGGGCAGCGCGACCCCCGCGCGGCCGGTCTGTGCGGGGGAAGGCGGGGGCGGCGCGGGGCAGCCGGAGCCGAGCGCTGAGCCTGCAGCGCCCCCTAGCGGACGCGGGCGTGTAGTGCGCGGCGCCCTCTGCCCCGCAGCGCGGCGCCTCCCGCACTACGAGCGGCGCCTGTCCGGCCCCCTCTGCCTGCCCGTGGGAACTGCCGGCTTAAATCCCGCTTTCCAGCAGCGTGCACGCGCATCTTAAAATCTCTGTTAAAGGTGGGGGCAGGTGCCAGGTCTCCCAGCTTCCAGCTGGTGACCAAAAGGCCACCCTTGGCTCTGTTTGCAGTAGTACGCTGAGCACAGAGCTGGGCTCCTTTGTTGGTTGCAAGTTTGGACTTGAACACCACCCCCACCACCACCCCCCCTCAAGCTGAGCGGATTCCCCTGCTTGATTTGGAAAGCAAGTGCCTCCTTAACGCTAAGCTTACAGAGCTGGGACCGCTGGGACGTGAAACTGCTCTTTCCTTCCTTGGTCAAGTGGGTTACAAAAACAAACGTGCTCTGCTACGGTGTGCCTCCAGCCCAGGACAATGGAAGACCTCGAGACCCAAGTATTTATCTGCAGGGACTAAAAGAGGCCACCTGAGGATGTGATGGGTGGAAGGGAAGGAATTGTCTCCTCTCTCCGCTGGATGTGAATTACCCCGTCACTACAAGGATGCACCATGGGCCTCTTACATCTCAAGTGCTGAGCGTGTCTCGTGCTTGTTTCGCCTTCCCTCTCCCCACTTAATGTGGTGGCTGCATCTGGGGCATTTGGAGCACTGTATCATATAGTCTCCCCCCCACCCATTTCCCCTTGACCCCGTAGACAGACTGCGCTGACTTTGCTGGAAAAGTAGGACGGGATGTAGGACAGCAATGTCAACGATGAGACCTTGGAAGCACATGGGCTACCTCTAGCAAGTGACTTCTGCTTACCTGAGCCCATGCCTTGGGAGCGGATGCTACTGGAGCCTCTCGGGCACGCCACGGCTGTCTGTGTAGTGAGGTGAGGTGGGCAGAGAGCACGGGTGTTCTCCAGCCTGTTCCCAGCAACTCATGCACATCGTCATCGAGTCCTTGAGTTGATGATATAGTCCTTTTGTTTATACATCTGAATGTTGGGGGGAAAATTGTTACAAGTCTGCTCCTTTGTAAATTACCCTGCCTACTAAGGGCACGTAGGAGCTCCCAAGGAGTTACCTCCTGCTGCAAAGCCTTGACATACAACTTGCTAACCATGATACAATTCTGGGACTGAAAGTGCTCGTCAAGAGCTAAGTGAATGACCAGAGCAACTGTGAATGGAAATATTGACAATGAAAACCTGATTGAGTTATACTTCTGCACATAAAAGTCTTGAATTTCAAAATCACATGTTGATCTTTTCAGGCTATGACAAAAAATGTCCTTCTAAGATTTCTTTTTCCCCGTAGATTCCATGCAAATTTTAGATTTATATCCATTATGCATGGGAACAGTATTAGCTGTATTATTTTTTGCTGTGTGAGTGAAGTCACCTTTATATAAGCGCTAGCGTTTGGCCTGAACTGCTGAGGTGATGAGTACTGCTTACATGTCTGTCTTGCATTTGTTTCTTTGACAAATATTTTATTCATAGCTTACACACCGCTTTCCAATCCCTTACTTTGAGTCTAGCATGGCAAAAGTGCTTGCCTTGCTGAACTTCAGATTTCCCTTTCACCACTAAAATTCATGCTGCAATGTATGGCATCATAGATTAAGGAAGTAATCTATGCCACTGATAATAAATATTCAAAGGGCACTGATAAATGTCTCTTACCTGAAAGTATGTCTTGATAAGGAGAATGTAAGACTAGTCTCCATATCCGTTCAGTACAGGTAAGTGAAAACCAGTGGTCTGAGTTACTGGCAGCCTGTAGTGAGTTTGGACCGATGGCCTGGATGCAAAATGTTTGATTTCAGCACACACGGTTTCGGTTGTCGGGTCCCCGGAAGTTTTTCTTTACCATCCTTCACTGTGATGGTATGGAAAAATAATGCTAACAGGCAGGTATATTAGAGTACACCTGTGAATTTGAACCCCACGTACTATAGAATCTGTTGCCCCTTAGAAGAAGACGAATGAATGGCTTCCTTGGGAACAGGAGCCAGTGCCCAGCTTTGGATGAGGATCTAAATTTTCTCCATCCCAAGAACAGTCAGGTCTCGTGTTGGAGCTCTCGGCTTCCAATGTGCTTTGGGGAAGACTAGTTGCACGTGGTAGCACATGGGACAAATGTGCAGAAAATCGGTAGCGAGTCTAATTGGTGACTCTGAAGGATGGGGGAGCTGGAAGGAGAGAGCAGGGGATAAGATCTTGACAGCGTTGCAACTTTCCAAAAACTTGTTTTGTTTAATTCCACGGTTTTGAACATATGGTCTATCGACTCCTCATGAACATTTAAATTACATTTCCCAGTGATACTGAGGGATACATTATTAATGCAGGATGGCAGGAGGTGTGTTCACAAATCCGTTTATCAGATAATGGGATTAACACGCATACCTCCCGAGCGCTGCTTTAAAAAACTTACTTCTAAATCTACATATTCAGCGACTACAGCAGCCACATTACGGCACAACAAATGAAAGTGCTGGACAAGCGTTTTGAAGGCCTCTCTCACGGTTCTGATAATACGGCAGTGGCCCAAAAGGGGCGACAAGGGGGACAAGCTCTCGTGTTACGGAGTCGGTTGGAGGCTCCGAGCTTCTGGACTACTGATAAGGTGAAACAAAGGCAGAGGAGATTGTGGCTGTGTTTGAAGCAGAAAAGAGCAACACTGAAATGCTGAAGGACACTGTCCCAGCTGTACCAGCAGCTGCTTTGCTTCTGATTTCAGCAGGAGACAGAATGGGCACAGGCAGAGAAGGGGGAAAATGCAGATTATTTAAAGATAGGATCAGACCTAGACTTCTGCTGTGTCCTATGTAGGTCAGGCCATGCCCCAGCCTGTGTCTGTTTGCATGCACTGGTGTATTATGATTTTGTGGTTTTATTTCTTATCCCACCCAAATTCTGTATTTTTTCTACTTTCTACTGTATTCTTTGAAGTTAACTGCTTTTTTTTAACACATAAATTGTGGTTTGATGTGTTCTTTTTCTGAGAAGTCTCATCTCTAGAAGCAGTTCTTTGACTTTAGAATACGATCAACGCTGCGTTTGTACTATTATGAGCATTTTACTTTTATTTTACAATAAAAGTACAAGAAAATGCACCAGAGACAAGTTTCCTGTGAGAATTAGCAGAACAATGTTCTGTTTGTCCAGGGACATGTACCTTTCTTAGCATGAACTTCTGTTTTGTATGTAGCCAACCACAAGCTTTATTGAAAAATTATTTCCATAAGCAAATGCAGTTTAATCTAAACTTTATCATTTTTCTCTCTTTTTAAAAAATTCCTTGAAGGGTAAAAAAAAACAGAGGTTTTTTTCAGGAAAGGAATTGCAAGTTTCTCTTCATCTTTATTGGTAAACACATGAACCAAAGTCCTCAAGCTGACACTGCTGAACTTGTAAGTGTTGTAAACACGACCTGTGGCTTTGTAGCACCAGCCTTTATAGCTCACCCCCTCTGCTTGTTTCGTTCTTGCAAAGCAGAGAAGAAAGAGCAGTTGCAACATGCAAAGAACATCCCACTATTTGCAAAATGAGCTGATTTCTAAGAGATGTTGGTATCTGCATCCACACACACACACTTCTTACCCTGACTTTGCTGCTGAAGCCAACACCCCCAAAATACTCTAAGTTTAATACTCTCCCAGTGCGTGTGTTAGGGTCCACCTGCTGAAGGACATGCACAAATTTAAAGATTAGCAATAACACAGCAAAGTATATTGTGAGATAGGATATGGAGTTTTATAGAGGAAAAGGATTAGTAGATATTGCAAAAAGCTGCTGCAGTAAAGGAAGTGCTGAGATTTTAATAACCTAAGGTATTAAGTTTTTATCTGTGTTTTTTCTAAAGCTCTGCATCAAGGTTTTTTTGGAGCCATAGGGAGGATTTACACACATGCATCATCTCTTAATGGAATCTGGAAGCCGAGCAGAAACTTTGAGCATTTTGATGCAAGCCAGACCCAAACTTATTGGTTATTCTCATGATACAAGTCCAGGGGGTGGGCTGGGCCATGGCCCTATTAGGAGTCACTGTTCTGTTCTGTTTTGGCTCCTAACCTTCAAACATCAAGGCAGACTGGATCTCTGCAAGTCCAGCACATGCGTTTCTCCCTTTGGACCCAGTAGAACATAGAAGAGCAGACAGCATTTACTCTTCTTTTGCTGCTGTAAGGCCAAAATTGGAAGGATCAGCACTTATCTTAGCTGTGACACTTGCAGTGAGTGACTGTCTGTCCCCTACATAACTCTTCAGGGAGTTTAAAAAATTTTCTCCTAATGGCACTAGAAAGATGTAACTATTAGAGTACACTGAGCTGCTGCTGTCCACGTTCATGACGAGACTTCCCTTGCTGACTTGTCCTCAGGAAAAACTGGTATGCGAAGTCAGAGAAACATGTTAAAAGGCCCTGCAGTTTCATGACCTAATGCTGAAGAGAACCGCTCTGACTTCAGGAGTAAAAGTTACGTAGTGTCTTTGTGAGGCTAAAATCCTACAGATTAATCTTGTATTAATCACTGGTTTATATCCTGGTACGCAGGCATTCTGTGTCCAAAGGGACTGATAAGGAAAAATTATGGGGAAAAAAATCCTTGTTGGGTTGGATTTTTTAATTGAACATAGACTTTTTCAAGTATGACGTGTAATTGAGGTTCTCAGCTGAGTGTCTGGGCCCAGCGAGATAAACGGCACAGCAGTAAGTAGAAGTGGCAACAGATGAACAAACAGGGACAGGAGTGTTGGCTGTGGCTGTGCTGGGTTGGCTCTCCATGACCCTCCAGCACAGCATAGACGGGTGCTCCTAATGCCATCTGGCAGAGCAGCCTCAGAGGTCTCCATCCGAGACCTCTCTGTTGTGCCAAGCGAGCAAGGTGCCAGCCACCATCGTGACTGTGCCTACTGGCAAACCCAACCATTGCTTACATACCTTTGTACCAGCCTCAGAGGAGACGGACTGCCCGATTGCTGTTGTCTGTGCTGGGAGAGCCCTGGCTATAAAGCCATACGTTCAAAGAGCCAGCAGGACCCCTGTGCTGTTGGACCACGCGTGTGCCAGGAGAAGGCGGCTTGCAGAGACTGTGACACAGCATGTGAAAGGCTGGTTTACCACCCCGTCCTGATATAGTAGCATGGAGCCAAATGAGCAAAACCTTTTCCTTAAACCCCTTCAGTCTTGCTCACATGGTCAGCCCGTGCCAGCCGGCACATGGCTTGTGATGGGGGAGGGCATAAGCAGCAGTGAGAACACACAAGAAGCTCAAGGTGGATATGGCAGGAGCAATGAATAGTAAAATATCTGTGCAGGGAGCTTAAATCCTTAAATCCCTGTAGGTAGACGCCTTTTTCCTTTTTTCCCCAGCCACAGCTTCTTTTCTCAGTTATAATTATACCCTGACTCCCTCCCAAGGAGAAAAGCGAACATTTTCTCCCAGGCAATCAGGCCCATACCTAGGTTTGTTCCTTTTTCCGCATGTCCGTGTAAACCTGCCCTTACACAGATTATTTTTTCCCCACTAGATGGTGCTGGAACATCTCCTCACCACACGGCCCTGCAGCTGGGAGCCACGATCTGCTCTGCCAGGGAGCCCAGCCCAGGGCTTGGGAAGCAGAAGCATCCATCAGTGCAGCTTTGGCTCCTGGCCTGCACCCTTGGCATCGTGCTTGCCATGCCATATCATTAATAATACATTTCTTTTCCTCTGCTGAAAACAGCAGCAGCAACAAATTATTGCTTAGTGGAAAGCCGGAGATGCCACGAGCCAATTCCTTGTGAGAGGATTCCTGAATTCACACACTTGTCTGTAGAGCACCATCAGGTCATATATAAAATGAGGCAATTTGCCTGTCTCTGAGTGTTTTTATTTTGGAAGTCTGCAAGGTAGCTGTGTTCCAGCATAAGCTTTGTGCTGTATGGTTTGGGAAAGTAACTTCCGAAATATGGCTGGAGCCTTCTGGTAGAATGCCATTTGATGGCAGGTTGTCTGAATCCAGACACCTTTGGCGACAATAACACTGGGAGAAGGAGCAATGCCTGCGACTCAGGCTGTGGTGCATGTTAGCTCTGAAGCTCAGTTACAGTGTGGTTCATGTCAGTACTAAAATTCACTGCAAATGGTTCTAGACAGACATGAAAACTGCTCTGTGAGGGGCTCTGTGAAGTCAGAACTGACAGTCATTGCTATTTTGCTGGAGCATGATGGGCATAAGAAGTTTAACTGTGTTTCCTGAAAAAAAATTTATCTGATTTTACTGTGCACAAAGAAGAGAAAACCCCATCCCTTTCCTTGTATCTTCTGAAAATCAGCAATAAGCTTACGGGGTATTTTTCTGAGTTTTTAAAACTGTGTCTGTGCCCTTCTCAACCTTGGCATATGCTGATTTCAACTGGTTTTATAGTGTGTATTTGTACTTCCATGAGTGAAATCTTAAAGCTCTCTGAAAGCGACAGGAGTTTCTGTTAGCGAGGGAGGAGGGAATTACCAGTTGCAGAAGGAATTCAGTGCTCAGGGAAGTAAAGCTTAAGGTGAAGCTGATGATTTTCCCAGACCTGGGCCTCTCTATATGGCTGAGGGAATGATAATTCAATCTTTTTAAACAAGCTCACACAAGTGAAAAAATGTGACTGTTTCCTTCCCATATAGGTAAAAGCTGAGAACTCATTTATTTAACTGAAATGGTCCTCTCCTAGGAATCGTTTCCCCTATACAGTTAGGGAAAACTGTGGTATTAATCTGTGTCTGTGTGAAACCTGTGATATAATACTATGGGGAAGTGAGGCTTCTGTAATTCTCAACAATCCTGACTATAGGATAAAACACCCTCAGCAGGACTGAGCCCAGCTGGCTGGTTCCTGTGAGTCTGTACAGCATCTATACAGCATCAACTCAGCCTGAATAGACTGAAATGTCTTGGAAATCACCGTAATAGCAACAGGAAGCGTGCATAACTAGAGGGTGCACTGAGTAAGCATGATTCCTTAGCAAAACATCAGATAGTAAATATCATTTCCAGGCTATTTTTTTCTAAATCAAAGCTTTAGTCGCTAGGCAATTTATCAGCATTAAAATTCAAGATGTTCCTCAAGCTGAATTTTATTTGATCATCCTTAAACCCTGTCGAAGAGGTGTTTTCCCTTCTCCTGAGCAGGAGATTTGGAAACTTGCTGTTGACATAGCAGTCGTTCTGCTGCAAGTGAAGGCTTCTGCCAAAACTGCACCAATCATCCTTGAAAGCCCAGGCACGCCTGGGAGCTTGACAAGCGGCTCACATCGGAGCCTTCTGTAGGCAGCAGCGTAGCTTGACGTGGGTGTCAGTTTTCTGACTCCGCTTGCAAAATGCTTAATTGTGATTGAGCCCAAAATGATCAGCCTATTGTGTGTTGTCCTCCCCAGCAAAGGGTGTCCTCGGGAATGGCTCCTCTTACATTAGCTCCCCCAAAGTACTGATTGCAGGGGTAAAAAAACGTAGGCTGGGAACTACCCAAAGTGATGGGTGAGCTTTTTAGAGCCTGCCTCTGTCGCAGGCTGCAGTCACAAAAGGCATTGCCTTTTTTCTCCTCTTGTTCTCTGGTTATTTTTGAAAGGGTGTTTGGTTTCCAAAGCTAATGGCGACATTGTTTGCTTGCCAGTCAGCTGATTGACCATTGTTCTTTTAAATAGGAGGGATTTAAACTAACGCTCTTTAACTCTTCTGGAAAAAATACAACTTTACAACTGGACTTACACAGATAATGGCAATGAGAAATGCCACTCAGTGTTGCAGGAGGGCTGCTTTTAAAATGGTCTGCGGTTGCAGTGGAAAAAACGGTTGACTGGCAGCTGGTAACATAATGATCCACCTGATGTTTTGATTGTGCTGTTATAGCTGGTTCGTCAAGGGCACCTGAAGAGTCAGCTGTAGCACTGGAAAAGAGAGGGAAAAGTTATCCTGCGAATGCTCAGAAACAAGCGTTATCACCATTACGGGGCCATCCCCCCCAGTGCTGCTTTACAGTTCCAGGGCTCATTTCTGAAGGGAAAAGTACTTTGCTGATACTGCTCAGCTTTGGTGTTTTCAAAGTTATCTCCACGGGTTGGGTGCCAGATCAACAAGGCTGAGGCTGACGGTATGATCCGAAAGCCAGAGAGGCAAGTGCATTTAGGACTGAAGTCAGAAAAAGTCCAAGATTTGTTCAGAAAGCAGCCAGAAGTCTATCACGTACCCAGAACACATCCTCCCCACAGGGCGCAGGAGCTGGCAGACAAACATCTCCGATCTAAAAATTTAAAGCATTCTCAGACTCCTGTTTTTTTCCTATTTGTACGCACAGAGGGGGACAGAGAAGGGTGCTTCTGTTTTCAACTGAGGCTGGAATGAGAGAATAGGAGAGCGTGCCTAGCGCTCCTGAACGCCTTTTTATCTTGCATCTTTCCATCTGCCTGCCTGCAGTCGTGATAATACCCACAGGGATTTGCACCTCTCAGCTGGAGCAGGGGAAATCCTCCAAGCGTGGCAGGGAGAGATGCGCAGCCTCAGAGCACACCATGACTATAACTGCCAGGCTCAGGGGAGCACAGATCGGAGTCGTTGATTTGAAGCGTTTGAAGGTGGGGAGCAATTCACCCTGGGGGATAAGGATCCAGCTACAGGGCAACAGCAGCGCTAAGGGTGAATGTGGAAGTCAGGGAGCCAGTGCAAAACTCGTAGCTAAAGCCACGTAGCAGGTTCTTGGGTGCTGGGTTGTGTTTCTGCAGACTGCTATCTCCTCCAGAGGGGAGTGCCTCATCTCGCAATCCGTGCGTTAGTTTGTCAGCCGCCTTCACAGCCTGCCCTCCCACGCTCAGCAGTGGCTTTCTGAACCCTCTAATGCTCCTGTTTTCAAATGTATTTCCTTATTATTTTCCCCAGAGATGAATCTTGCTTGTCATTTTCCTTCAGGCTATGCTGTGCGTTGTTTTTTGGTTTGTTTTTGGTGGGGTTTTTTTGTTCTGTTATTCTCTGTAAGTGCTGGTGTGTAACTGAGCTGTCACAAGAACAAATCGGCAAAATAATTGTCTCTGACGGGGTATTCACATCATGTAAGTTCCCGTGTCTGCCACAGATATTTAAACTATCCAGAAAAACTGCTCTGAATCACAGAAAGGCTTTGATTTGTGAATCTGTTGTAGGTCTGAGTGTTACCTCTCTGTCTCATCTCGCCCTCGAGGTTCCACTCCTACCCCTCCTCAGTGTGGAGGCAGCCTTTGCGTTGCTGTCATGTCCAACCTTAGAATATTAATCGAATCTGTGAAAGACGGAGAAGAAATCATAACAACTGTCTCAAAACAAGCCTCCCCCTGCTCACTACCGTGCTTAGTGGCTCTAATTCACACCCAGGGATGGGGCTAAGGATCTGATTTACCGGTGGGGCTGGCTTAGTCCAGGATGGCTGACCGTGCTGGTTGGAAGCTGGGATGGCTTGTGGGTGAGCTCCAGCCCAGCTGCGGCCTCCAGCTCAGCACTGCAAAGCTGGGCAGAACTGGTAATACTGGGGAAGATGTGAGAAACTGCACTTCTAACATGCGCACCTTATTTAGGTAAACAAAATTAGGCCGTCTGATTACATGCTGGCTTGTAATTTGTCCTGTTCTCCCCTCGCTTTGATCTTGGAAGGAATAAAGTCTAAATTTCATGAAGTGCATTCAAGTATTTAACTATGCAATTAGGAAATGCAATTTGAAAGTCCCACTAATTGCCTGTCTGCACCATTAGCCATTTAAATAGTTTAAAAATCTATCCCCTCAGTACCTGACCCTGTTTCATAGAGCATCTTCCTTCCATTTGGGCACCCAGCCACTACTCTGGGTGCAGGGGATGCTGCCTTAAAGAAAACAGTTTCTCCTGCAGCCATGGGGTTTCTTTCTCATCCCATTTCATCTGCAGCTCGTTCTTCCCATCGCAGACAGAGTAACTCTAGCCGTGAGCGAGGGAAATACATGGCAGTAGCACAGGGAGTATATCTGTACTGGATGGGATGGTTGAGAAATATAAAACCCAGGGGTTTCTTTCACCCTCACCTAGCCAAGATCAGTTTCAAAACTACTGCCTTGCAGAATACCCAATATTGACGACGACTACAATGTCCAAATATGCTGCCTAAAACCACCATCAGATTACAAGGAGGCCTTCCTCAATGTGTCACTTGTTTTTAGTCTCCCTCTCTAATCTGCTGCTGACTATTTCAAAGATTTTCCAGCCAGCTGTTCATATGTATGTATTTATATTCATAAATATTTTCATATGTCATCACTTTAGGGCTATACCCAATAGAGTCAAGAAAACCATCCACCTCAGATGGGGTTTATTAAAGGTTTTAAATCAGAAATTTTGTTTAGATAACATAATTGTTGTTAATAGTATATATTGATGAGGAGAGAATTGTACCCGAGTCATGTATGAAGATATGTAAATTCAGAGTAGTTCAAAATTTGTGGTTAATACTGCATATATCAGAGCAATAAAGCTTTGTGATGTTCTTAGGTAACCGTCAGTACTAGAAAACCACAAGCTATTAGCTAATTATCACTCTTATTAAATGTCTGTCTTAGTGCAGAATACAGCTTATGAGCTTTAAAGCTTACACTAATCAAGAAGCAAGATCAGTCACTGATGTAGGTCACATAGCTCAGCTGATACATAGCTGCTCCTCATTGATGTTACCACTTAATCATTTATATTGATGAAATAAAATGTTACAATTTTATAAGCTGAAGTAGGGGAATGATTACATTTTGATTATTCGGAAGGCAGTCACCAGTCCCATTTGCACAAACACTCAAGCAGATGAAAGGACAGAAAACTAAATGGATTCAATGATACATCACTTATAGAAAGTATTGGAGCTTCCGTGTAAAAGTCTTAATTGCTGTAATAGTGTTATTTTAATTGCAATTATTGATTTATATTGCAGAAGTACTTAGAGGCGTGTAGTCATTGAGCTGTGGGCTATTGAGAAGGAATCTTTCTAAACCTCTCCCTTGTTTATGCAGCGCAGAGATGGCCCAACACTTTTAAGGAACAAGGAGCCGGACACGCATCTCAGGTGATTGTCCTAACTGCTATGTGATGCAAACCAGCCTCTCTTCTGTCCCAGTGATTTTTTTCATTCACTGAAAAACTGTTTCAGTAGGTAGGCTGCATCCCACAGGACACTGTTGCTTGATAGTCAGAGCTTTCTGCTAGAACAGAAGTGATGCAGATTCGGTTCTGCCTCTCACTCCTGGCTCAGGTTGCTCTCTTCACTTGGTTTCTGAGGACATCCCCTGTGAAGTGCTTAACATGCTTAGAAGACAGACCTCGGACTGAGGCATGGAAATGAGTAAGAAAGAAATTGGAGTGAGTCAAGCAAATCTAGAGTAACTCTGCATCCTTCTGTGAGCTACTGAGCCGTTAATTCTGTGTGAGCCGACACAGACAGGATGCAAGAAGAACCACAAAACCACAGATGAAATGCAAAGAGTAAATTTAATCTTGATACCTTGTGAAGCGGGGGATCTCTGAAGCGGCACTCAGGCAGAGGCACGTAAGCAGGAATGCAGGCACCGCCAAGCTCAGTCCTTGGTGGAGGGTTTTTCCTTGTTAGGGAGAGAGTCCTTGCTTGTGAGCGAGAGAGAGAGAGAGAGAGAGAGTCTGAACCTTCTGTTCTCGCCTGTATATCAGGGATTCAAGCAGGCGTAGTTTTCCACTGTGCTGTGATCTTTCCGACAGCAGGGCAGGAATCTCAAGCACGTTCAGCAAGATGCCTCTGAGTCCATCACAGGCCTATGCTACCGAAGTGCAGACATTCTACTTGCCAAGCACCCAAGATTAAACAATTAGTGTGATATATGTGTTTTTGGATACCTCTAGCTGCAAGTAACTAGAGCGTGTTTACAATCTTTCGTTACTTTCCCACAATTTCCTACTTATATTTGTTCCCACGGAATGCAACTGCATTATTTTTATGTAGCCTTCATATTATGAAAACTGGTGCGTTAGAAGTTTACAAACTTTTGTGCGTGTTAGTCATTAGCAGTTGATATTTATGTCTCAGTTCTCCTTTTCACTTGTGCTGGTGTCACTGAGGAGCGGTTTGGTGAGAGGATGTAGATCAGCACAGCACTACTCATTTACAACACTGGGTCACAGCAACTGGGGCTCTTCCCCAGTAGAGTTATACCAAAGTAAAGCATTACAGTTCAGTTCTTGAACCCAATACCATAATTGACGTCTAAATGCCTAAAAACGGAGGCAAGTACTCCATAGCTGTGAGGTCTAGGGCTACTTTGCACAAGTATAGAAGGAGAATATTGCTGGAAGAATCTAAAAGGACTGAGAGTTTTTCAAAGCTTAGGAAGTTGTTCTCACTCTCTCCTTGCATTACTTGGACATATATTTTAATACTCTCTCCTTTCTCGTTTAAGTAACATTGAGGTCATGAACCAAAGTAGCAAAAGCAAGAAAGTTCACAGTTAATGGAGACATTGTCCTTAACTTGCCCTGAGCTGCAAAGGCGCCTTCATGACACAGCGGAGTACACTAAGGACACAGCACCAAACTTAACTCATGTTTCGCCTCTGGCAGTGTACAGCACAAGCGTAAAATAAATAACTTAGTTTCGGTTGAGAAGCTGGACCAGTGAACAAGTGTCTGAAATGGGCTGCTCGAGAGAGATCTAGTTTCTGATCCTCATTTCTTTACTTAGTGGTGCTCTTCTGAGCTTGCATTTATGTAATAATTTGGCCAGCGATAAAGAACCTTGTGAAGGTTTGGGCTGCCATTCCTTGCGCTTACCAGGGTTGGTTTTCCAAGGAGTGCAGTGAGTACTAGGTTAGACCCAAAACTAATTAATTTTCCAATAGCTTGTTCTAGAAGTTATTTTTAGTTTATCCTGACCTAGCTGCATTGTCATTTTGTTAAGAGCACGTTGATAAAGTAATTCAATCGGATGTACTACACAGCGGAATCCATAAACCAACATCTGGTGTAACAGGAGAGACGTAACAGGAGTTATCAGGTAGGAGCTATCGTTTCCATCTGTGGTATTCAGCTCTTCGTATGAGATTCTGGGTAACATTAAATGATCATGTTTTACAAGTTCTACCTAAACACTTGTCAAGGATGATAAAGCTTAATTCTCACTTTTAGTTGTCTCTGGTGTAAGGGCACATCTCTGTCTTGGAGAAGTCCGTTCCACTTTCCAAACCCCTGCATCAGGAGGGTTACAAATCACTGGCTGCCTGAAGATCTTACCATGTGGCAAACAGCCTTTTCTTTCTCCCAGCTCCGTTCTTGGAACCGGCTGCAGTTTAAAGATAGCTTTTTGTTTTCCACAGAACTTGGCCTGTTGCTAATCCCGGTATGGAAAGTCACAGCGCAAGTTTTAAGGTGGAAAATTTGGCCTTACTCCTTTTAACAATTTGTTTGGGCCACAATTTTCAAATCAGACTGCCTAGACATAGCTCTCTAGTATATGTCCTTTGAATCCATCTGCAAGCATTTAAGAACCAATCGCCCATGTGTTGATGTGGCCTTTCTGACAGGAGAAAACACGTGTGTCAAGGGGGGCATGAGCCCCTAATTCAGGGGCCCCGGTTCAGGCTGTGGTACCAATGTAGGCAATCTAAATTGATGATTTTTGTTGGATCATCAGTGGGACTAACAGAGCCTTGAAGTTATGCATTACATCAAACTGGCACCTTAAATCTGCACTGAGGCCTCTTAACATAAAGCTGAGTGCCTTGGCAAGCTTATGTCCACATTAATAATAAATCCTGGTGACACAACCCCTTTAAGAAGAGCACTAAGAGCTGAAGCCTCCTTAGCAGAAGCAATCTGCTTTGTTTTGTTTCAGTGCAGCCAGAATACTTGGAGAACCTTTCTGTTTTATTCTGTGCTCCATCTCATTATCAGAGTTTCTAAAGCCAGTATGGTTCAGTTAATATTCTTTTTTAACCAGCTTGTTACTTTATCTGGTTAGTAATTTTAAGAGCCATCCACTTGCCTAGGGAAGTCTGTGTGTTTTGATTTTATTTTTATTCTGAATGACTGCAGTCATCTGGCTGTTTACGTGGATGATTAAAGTCTCTAAAAGCCCTGATGGATTTTTTTTACTCCCGCACTTGCATTACATTCCAGATTTCCACAAATGCAGACAAGCGTATGTCACTTTGTTAAAACAAAGGCTATTATTAAACAGTAAATAAACTAAACTCAACCGGACTTCATTATAATGATAGACTAATGAGCCAAGTAATTTGAGTGGTATAAATAAGGAATGGCCAGAAAGCAAAGAATGCTGTAACAGAGTCCATTGTAATAAGAGACCGAGTTTCCTGAAGCCTTTCAGCAGAGTGATTATTTTATAAAGAGCCTTATAAGCAAAGGTCCTAGGCTTGAGCCTGCCTCTGTCTCTGTATTGCTCATAACAGGAGACCCCTGTAAGTGTTTGTGGGATCTGGTTCTCCTGAGTCCCAGCAGAACCGGAGGGGAATCTGGTCTCATGGCTGATGTTGCTCATTGGTGGTGTCCCTTGACCCGGAGTGCAAAACTGGGCTGGATTTCATATGAAAGAACCATTTACAGAAGTTACATGGCTCAGACACGGCCCTGGCAGGGGAGGTGGCAGGGGAAAGGGCCCCCCAGCTTGAAGCTGCGCAGCGTGATAAAAGCGCCACTTGGATGGGAGAAGGTAACACAGGAATCGGGAGTGGCAAGAAGTGACTTGAAGTGTGAGGCTTGGTGGAATGGATAGTGTTGAACTACCTTGCCACGGAGATGAGGTGGTATGATGCCTTTATGATAGGTGTATACACATCAGTTTCACAGAGCTTGTTAATAGATTTTGGAGCATCAGCGTACAGGGAATAAATGGGCATAGGCACTGGAAATGACACTGAGCATGTCGTTACAGATGAGCAGGACACTTTGAGGATTGTCATCTATTATTTGCAGAAATTCCACAGCGCCAAGCCCTTTACAAATATATTCCAGGACAGAGAAATGTTTCTATTACATCGGCTTTCATAACAATCAGCTAGAATTGGTTTACAGATATCTTTAAGACAATGTCTTCCTTGCAGAATAGTGTGACTTGCTGTGAGATGCAGGACCAGACCAGGAAAAGGAAATCCTGCCAAAGTGTGTATATATCCAGGATCCCTATTCATATAGGCTGAGTTAAAGATACATTGATAGTCATCCTTGCATTTCCTGCCTGAGCTCTTCTTAGACAATGTTAAACATTTTTCCTAGTGTATTGGCTGCCAACAAGAGGCACAGGATACTTACAGCTACTTTTCACTCCTGTCTTACACTTTCCTGATGATAATTTTTGTCTGGGCTTACTTGTGTCTGTGTTGACAGAAGCTGGTGTAAATCATATAGTTTTAGCTGTTCTGTTGTTCAGTTCTATATTCAGGTTTTAAATTATTATAAACTCATGTGTATAAAAACGTCCTTGTTTCCATCACCTGTGTTTGGCTTTCAAGCGTGTACTGTCACTGATATTTATATTTTGTGGCTTATAGATGCTTTGTGGAGGTTTTTGAGGAACTGTGTTCTCCATACGCTTAGAAACAGAGGCAGCATTTGAGTGTAAATGGTGTTCGGGGCCCAGAAACAAAGAACAGGCAGAGCAAATGCAATTTCTTGTGAGCATAATGGCTGTAAGTTTAAAGCCATTTAAAAATGGCTGGAAGAGTCTCCTGAGTTATTTGAGGCATTGCAGTGTAAACGATCATGCCCCATTTGTACAGTTTATGACATGATAAGAACAGAAATTTATAACCCCAGTCCTAAGGCGTCCTTGAGCAGGTTGATGCCATTAAGATTCACATTAGCTTTTCTGCGTGCCATGAATCATGCAGCGCCAGTGAGAACGCTCCAGAGAAGGACCAGTAAATGTCAAGCTCAGAGACAATGTCTCTTTGGGTTTCGCTTTCCACCAAAGCTGAATATTGTGTCATCCTCTTGTATTTAGATGTTAAATGCCACCAAGCAACGGTCTCCGCTGCACACAGAACTCCCATGATGTTTCCAGGTTCTCAGAAATGACAAGAGAGCTCTTGGGACCTTGCTGGAGAAAGAAAATAGACATCAATGTTTTTGCAAAAACACAAGATTGGCTTTCTTCTCCCCCCCCCCAATTCCTCACTGTGCTTTAAACTGAAAAATTATCTCCTATTTGTAACAAGCATCTGACAATGTAGCTTGAGAAATGCTAATAATGCTGATTAGTCCAGCTTACTGTACAGGAATATTTGTGCTTCACAAATAGTGACCACTCTTTTCTGGAATGGTTCACCTTGCTTTTGATTATATTTTCCATCCATGTTGAATTTTGCCCTGTAGCAGGTGCAGGTGACTACGAGAACCGAAACAGAGCACAGCAATGTGCTTCTTGGGGAAATGGCAAGCGACTATATAATTTACTCAGTAGTGTATTTCTACTTATAATTACTGCTAATTCAAAAAACTTCAGCGCAAATTGCATGACAGCACTGTGTAAGATGGGTGTAGAGATAAAACATGAATACAACCCGTATCTTGTAGGCTGACAAATGAAGTGTAAAGAACTATTGTTTGTTTACTGACTGCCTGAGCGTGTGATGAACGATTATCTCTGCCTCAAGAGGCAGCCCAAGGTTTCCAGCGGTGTCAGTCTTCCTGTTTGTGATTCATTTGTGCAAACAATGGAAAGCTGAGCGTGTAACCATGAAGGCAATTACCACATTACTACTCTGCCCCTTAAAAATTGTGTTGCTTCTCCATTGCCTTTCAAAACCCAGGGCTGCGCTGGAGCGAGCCTGGGAGGGTGAGCCCCCCTCCAGCCCCAACACGTCGGGGCAGGTCCAGAGCCGCAGTCCTGCTTGTGAACCTCTCCGCTGTGAATTGCTGCTTCCTGGCAGCAATATTTTTCTAATGAGCTCACGGGGAGTGGGAGGAGAAGCCGGATTCACCACGGTGCATCCAGGGCTGCTGAGGGGCGGGAGCGACCTGTCGTCCTCCCAGGCGGAGGCTGCATTTACGTCGGCGTCAGGAGACTCTTAGACGGGGCCATTTGTGGGGTGTGACATCCTTTTTCTGCTTCCTGCGCAGAGGCGTGAGGAAGCCACGGGGGTGAGGCTTCGCTCCAGCTCGCTCCACAGCTGCAACGGCAGGCTGCGCCTCTGAAAAAAGTGAAGTCTCTACGTTCTCCATACTGGCCCAGTTAATGGCAAACTCAGTGGGGAAGCTGGTCCAGGCACTAAAAGATAAATAAATAAGAAAGTGAAGTGTGAGACCGATGGGTGTCTGAGTCCTCTTCCATCTAGGTGAAAGGAGAGAGTGGAGGGAGAACTGAGTGGCCGGGGCAGCTCCTGCCATCTTAACCCAGCTGTGAAACTGCCCTGTTGTGCTCATACCTGGGCGTTCAGCTCACACCACCTCGGCCAGACACCATGGGAAGAGGCTGTCTCTCCCCCCCTATACCACACAGGTCCCTGAAGAGTATTTCACCTCCCAAGTGCCGCGGTGCCAAGTGTCTCCAAAGCCCCTCGGCAGCGTGCTCGCTCGGGAGCTGGGTCACGGCAGCATGACAGCCCTGGTTTTGCTGGGACGTGCCAGGCAGCGTTACTGTTTTCCCACACCAAGCAATTACGCTCAAGCGTTGTTTTGCCTTTGCAGGTGCTGCTTCTTCGTTCTGATTTTGATCTGTAATATTTTATTCATTCTGCTTCTGGCCGTCTGATTCCCCACAAAGCACTGCCTGTCTGCAAACCAAGCTGGAGGAGTAAACTGAGCTCTGGAAAATAAACAAAGCTCCCAGTGAAAATTCTAGAAAACTTAATCTGTTTAGTGGATTAATGTGAAGGTGAAGTGGTAACTAGACGGTCTTTTGTAAATATTTACATAAATAAGATATCTGATGGTATTGGACTCTGTAGACTTTAAATTAAAACTCCTAAATCCAGTGGGTACCTTAAATCAGATTCAGGTTAAAGACTTGCCTCCATTTTTAACAAAGAAGTGATTAGATGCTGCAGCATTTTTGTAATGGAAAGCTGGGCTCCTCCTCATTTGAAGTCATTAAGTAAATAATTGGTTCTTTTTTCTATTAAGGAATAAAAATACCTAGTTTCACCAAAAAACAGGGTCTGCATACAGGAGGTACTCAGTGAAACTGCCTGGCTAGCGGCAGGAAGAAAGTTTAGACTAAAAGGTCTGACTGGCCTGGGAATCTACACTATCATTAACTACTAAAAAATATGCTTTAAAATTAACTTAGTGATTCCCCAGCAGCTCTTGAAAAGAGAGTTAAAAAACAAACTGTGGCAATGTAATAGAAACAACATTATGACAAGATACGCCTGCCACTTGAACAAAGTGGAAAACCATAACCAAACAGACGACGATAACAGAATATTTTGAAGGCAGGTTGTGACATTTGTAGGACCATCTTAACTTTCCTTTAACTGCAGCGTTGGAAGGATGGGGACTAGTCCCTCAGGAAACACACTGTTGGTGCAACCAGCTCACAGGCTTATGGATTCAATACGAACAAAAAACGCAAACAAATACAAATAATTATTTGACCATAGTAGCTTTCTTCTGGAACTCATTTTGGGTGCTAAAATAATGTGCACCCCATTAACTTTAGTTCTGAAGGCTCCTGGTTAGCACAGTCCATGCTTGTGTAGCTGTGTGCTGGCAGGAGCATCACTGGAGCTCGGGGATGATGGCAAGAGGTTCATTTCCACGGATCTGTTAGAACTGATCTCCCAAGAGATTGACTTTCCCTATCCACACATCATTTCCTTCCTTTTCTCTCTTCAATTCAAAAACTGTTGTTCAGCCTCTATAAAAACTGGGGGGGGGGGGAAGATTAATTATTCTCCAGGAAATAGGGATCTCTTGCAGAACTTTTTTTGTGTGTGTATTACTGTTAACCTAGCAGCATTATGGCATTGCTGCGGAATGGAACTGTATACAGTACAGGCTGCGGCCGTAGCTGTTTGATCTTATATAGTACAGCCTATCCATGTACTCATTTGTAACATGTCCACAGCCGTGTGAAAGCATCCCCACGTGTAGAATTACATTCGTGTCATATTTATTTAATGATAGATTTGCTAATACAGCACCTGCTAAACAGAATTGCAGGCTACATTGAAATCAATCACCGTCCGCAAACTGTTCCTAGCCGACGGGGTAGGATATCTGCCCAGCTTATTTCTAGTCAGTCAGTGGAGTATAGCTTTAACTATGCATACTCTGTGTGTGTTGAGTCATCTTTTTTAACACGGGTAATAATCTTGACTGTAAGTCTTTTTGGATACAAATTAAATGCTTTTCTCTCTATTGTGTTTAACTAAATGAAAACTGGTTCTTCTCTAGACTTGGAACCAAGCGGCTGGAAGTCAGTGGCTGTCAGGTGTCAGGGCCCCTACATAATTAGCAAGAAAACTCAGCTTCCAGCTGGAGCTTTAGCTAAAGATAAGAGTTTCTTCGAAGTCTTTATGTGCATATTCTTGGAGATGGATTTAGGGAGGTTTGGGCTTGAAAAGGACATATTGGGGTTACCACTTTCTGGCGATGCCTTTCTGGGATGCTTGCGGCTGCAATAAACGATTGTGGGCTTTGACCTGCTGTCAGACTGGAGTGCATTCTACTCACCCTTCGCATCAGCTATGCGTTTGGGTACATGCCGAAGAGAGGGAAAATCCCTTTCCTCAGTGGTATGTTGACCTAAAACAGCCCCTGGGGAGGGAAGCATGTCTGGGAACCCGAGGGCCTCGTTCACATCCCATTCACATCCCTGTTGTAACTTCACTGCCTTACCTAGACTTCTTCCTGGATGATTCCCATTCCTAAATAGCTCCAAAGTACATAGATAAACATTTGTCTCTATAAACTTCAACAGAGTTTCTCTGCTTTGGAAAACTATTTTATTTAATTTGTGTTTTTAATACATACTTGGAAGCTGGAAGTACTTGAGCTATAAAAGGAGCTTTGTGGACTTGATGCAGCTGACTTGATTTTTGTCATGAAAAATGTATTAATCATCAGTTGCGGGAGTATGACTTGAATATTTCTGATGAAAGCGTCCCCTAAAAGATGTTCTAAAAGTTGAGGTAATCAAAAGAAGTCTGGTATTTTTTAAGGCACTGGTATGAATTATAACATAAATATGTTATATTAAATAAATATAACAGTAATGATAATTAATTAATGATTAATTATTGACTCCATGTAAACATGAATGATTCTGTATACTATCAAACACTGACATGGGATTAATTCTGGCCATCACTGGAGGGAGAGCCAGAAACCTTCCATGATTAATGTTCAAGTCTTTTTCTCATGATTCTGGATGAAAAATGCAGTGGGTATAAAAACTGACAGCATTTCTTTAGCTTTACAGGTAACTTTCATATTGGTATTACAGGCCCCTGCTGTCATAAATCACACAAGATTTGTTTGTACATTCATTGTTTGTACATTCATTCCTTTCTGCATACAATTCCTTTTTGGTTAAAAGACGATAAAAAGCCAACATCTGGGCTTGTATCAGCAATAGCGCGGTGAGCAGGACAAGGGAAGCGATCGTCCCCCCATACCCAGCACTGGTGAGTCCCCACCTCGAATCCTGTGTTCAGTTTTGGGCCCCTCACTACAAGAAAGACACTGAGGTGCTGGAGCATGTCCAGAGAAGAGCAACTGAGCTGGAGAGGGGTCTGGAGCACAAGTCCTGTGAGGAGCAGCTGAGGGAACTGGGGTTGTTCAGCCTGGAGTAAAGGAGGTTCAAGGCAGACCACCTCGCTCTCTGCAACTGCCTGAAAGGAGTTTGTAGTGAGGTGGGGGTCGGTCTCTTCTCCCAAGTAACAAGTGACAGGATGAGAGGAAATGTCCTCAAGTTGCACCAGGGGAGATTTAGATTGGATATTAGGAAAAATTTCTTCACCGAAAGGGTTACCAAGCATTGGAACAGGCTGCCCAGGGAAGTGGTTGAGTCACCATCCCAGGAGATATTTAAAAGACGTGTAGACATAGCGCTGAGGGACATGGTTTAGTGATAACTTGGCAGCATTAGGTTAATGGTTGGACTTGATGATCTTATAGGTCTTTTCCAACCTTAATTACTCTGGGATTTTCTGACCTGCCAAGAGAGAAAGCTTTAGCTACTCAAGTATTGCAGACCTTTTCTGTAACAGGAGGTACCAACAGAAAAACTGTTGCTCAGCTGTATGCCATCATTGTCACTATAAAGGGCACTGGCAACTGAAAAATATCTGACAAATTGACAACTTGACAGGGACGTGAGATGGTGAATTAATCTGCCTTGGCAGAAGGCTGTTGGTGAATATTTAAACAGGTTAATAGTCAACATTAGAACCCTGAAACCAAATACAGGCTGGCAGCAGCAGAGAACAGGCAAATCTGATATCTAAATTATACTGCTAATTGAGTGCTTCAATCTCAGAGTGAAAATCAGATTCTCAAATCTGAAATAAAAGAGTTAATAATCTTCCCTTACAGATTCTTTTCTGAGCAACAGCCTTGTCTATCAGAAGAAGGATTTTTTTCCTTTAATTTATGTGTGCCTTTACACAGGCAAATCCCCAGTTCCTTATTCAGCTTAAAAATATATATGTTCAAATAGAAAGATAGGCAAGGTCACAAGAAAGAAAAACATATTAAGAATAAATAAACCCTATCTGGATCGGTTTTGATACATTTTGTACGTGTCCACGAGTCCCTCAGTTTCTCTGGTCTTTCTCCCAAAATGTCGTGAGAAATGCCTACTGGTCTGACCACGTACGACAGACAGACAAGAACACGTCTCTTTGGGGTAGCTTTCATGGTAGTTTTACAGCCAAGATTTGTATTCCTGAGGGTAGCATCAATCCAACACCGGAGCTGGAAATGCGATAAAATGAGAAGAAGTGAAAAAGGAAAATAAGCAGCTTAGCAATTGTGTAGATGATCTAAGCTCAGCTGTTAACTGCTGTACTTTCTGGGTCACCTGCAGTATCTTTTTGGCACTATGCAGAAGGGCTAACTCAGCTGGCACCAAGACATTTACCTTGCAGAATATCATTAAAAATGTACAAGTTGGACAATGCACTTTCTCTGTATCACTTTCGGGTACTTTCAGGTGGCATTTCTCCAAAGGGCTAACACAGTTCAATAACAATTGTTTCAGCCATCTGTGTGCTCTGTAATGAATTTTTTGAGTAACCCAGAATCCTGTTTATCTCAAGAAAGGCTCCAGGGTAGCCATGCAAGCGGGTGCATTGGAAACTGTTTCCTACGGATTACTCAAATCCAGGTTAATAATAAGTGCTAGTCAAATCCATTTTCATTGTGAAAATGGCAGGGTGGTTCTTGTGGGAATCTTTTCTAGGTCCAAGACTGATTAGTCTTGTCATTAAGCATTCAGATTAGGGAATACTGTGCTATTATATTTGCAGATGATACCAAGCTGGGAGACACTTTGAAGGAGAAGAGTAGAATTCAAAATAATCTTGGTAAACCAGAGAAATAGTCTGGGTGGTGTTAAAAAATAATGAATGAAAAAATAGGAATTACTTAAGAATAATAGATTGCATGAATATTAGATATAAAATGACTGATTTGGCCTGCAGGAAAAAAAGTAAAAAATGTGATAGTAAGCCATGCATTGACTAGTCGTCAACAGTGTAACAGCTACAGGGGGAAAACCACCATATCTTGTTATGAGTTATATAAATGTTTGCAAGATAAGTGAAATGATTTTTGCACTCTGTGCAACACAGGTAAGGCCTAAGTTAAAGTACTAGCCCTGTTTGGTACTTGGCAATTTGGAAAGAAGGTGGCCAACTGGTAAAAGTCCAAATCACAGCAAGAAAATTGATCACAGATTTTATGATCAAAACTTGAGTAAGCGGAGGGGTTCTTCAGGTTAAGAAAAGAGGACTGATTTCAGATAATACAAAGCTATTGCTCAGAATTGTTCCTTGTATTTGGGCCAGGATAAGAAGCAAAAAAATTAACCTCTGTCAAGATCTAGGTTAGAGGTTCAGAAAAACTTGGTACTTTTGGGATGTTGAGCCTTTGTCATTGATTCTCAGGAGCAGCTGGATGACCAGGATTGGCTGGTGCAGCTGGTCCTGCCTTGAGCAGGACTGTGGGGCTGGAAGACCTGTAGCCATTTTATTTGCTAGAAAACAGTTGCGTAACTCACAATTGATGTCAGTGGTATTGAAGTATTTGAAAGTTCGTTTAGCCTCTGATCAAATAATATTATATATCACATCACCAGGCATTAGTTATAAAAGGCAAAAGAGTACTTGGTTAATCTGTGTGGATTCCACAGAAAGAATTACTCTAAATAGACATTTCAATTCGTAAATACATTTACAGTGATTGTGTTGGGTTTCCTCCACATATATTTTAGCAAACAGATTCACGAGCAGACATGATAGCAGGAAAAAAAAAAAAAAAAACAACTGAGATTATTTGCAGGACTCATTAATTTATAAATGTGAATATTTTCTGCTTAAGAATGATTTCTGTTTTATCAACCAAGAAATAGAAGGAATAGTACATTAAATGTGAAACAGCTCATTCTTTCAGTACTTCCAAAGAATAACTTTAGCAACATTTACAGAGTAGGGATAAACCTCCAGTGGCCTAGCACTGTTCCCACTCAAGCCAACGAAAACCCTGCTATTTATTTCAGCTGGACAATCTCACAGCTATTTCAGCAATTACGTTCATGTAATGAATTAATTACATAAAATTATAAGCAATTTGTAGACAAATACAAAGAAAATTAAATTAACTGGATAAATTATATGCTGTGAACCACTCAGCTGTAATACTTATCTCTTATCTATCTTATTGTGCCCCCTTACAAATGTTCCAAATAAAAGATACAGTTCAATAAAAGAGACTTTTTAATAAAAAACTAAGAATAATAATTGTCATAAAATGATTTAATTGATATGTGGATTATTTTATGAAGTTTTTGGTGAATTTTATGAAGCTTGTAAATTCCAAAACATCTCCTGGAAATAGATCACAAAACACAATCACTAGCTCTCTCTCCCTTGTTGTTCTGAGCCCAGCGTTGAGATCCGTACAGGATCCTGTCCCTCCTGGCCATTTTTCACTGAGTCAATGAAATAATTTCCTATTATACCAGTGGCACAAATCCTAGGGTAAAATCAGAAACAGGGTCAGGTTGCCCACAGGGAATTTAGTGCTCCAAAGCTAGAACTGATTTGTTACCAACTAGTTTGTTCATAGCTATCTCTGATATCTTCTGGCTACTTTGAATTATGCATTGTTGACATACCCTCAGCCAACCTCTACTGATATTAATAAAACATTGAAAACAATAGGTATTCAACTAGGAACAGAGTAAAAAAGATGTTTAAAGACCTCTATATTTGTTCCAAGAGGTACTTCAACAGGGTGAGGTTTAACGTCCTATAGGACAGGGCACCAGTATAGCAATAGCATCAGTAAAGTACCTTTGCTGTGATCCCATGGCAGAATAAGGAAGTTGGCACAAGGCTAAAAACCAGCCCTCTCATTCCATTAGAAACACTATCAACTAAAAATGTATGCTTTCAGAAAAAGACAGGAGATTGGGAAACAAAAATAAAAATATGCAGGGAAATCACAAAATATGGGAGATTTATAGATTTACAGCTGCAGCAGGCCTGGCTGGAGAAAGTGAGACAGCAGAAAAGGGATTAGGATTAGGATTGCTTATGCACTTATATAACGTTTGCTCTAAATTTGATTACAGTACTCAGTAAAATGAGAACTCAGTATTCATCATGCACAGCAAAAAACTTCACGTGTCAGCATCATCATTTACATTTGCGAAAATAATTAGGAATCATTTGTAAAATGCTTTAATTATGTTAATCAGCCAATTTTTTGCTGCACTTTGAAGACGTGAAGCATTGTAGGAACTTCAGACAGAGCAGCCATATGTTTCTTTGTCTCATATGGCTGCAGGAACATCATCTGTCATGTTCACAGCTATTTTTTTTTGTCTGCGGAGACCGCAGACATCCCTGCATGGTAGATTATTGCACTCTACTTCTAGAATAGTAGGCCACAAATGGATTTTTAAAAATAATAAATAAATACACATACATACACAGTCAAATTTTCAATATCCAGTTTCAGATTGGTAAAGCTTGAGCTTAAGAAGTGCTAAACACTTCCTGTGATTTTATTCATTACTGTAGTTAGTTCTGAAGTTTGACTCTGAAATTATAGACAGGCTTCTGGAACCCTGAGCCTACCTGACTTTTCCTGAAACGCAGCCAGAAGTGAAATGCGAAGGTGTTGTGGTATCAGTAGTACCATGCTCTCTCATTAGACTATACATATATTTTTCTTGTATGAAATACAACTTGTGCTAAAAATCATCTTTTAGTTATGGTACTCCCTCCCAAAGGTCAGTAAAATCTCATTTCCCCAGGAGCTGTATATATAACCCCTCTTTACTATGTTTACCCCACACTAAAGAGGGGGGAAAAAACCCCAGCTAAACTCTTTTTGTGATTGTTATTCAAACCCATCAGTGTACATCAGTGCTTACCTAAACTAAGCAACAACCTGCTGCGTCTGGGGGTGAGGAAAGCGTGGCTGACACCACGAACCAGCACAGGGCGCAGCATGGGCCAGGGGCTCCGGGGGAGCAGGGAGTGGTGGGGGATGCCCGGATTGACAGGGCTGGATCTATCCCACCACCCTAGTGAGGGAACAGGGCCAG
Source organism: Chionis minor (assembly GCA_013398295.1). Lineage (NCBI taxonomy): Eukaryota > Metazoa > Chordata > Aves > Charadriiformes > Chionidae > Chionis > Chionis minor. The sequence continues at coordinate 414,734 of VZSF01007165.1, forward strand.
CCTGGAGGTGGTGGCCACATTCAATCAAGAAACCAGAGCATCCGTTTATGGTGACAGAGCTGGAATGAGGTCAAGGTCCGGATCGACAGGTCCATGTTTGGGCAGGGCTGGAGATTGGCATCCCGTGGTGTCGTTGGGGCAGGATAGGCAGCCCCAGGCTGGTGAAATGGAGCCCCCAGGCCCATGGGCAGGATGCGGGGAGGGTCTAGGAGAGGCTGCTGAGGTCCACAAATGTCCATTAGCACCCTCAGGGCCCTGACAGCAGGAGGGAGGTGAGCTGCTGTTTGGAGGCAGCATGGCACTGATGGTGGACGCACCTACAATCCTCCGGAGATCAGCATGGACATACGGAGTGTTATTAGCACACGTTAGCACTTGGTTTAGGTAGGAAGGACAGTGATGCTTAAGGGAACGAAGATACTCACTCTGAGATGCAGATTGGTCTCATAGCAAATATCAGCTGGAGGTGTGATTAATTTGCAATTTCTGAAGTGCCAAAAACTTTACTGTAAACACTGTGTTGGAAGGAAGAAGTGGTTTTGCCAGCTTATTCTGTTTGGTAAATGCTTTCACTAAACCCTTTCGCTGTATAAAATGCATCTGTTAGAAAAGATTGGGTTTACAGCTGTAGTAATAAACAGCCTCAACAGTGTTGAGTAAGGGCAAGCTGGTGATTTTGCCTTGATCTGTGAGACCTTCCCATACCCGCTGATATATCTGAAACCTCTGTTCATGGCCAACACTGGCAAAGCTCTTTTATTTCGTCCTTTACAGCCCAAGGTGGCTGTATCAGTTTTAGATGAGACACTGAAATTTTCTTTACCTCTCCAAGCTGTCTCTGCCTTGTTTGCTGAGGCATTCGTGTAACCCAGACACGCTGGAGCCCCAGGCTTTGTCGTGGACATGCCCGAGCCAGGGAGTAACCATCGCTCTTGAAGCCACTTGTACAAAGCAGGAACACAGTTAGAGTCACCTTCCACCTGTTCAATCTCCCACACTCTTGAGAAAGGGACTGGTACTGGGCAATATCCTGTCACTTAACATTGATGCACACACCACATGCTGGGGAGTCGCTGGAGAACACTGAATTAAGGCACTTCTAAATTATTCTGCCTTTACCCCTGGGTGAGCTGAGAGAAGGTAAGAGCCTTGAAGAGGAGCCTGTGTAATCACAGCTCATTGCTGCTGGAAGCGGTAAGATCCATAGGCACCCAAGTTAGGTTTTCGGCATTCAACTTGGCTACGACCCAGCCAGCAGCACAGCAAGGAACACCTTGAGGAATATTTGCTTCACAATTTGAGTGTAGTACAGGGACTTCTAAGCCAGCTTTATATGAGCTAGCTCGAAAGCTGAGCCCGTGGAAACATAAAAAATACAAAATACAGATAGACCGTTGGTTATGATGAGCCTACTTTATATCTAAATCCCACTGAGATTTAGTAATAAGGCTTTTTCCCACTTACGTGACTTGTAAAGTCAGAACCGGAAGGTGCTCTCAGAAAACCTCTACAAAATTCAATAGTTTGTCCTCCAGGAAACGGAATTTCAACCTCTATTTGAGGGTGTTTGAAATCCTACCTCCCACTACCTGGAGAATGTCCTGTGTAGTAGATGTTGAAATATTTTGAAAGTAAGCTATTAAGCTAAGAGAGAGCGTGTACAGCCATGAACAGAATTTCTCTCTTCCTTTCCCACAAAGATCTCAAGCTGTTTTCCAAAGTAATGTACTAGGTGTGTGTTTGTATTACAGTTGTCACGGTAGTGACCTAGGAGACTAGTATCAAGAGACCTAGATACTAGTCCCTGTGTTTATGTGTTTTATTCTAAGAATTCAATCTTTCCTTATCCACTCAGTGGTCCTAACTGAGATGCTACAAAGCAGAAAATCCCCATCTTCCCCCTAGAATTACGAGATGAGTGTTTATTAAGAAATCCAAACATTGAGATACATCCTTTTCTGCCTGGCAATTTTTTGCAAGGCCTAACCATGAGATGGTATATGAATGCATCCAATAATCACTTAAGCATATAAATTACAAAAGTAAATTACTATAACAGGGTGAGTATAAGAATGAAATAGCTGGGAAAATATAGTTTTATAAATCATTAAATAAAGAGCCTGGAGGAAAAAAAAAAAATCACATTTTACAAGGATATCACAGAATCACAGAATGTTAAGGGTTGGAAGGGACCTCTAGAGATCATCTGGTCCGACCCTCCTGCCAGAGCAGGTCAAGTTTACAATACAGCATATCCAAGTTTACAATACAGAATAGCAAAATGATGTCACTGTCCAGGATATAATAGCAATTAACTGTGTAATCTTAACAGATTTCCTCACAAACCCCTGTTTTGCAAGATGATGAGTCCTCCAGTTTCCATCAAGACAGGGCCGTTGGAAATGTTCCAAACCTTAGGAGCCTTGGGCTCAAAATTTAGCTCTTCCTTTTAAAACAAAAAAAAAGAGGAAAAAAAAGGTCATGAACAACCAGTTTTACTCTTCACCTTGGCCATACTCAGCTTCATGAAGATAATGGACGGCTTTTAAACATTTCCTATTTCCTCTAATCTTGGACTGCATCCCCAGGGGAAAAAAGTGGCTTCTAGAGAATGCCACAAGCCAAACACTATGGCTTACAGGCAACACATAATTAAAAAGTTAACAATGAGGCTGAAAGGGAGGATGAAGTACAGCATTTTTTACAGCTTGCTCTTATCCTGGGGCCTTGCAAACTGGGTAGCACTGACGCTAAATTCTATGACCTGCATTGAGCAAGCCAGGCTATTCCACACAGCCAGGACATCATTTTGTGGAGTGTGCGGTGCGTGGAGCCCCTAACCTGGTGCTCTGGGATCCAGCTCTGTTGAGCTTAAATGTTTTGGGTACAGGTTGAAGCTCCACACTGTAAATAAAGCTTTCAACAGAAAACAAATTTACAAAAATAATATAAAGGTGGGGTTTTACATCAGGATCCAGGTTTTAGCAATTGAGAGAATGGGTAAGAAGAAAAAATAACAAAATAATGTGTTACTGTGTAGATCCAGTAACTGTCTGGGAAATGTCACCTTGTGCATCCTGTAATTTAATCTGATCTTATTTCTTGCAGGGCACAAAAAAGAAACAACAAGCTACACACAAGGTTTTCCTTTAAAAAGCTCAGTTCATTTTCTAACTATTTTACTTTTTCTCTGTAGACTGGTTGCTCTAGGCGAGAATCCACATGTATGTTGAGATGAAGGGCCTTGTGACTGATTATCTATATATAATTGGTGCTTCAGCCAGTAATTGAATGCCTGTGGAATAAAGATGCCTTGAAGAAACCCTGTGTCTCTCAGGCAGCTCTTTCTCTCTATGGATTAGAAACAAAACGGCCATTTTTATACTTAGTGTACATTTTTAATTAGCACTGTGGTTACCTAAGTAAATAACGCATAGATTAAAACACTCATTTAAAGAAATGAAAAAATATTTAATTAAAAACAAAACAATGAGTGAGAGGAATTCTCCAGCCGCAAAATGGTGAACTGTAAGGAGCTATTACTAGTCCTTTGCTACACAAACCTACATCCCTGCTCCACTCCCCTTAGGCGTTCCTGTTTTTCTGTTTGGCCCCAAAGGACACTGGTGCTCGCTGGCAGTGACACAGGACCTGGGCTGCCTCCCTGCCACGCTGCCAGTGCTCCAGAGCGCACCGGTTCCCTTTGCTATCCTGTGCCTCCCTCGCACTGCGGCAGCAACCTGGGTTGCAGCTGCTGCACCCAGGGATGTGGCAGGGGAAAGGGTTCAGCTATCAAGCTGAAAAGTTTCCAAAGGCAGGAATGCTGGAGGCAGCTCAGCCTCTGGCATCAGTGCCGTAATTCTCACCTCATCATATGCCAGATGTGGCCATACAGCCACAGAGCATGCCAACGCTTCACCAGCTCCTGCCAAAGAATGGCCCCAAACCACCATTCCACGATAACAGAAATGCATGAACGTCTCGCAGAGGAACAAGTCCAGGGTGTAACATCAGCAACCCCAGTGTCAATTTGACACTTGCATGTTCAGGCAATGATTCTGTGGTTACCAATGTTTAATTTTATAAACCTAAAACTAGTGCCATCGATTACATAAGAATTACTCATGCGCTCACAATTAAAAGCTTGCTGGACCTAACATTTAAGTGTGTGCTTTCATGTTTGCGTACACATTTTTATATCAGGCAACATTTGTGTCCTCATGTTGCTAAACAAACATCTGAAATCATTGCTCTCATAGAGCATTTCTCAACTGGAAAGCTTGGAGTCTCATCAAGAAAGCCTAGGCAATGGGTTAAACCTAATCTTCCTATCAGAAGGTGACTTTTTTCTTCAGCAGTTGCTTTTTTTTGCTGTACAAGCCAGCTGCCCAAATTCAGGTGCCGCTTCAGGGCAATGTTTTAAAATGGGACCTCTGAGATGGGAATCTTAATTCTTAATACAATTGACCTTCGATTTCTGAAGTTCTGGAGTGTTATTGGCTAATCAATATCTGGCTTGGCTGCTCTGCTTCAATTTTTCTCTTCTGAAAACTATTTACCTCTCAAGGGTGAGATGAAATTTCATAAAGGTCTGGTGTGGGCTTTTGAACAATTTAAAAGGTGGAGAGTTTTACTAGCCAGAATGCTAGGCAAGGATATTATTCTGCTGGAATTTTGCTAGGTATTGGAAAAGGAATACGGTCAGCGCCTTCTGCCGCACCCAGCAAAATAATTTCATCCTATCAATATACTTTCATCCCCTAAAATACACACACTTTTTAAGTGAAAAATATAAACTGCAGGGCTCCAATCACTTGTAAATTGATTTTGTCTGGTGAAATAGTGTCATTACAGCAACATGGAACAGGAAGCACAAAGTAGCTTTATGTAACATAACTGCAAGCCCTGGAACTAGAGGCTTGCAGAAAGTGCAATTCATGCTTGAATTTGGCAGGGACACAGCGACAAACATACTTGCACTTCAGAGAAATGGCATAGGATTTTTAGCATGTAATGGTCAGGATCCTGTTCTACATCTGATGGGAAAGGAGGAGCACAAGAATATTGAGTGTGTCAGTTAAGCTTCTGGCTTAAGGCCACTCTCCAGGCAACGTGCCACAGCTATGAAATCACTGTGTTATTTTAGACTTCACATTAGATGAATAGGGTAGCGCAAGCTGTTTCAAACTCGTCTTTGATGTATTTAAATGTTTTGAAATAATACTTAGCATTTAATAGAGAGTTTTGCTAACATTAGCTTTCCTAAGCGCCTGATAAAAATAGTCTTATTCCCCACTGTTTTAAGGTTGGTTTTCTAATTAAATGCAGACGCTTAAATCATCAGCATTCCCCACAAGAATCAGTTGTTCAGACACTGTATGATCCATCTTAAATGCTGAATTATGTCCTAAATTTCTAACCGAACACTAAAAACTACATTAGCTCTATGGCAGACATGATTACCATTCATTGCTGTATCTCATAATTACTTGGAAACAAACGGGAACGGCAGGAATACTACTGTGATCTTCACACGCAAAAAAGACTTCTCTTTAAGTCACTGTCGAAGTTGTCATTGACTTCACTGACAACAGTATTTGCTCACAAATACCCAGGTCTTTACCGCTTAAAATAATCTCCTTTAGTTCTTAGCCACACAGGCCCCAAACTGCAGACTTGCACCACTGGGCCTAAGTGCTTGAAGCTGAAGGGCGGTTTGTTTTCAGGAGCAGGAGCCGTTTCCAAAGCAAAGCGGAAGGTTTCAAAGAGCTCACCCCGTGACAGCAGCTCGTTTCAACAGCCCGTTTTCCCTCAAGAGCAGTTTGGCCCCGTGGCTGCCGGTGGCGGGGAGGGAGAAAGGTGCCAGGTCCCCCCAGCGCCGGGGACACCTATGCGCTGCACCCCTGCTTCATCTGTTTCAGTGAGCGGGTATCAGGCCTCTTTTCCCAGTCTTTATTCCAACGTGGGCACGCTTTGCACTCTTTTACGAGAAAACCAGTATGAAAATAATGAAGTTCTGAAGCAGCTTCATTTCGATTAGAACAGGGGAGCCTGAGAGGCACTGGCCGGCGGTCCCAGACACCCGGCAGGCCGCTCCTGGAGCGGGAGCTCCTCTGAGGGGAGGGGGGGATTTTTGGATTTTTTCAGGCCCCCCCCGCCCCTGTAGGGGGCTGCTCGGGCAGACGGATGGCGCCCGGGATGCAGCAGCGGCACCGCGGGGGGCAGTGAGGAGATGAGGACCCCTCCCAGAGGAGGCGCGGGGCGGATGCGGCTCCCCCTCCTCCATCCCCTCGCCCCCTCCCTCCACCTTGCCACGCCACACGCCACACCCCTC